>SMSR01016112.1:75144-216456 GCA_019453355.1 Ceratina japonica | reverse complement strand
CCCTTATTATGTAGAGCGAGAACGGTGGATACTCAGGAGCGAGAAATGAAGAGAGAGAGAGCACTATAGCGGAGATGCTCGCATTCGGCTTTCCTCGGACCGCGTCGGCTCGCGTCGGACCACGAGCGTTCTCCCGGCCGCGTCATCGGGCCACGAGCGTTTTTCGGGCTTCGGGCCACGGGTTTTCCTTGGGCCGGCGGCCCGAAAAAAAGTCCACGGTCCGCGCCGCGGCGTTACACGCCGGCCGCGGCTCTCAGGATCGCGGGCATAAAGTGTCATGTTCGCGTTATCAAAAAGCCTGGCCAGTCCTGAATGGAGGGGAGCTCGGCCCGAAACCCGGCTTGTGCAGGACTCTGGTTGAGGTAACGGATCGAGACGCGCAGAAACACTGGCAGGATTATGAAGTGCGATGTTGATACGATGGCAGGCAGCGCCGGTGAAGGAGGAAGGAGCGAGCGCGAGGGAAACACACCGACGCACCCACACCGCTCGCCCCGGATACGACGCGCACGAAAACATCAGCACACCTATCGTCGCCGTACGAGCGCGCCCACTTGTTTTAGAAACGGAATCTCGGAACAAAAAAAATGCACCGGAGCAACGATTATGCAAGGTATACTGGTACCCCTATCGGGGCCGATTGGTACATGTGACGACAAGACGAGAAGACCGGAGAACAAGAACCGACGCTTATATCCGGAGGAGACCCCGCTTCTGATTGCCGACTAATTATTAATACGTTCATTAACCATGGAGGATTAAACGCAGCTGTGACGCTAAACGAAGGGCCAAGGTGTTGCCAGGTGTCACGACGTTATGCCTAAGATATATCGTTCTATCATTCGCGAAGATGTTATCGCGAATTATTGGAGACCGTCAAGTATTTGGAGTGTGTATGAGTCGAAGTAGGAATGCAATGAGACCAAATGAAGAATCGGATCGGCTTAGAAATCCTGCTCCCCTATCATTTCTGGTCTCGGAAAGGTTCGACCGAGCCTTTCCGGCAGCTATTATCGCGCCGTTTCTCGATTTCGATATATCCCGGTAATTACGAGCGGGAGAAAGCTTTTAGAGCCTGGACGGAACCGGGAGCGACGTTGTACGGTGTACCGGGACCGTGTTAAAGGAACGCCGGGGCTAATACGCGGGGACGCGGACGCGGAGTAATGTATTGCCCCGGGAACGAGCGTGCGTTACAATGGTAACACGTTCCGACGCGGACCGTGATATACTACGCGATGACGTGGACCTGGACGCGTACGCGTCGATCTTCGCGCCAGATAACATTCAAATTTTACGCGCCACGCCAAGTTTCCTCCGCGAACAGACACCGCCGTTCGCCACCGGCTCCAGAAAACGGCTTGCGAAATCTTCCTTTCGCACCGTTCATTATCACTCCTTCAACGGCAGTTTATAAAGAAATTACGATTGAAAACCTGATTCTAAACTGCGCTAATTTACTACCTAATATTTCGAACCGTTCTTATTTTTTTTTTTTTTAGATTTATTCATTCTATGCTCGTTCTCTTTTTCCGTCATGAATCATGAACCGAGATCAGTGAAATAAATGAAAAGCCGGCGAGGCTCGAATTCGAGGTTTAATTTTATTGGGGAGATTGCGGGTACGGAAATGTTTAACGGCTCGCCGTTGCAGAAGCAATCGATGTTTATGGATTTCGATCCACACGTGGTGCCACGCGTCCCACCCCCCTCACACGAAATCGCGTAGTCGGTAGCGGCAATTACGAATTGCGTGATTTGTGGCCGTAACTCGCCGCGACGGCGGCGTCGTGACGCTCCCAAGTTGCCTGCAGGTGGCCCCGGCACCAACTTTGCCCGGCCTGGCCTAGCCCAGGCCTTTCTCTTCGCTCCCTGACGCTTTCAGGCTTTTGCTCCTCGCGTACACCACGGAATATTACGTCCGAGTTTTTCCAGGGAAATTACTGTCACGCGCGTCTCTGTCAATACCGCGAATTCATCAAATCGCGGCACGAAGGCTCGCTCTCGATTCCTTAAACCGATTTCGATCCGCTGCGCCCGATTACCTGCCGCGTCGATCCCCGAGATAAAAATTCTCGCATGCATCGTTGCGAGACGAATAGATTTCAATTAAGATTCTTCGCCGGGAACTTGAAGCTCGAAACGTTATATTTCCTACCGGCGAATCGAGACCAGCGTCCCGTTGTTCAACGCTGAAACCGTTGGCACTGACGGATCGTCCACTCCGACGATGTTTTTCTTGCCAACGATGCATTAAGCGATCGTAAAGCGCGAGGGGGTAGTAATTTAAATTATTTACGAGCGGTAGCGTGACGGTTAACGCGTAAACAGGTGACATAGAAACTGTTCAACTCCGCGAAGTTGCGACCATCGATCCTCCCAACGATCCCGAACGCGAACCGATTTTTCCTCGCGCCGCCGACAAGGGGAGAAGCCCGTAACGCGAACGGGGAAGTTTTTTAGTTGCGGGCCGCGCGTCGCGACGGGATCGAACGTTCGCCGGGGTATCGATATAACGTCCGGACGAATTTTGGAACCGATCCAAGATAGCTAGGAAGCGAGGAGTTTCTTCCACCTGTCGGTGAAAACGCTAGAATGGGGGCCAACGACGTGTACACACGTACACACGTTCGCGTGCACTCGTGCACGCACACGAACGTCGAATTTAGAAAGTCACGAACGGAGCCTCCGCCGTCCCTCTCGCCGGCGTACGTCGCCGTTCGATTTATTTATTCGCCGACCGCCATCGCATCGGCCGAAACTCGGTCTCCGCGCTAATTGAAAAGCGGACAAATTAACACGGTGAATGGATCGGTCGCAATTTATAATGTCGCGGCTGCTGCGCTCCGTAGAAACGAGAACGAGAACGCGCGATACACCTGGGGGGCGGGGTGGAGTTATCGCGACGAAAACCGAACCGATAAATGGCCGACCGTGAAATGCCCGCAAACCTTTTTATTCGTACTCCATCGTGGAGCCGCGCCGCGCCGCCGACTTCCGGCCGGAGACATTTCACCCGTTGTAACCTGTTCTCCGCGGCTTTTGATATTTCATATTTATAACGGAACGCGGTTCGGTTGGATTATTTTAAACAAGCGTATACAATGGAGAAGAGTGTTGTAGCGAGGAGGGACGGACGGCAATGCTCGAAGGGGTTTCGTGTCCGTCTCTGGGACGCGGCACGAACGAGGCTAGAACAATGGAAACGGTGAAACGGAAGGACAGGACAGGGAGGATTCGCGTGGTTCGTAGAAACGGGGAGTCCCGGTACGGCCCCGTTAATGCCCAGCCGTGTAACAAATACACACAGCCCGATGATTATCGAACTCGATTTGAAGGGGAGACAATAATTATAATGATTATATTGGAGTCGGAAGGTAGGCGGCCGTGCGGCAAATAAATTACCGGGTCTGCCTGGCTGCGTGCGACTCCGCATAGCGGCATAGGCGCGTTCGATAGATCGGTATCTATCTTTGAACTCGTTTCTCAATAGAGAGCGCCACCGCAGCTGTTCGTTTCCGCACGTTTTTTCCCTCCTTTTTCATCGGGTATTAATCCGAGCGCGGTTTTCAGGTGCATAAGCATATTTATAGCCCAATAATTACAACTGGATGGATAAATGTACGTCGCGCGGCCTGAACCGCTTCCACTATCGCTCGCTCGTTCGCTCTCGAGGAATTTTAAACGTTTCCAGCTTCGACGCTCTGTCACGCTCAAGGCTCTACGATAATATTTACCAATAAACTAATAGCCAGCGACGTTATGAATTTACAAATTATGCATATCTGCCGCTTGCTGACAAAGTATGACGAATGGCGAGTCGTTGCACATAATATATCTGTGTACATGAGAAAATTAGCAGAAACTTGTTATTAGTCGGCTAATAAGACAATTTTGCTTCTTATCGAACGTAACAAACACGCAGAAGATTTTTATCGCTGCGTATGAAAATTACGAACAACGAGCAATCTAACGGTGGCCANAACTGGATGGATAAATGTACGTCGCGCGGCCTGAACCGCTTCCACTATCGCTCGCTCGTTCGCTCTCGAGGAATTTTAAACGTTTCCAGCTTCGACGCTCTGTCACGCTCAAGGCTCTACGATAATATTTACCAATAAACTAATAGCCAGCGACGTTATGAATTTACAAATTATGCATATCTGCCGCATGCTGACAAAGTATGACGAATGGCGAGTCGTTGCACATAATATATCTGTGTACACGAGAAAATTAGCTGAAACTTGTTATTAGTCGGCTAATAAGACAATTTTGCTTCTTATCGAACGTAACAAACACGCGGAAGATTTCTATCGCTGCGTATGAAAATTACGAACAACGAGCAATCTAACGGTGGCCAGTATATTTTCAGACGATGTAAGGCTGCGCGCCCTCCGCCGCACGCAACGTGAATATTCAATTTCCCCGCAATGTGGGTACACGCGGCTGCCCCGATGACCTTTCAACGGCGAAACATCCACCGAGATCCACTTTGCAAATTATTTTATACTCAACATTAGCGCATATGTTGCCGAGCGGAACCGGGATCCGCGGCATATTTCAATGGTTTGTCCATTACTGCAGGCGGGAGGGAGAGAGAGAGAGAGGGTCGGTAGCCGTAATCGAAACAGGAAGGGCAGCGGAGACGGTCGCGTGGCCGTGCCAAAAACCGGCATTTTTAAGAAGGCGGCTCGACGACGTTTAAGGGCAACGCGTGCATCCGGGTGATCCCGTTCATCGACCAGTTCTCGATGGAATTTCTGCCGGCATTCCAGCATCGATTACTCTCGCGGGCAGTCCGATCGATACAGCCCTTCGCGATCGGACGCCTATTCCGAGGAATACGAGACCGAAGTGGCACCGATGCGTCTTCCTGCAGGATACCGTGGACCCTTCGCCGGGATACCTAATTATACGATTGTCGTTCGCCCGGAGAGCTTCGAGATATCGCGAGCCGCGAACAGTTTAGTCTCGCGTCGGTTCCCTTCCTTCTTCTCGTCTCCTCCTCTCCTTCTTTCCGGTTTTACAATTCCCGCGTTGCTCCTTTCGATTCGCACGCGCGATTATCTCCTCCTTCGACGCTTATTTTCTTACTGGCCGGCGCGGCGTCCTCCTCTTCCTTCGGCGTATCCGTCTCGCTCTTCCGCAATTTAAGCGGCACTCGACCGAGTATTCCCTTTCCTGTTTCCCTCCCCGACATCTCGCCGTTTATCCGGCGTCCACTTCCGGCGATATCCACCGGCGTTTATCCGAGTCAGCGTTTCCATTTTCGAGAGAGCCTCTCTTCGCTCTCGTTGATTTACCGCCGCGTGCCGAAATTAAGAATTAATCCTTTTCAGCCGACTCGGGCAGAATCGCGATTTCGTGTATCGCAGGAATCCCAGGAACTCCCATTGTTCCCTCGAACAAGAGAGCCACGGTTTTTGCCTCTGTCGTCGCCGGGACTGCGACTTTCACGGATCGCAGGCGACTAATAAAATCAGTGCCGCGAATTCCGGCGACCGCGACAATGAAAGTAGGGTAGAAGTGAAATTTCGACGACTGGAATTGATCCTTAATTGGCCGCGACGTCGACTAATAACCGTTTTCAGTGCGAGAGAGACCGGCGGGATCGGTAAACCGTGCACGTATCCATCCGCTCGTGTTTCCAGATCGAGATTAACAGCGCTGATTGAAGGTTGATCCGAAACATTAAGGAACATCACGAGAGGCTAACATTATATAATTTTGCAATTCACGTTAATCACGGGGTAAGGTGTTAAAACAAGCTTGCAATATCCATTTCATCATTACCCTCATTATGCGAGTAGATATAACGTTGATTATTACTTCGGCCGTGGTTCGGTCATTATATTCTCCTCGTGGCCGTGGCCCGCACGTCCGTGCATACATCGGGCCCCGGTGATTGAAACGAACTTTCTTTACGCAACAAGTAGTAGCGGATCAATTTAGAAACGAACCCGAGCTCTCTTATTCTCGCGCCGATTCGCCGATTTCTAAGCGTCGGCCCGAATATCTCCGGGAATCGAGGCGAATACTGGTATACGAGTCGTCGGCGGTGTCGCCATTCCGCTCTGGTCCGCTTGGCGCGTCGCGCCGCGGCGAAGATTGTCGCGCGATTAGTGGCGGGCCCCAATGTCACGACGGAAGATACATTGCTCCGGTGGGCCGGAGTCCGTGCGCCGTGCATACCCCGGGCCCCGGGCAGAACGCGCGAGGGGCTTATACGGGCCCCGTTTATATACGGTAACACCGTAAGTGCATAATCGTCGATCGCATCTCCTTGCACTTTGCGTCAACCCACGGCACCTTGTACGTCGGCCCGAGCGACCGCCCCGTCAAAAGATCCCCGCCGTATCTGCCGCCGTGTAACGACCTGACGTCTCGTCCGTGTATACCCAATCCGGTTGTCACGCCCAACAGTGACGCTTATACCCGATCCAATTGACGATTTATGAAACGGACAACCCTTCTTCTCCGTTTACAAAATCGCTTTTTAACGCGAGCGCGCGCGCCCGTTGCATCCTCTGTTTTATGCACGTTCGTGCTTCGCTTGGCAGTAGTGTTCGTTTTCTAATCGGTGTTTTGGATCCTTATATCGGGATTGGCGGTCGAGCGGTTGTTAAGTATTATCGGAAGATAGGGACGAAGTAGGACGTGGTGGAAGGTAGGTAACGAGCCAATANCGAGAGAGACCGGCGGGATCGGTAAACCGTGCACGTATCCATCCGCTCGTGTTTCCAGATCGAGATTAACAGCGCTGATTGAAGGTTGATCCGAAACATTAAGGAACATCACGAGAGGCTAACATTATATAATTTTGCAATTCACGTTAATCACGGGGTAAGGTGTTAAAACAAGCTTGCAATATCCATTTCATCATTACCCTCATTATGCGAGTAGATATAACGTTGATTATTACTTCGGCCGTGGTTCGGTCATTATATTCTCCTCGTGGCCGTGGCCCGCACGTCCGTGCATACATCGGGCCCCGGTGATTGAAACGAACTTTCTTTACGCAACAAGTAGTAGCGGATCAATTTAGAAACGAACCCGAGCTCTCTTATTCTCGCGCCGATTCGCCGATTTCTAAGCGTCGGCCCGAATATCTCCGGGAATCGAGGCGAATACTGGTATACGAGTCGTCGGCGGTGTCGCCATTCCGCTCTGGTCCGCTTGGCGCGTCGCGCCGCGGCGAAGATTGTCGCGCGATTAGTGGCGGGCCCCAATGTCACGACGGAAGATACATTGCTCCGGTGGGCCGGAGTCCGTGCGCCGTGCATACCCCGGGCCCCGGGCAGAACGCGCGAGGGGCTTATACGGGCCCCGTTTATATACGGTAACACCGTAAGTGCATAATCGTCGATCGCATCTCCTTGCACTTTGCGTCAACCCACGGCACCTTGTACGTCGGCCCGAGCGACCGCCCCGTCAAAAGATCCCCGCCGTATCTGCCGCCGTGTAACGACCTGACGTCTCGACCGTGTATACCCAATCCGGTTGTCACGCCCAACAGTGACGCTTATACCCGATCCGATTGACGATTTATGAAACGGACAACCCTTCTTCTCCGTTTACAAAATCGCTTTTTAACGCGAGCGCGAGCGCACGCGCCCGTTGCATCCTCTGTTTTATGCACGTTCGTGCTTCGCTTGGCAGTACTGTTCGTTTTCTAATCGGTGTTTTGGATCCTTATATCGGGATTGGCGGTCGAGCGGTTGTTAAGTATTATCGCAAGATAGGGACGAAGTAGGACGTGGTGGAAGGTAGGTAACGAGCCAATAGTGCAATTTACGGCCTCGCGTATTGTGACTCACTGTGGCACCGTGTGACGCCTTCGGTAAAATATGCACTCCGTTCAAGGAACAGAGCAGCAAGTGGCGCGATGACATTTGACATTTACACCGCTCGCTTGATGTATGCATCGATGCCGCGTATATTAAACCAAGCNATACCAACGGCGGAGGTGCAACCCGGAGGGGACCCGAGGCGCAAGCCAGGGATGATTCACCGCGGTTCATTACTCAGCCAGCTTTTTACTTTAATCACATTAATGAAGCGTTTAATCTCGCCGCGTGTTTTACAAGCCGCCGGTGTGTGGCCCTATCACGGTCCGTCGTTGACGAGGATCCCGCGCGTCCTTCTCCGGCGGAGCTTTAAAAACCCCGGTTCTCGTCTCCCGACGACGACGAGGAGGACCGCGTGCTCCTTTCACTTTCATCCGTCTCCGAGTTATTATTTTCTTGTTCGTCCATCCCTCCCGCTGCGCCCGCTAATAACCGCACCTCGTTTAGGCCCGTTTACACCTGTACGATGCTCATTCCTGCGTCCTTTATCTCGCCGTGCGACGACCATTACGGTAATATATTGGATTACAGGTGGGCCCCGTTCACGGTCCACTTATCGCCGCGAGAGTATCGGCGAAGGTGTAATCGAAATCGACCGAAAACCGGATTCCGCATCGACAGCTGCCGGCCGTTATCGTCTCACGAACGCGGACGACGCGCCGCTTGTAAAATTAGGAGAATACCCGGAAGGTTACCCTTCGCCGATGCCCGCTTGATACGATGACCCGTATAAATCAATTTCGACCGCAATTTATCGCCACTCGGCTGACCAACATTCACTTCCACTTAAGCGCTAACGATATTATACTAACTTTTACCAATTGCCTATCCTTCTCTCGACTATTTTCATCAACATCGGACAGAGAGAACATAAATCGATCTTTCGGGAGGTTTTTTAAAAAAATTGATCACTTTTTCGCCGAAGCGACCGCGCGACTCCGACGAAGACAATGCACGATAAAATCATTGTCCAACCGGTTGAAAATGTTGTAAAAAAATGGAGGAAACGCGCGGTGCGGCTGTAACATTATTGTTTCCCTGAAACGGAGGGAAGACGGCGAGGGTAGGCAACGCGGACGTCGGATCGCGTCGGTCGCTCGACATCGGTCGTAATAGGNCGCGCCGGATTACCGAGTATTTACGAAAACCGTGCGATAGCTCGGAGACTTCGACGACGGACCATTCTTCACGACTTCGGCGTCGACGGTTACCGTGTTACTCGGGATGATGTGAATTATGTACGCAGCGAAACGAAATTAAGATTCCGCTATGGATGGCCGGCCATCGATATCTCAATTACAGCACACCACGCTCGACGAAGTAATCGAAATCTGATCTACATAAGCCTTAGGAAACAATATGTATTCGCGTTGAGTGGTGTACCCGGGGATACCAACGGCGGAGGTGCAACCCGGAGGGGACCCGAGGCGCAAGCCAGGGATGATTCACCGCGGTTCATTACTCAGCCAGCTTTTTACTTTAATCACATTAATGAAGCGTTTAATCTCGCCGCGTGTTTTACAAGCCGCCGGTGTGTGGCCCTATCACGGTCCGTCGTTGACGAGGATCCCGCGCGTCCTTCTCCGGCGGAGCTTTAAAAACCCCGGTTCTCGTCTCCCGACGACGACGAGGAGGACCGCGTGCTCCTTTCACTTTCATCCGTCTCCGAGTTATTATTTTCTTGTTCGTCCATCCCTCCCGCTGCGCCCGCTAATAACCGCACCTCGTTTAGGCCCGTTTACACCTGTACGATGCTCATTCCTGCGTCCTTTATCTCGCCGTGCGACGACCATTACGGTAATATATTGGATTACAGGTGGGCCCCGTTCACGGTCCACTTATCGCCGCGAGAGTATCGGCGAAGGTGTAATCGAAATCGACCGAAAACCGGATTCCGCATCGACAGCTGCCGGCCGTTATCGTCTCACGAACGCGGACGACGCGCCGCTTGTAAAATTAGGAGAATACCCGGAAGGTTACCCTTCGCCGATGCCCGCTTGATACGATGACCCGTATAAATCAATTTCGACCGCAATTTATCGCCACTCGGCTGACCAACATTCACTTCCACTTAAGCGCTAACGATATTATACTAACTTTTACCAATTGCCTATCCTTCTCTCGACTATTTTCATCAACATCGGACAGAGAGAACATAAATCGATCTTTCGGGAGGTTTTTTAAAAAAATTGATCACTTTTTCGCCGAAGCGACCGCGCGACTCCGACGAAGACAATGCACGATAAAATCATTGTCCAACCGGTTGAAAATGTTGTAAAAAAATGGAGGAAACGCGCGGTGCGGCTGTAACATTATTGTTTCCCTGAAACGGAGGGAAGACGGCGAGGGTAGGCAACGCGGACGTCGGATCGCGTCGGTCGCTCGACATCGGTCGTAATAGGTAACAGCGGGTTGCTTACATTACGCCTGGTAAGGAAGATGCACACGCGTGTGCTGGTCCGGCAAGGCCTGGGGCGGTGCAACGTCACTTACCTGAAACAATAAATTACATACCGTTACGTTGCGTACGTATTATATGCGCATATATAGGTAACTGACTGATTTACGAGCCCTCTCTGCGTTACGTGCGGCCCGGTACATATGCTTACAAGCGTTGCTAGTGTGCAGAAGCACCTGTACGCCGCGTGTCTACGAAACGTACTATGGAAACGGATACCCTGCCATCGCGAAGACGTCTCGAGTCGTCCTCGAGGAACTTTTAAATCTCTCCCGACCATAAATGAAAATACAATGCCGCTGAACGACCGACAGACAGGATAAAATCGATTATTATGCAATTTTCGCTTACGTCTTAAATTTACTATAATATACACGTATATTATAGTGAATAGAGAGCTGATACTGGAAAATATCGCAACGAAGATGACGGGCTAGGAATCAATCAAATTTTTTAAAATACGTTTCGTTGTACTGCAGCGACGGTCGAGTATGTCTGACTAGTGTCTTATTCTACTGCTCGCGAACTGGCTATTCAGGCCAGACTACTTTTCCTTTAGCTGTTCATTATAGTCAGCGATACGTCGATAATTGCATTATTTCTAAACTGTTATGCAAACAACTTGAAAAGTAATTAAAAATATTCATTGGCCGAGAAAATTAATTTTAATCTTATCTGTTGTAATGAGGCTTTTGACTGTCGTTAAAAAATACTATGTATTATTTACTGTATCCCTATTTGCGGTGAAACTAGGTAAAAATTGTATGTTACCGGCTGATCGGAGTCCGGCAAAATACGCACGCGGTACGGTCACGTTTTTGGACGAGCGAACGAAGTTGGTATCCGGATCACGGCCCAGCATCCTCACATTCTCATTGGCCGTCAGCGTTCACCACCGACTCGGCACTTACTGGGTCCACTGCGATACACGTGGTACACGGTTCGATCCGCCGATCATGATCACTGACGCGCGCTATCCGCGCGGTTCGAAACGCAACACGAAGACACTTCTCGGATCAATTCCAGTTGGAGTTTCACGTAGGAACTCGACGCACCGACCGGTATCATCGAATTTCACGGGGGGGGAGCGCAAAAACGTCACCGCGGAGGGACCGTGTTACGATTTGATCGACGGCGAAGAGCGCACGCGATCATCGACGGTGCACCGAACGCGTGCGAGGGGGGAAAGAAGGGAGAGGGTGGAGTTGACAAGAGTTTGAGAAAAAATGTAGAGTAGCGCGAGACAAAGTGGAGACACCGCATAAACCTTCCCGGACGCGAGCCGCCACATAAATATAATAGGGAAGGTAAGGCCTCGTGATGGTTGGTCGGCATTGCCCGCCGAACCGTCACGGACCTCGGCGCTTTGCGCGGGTAGGGAGAATAGCGTCGCGGGGGTGGGGTGCGATGGGTGGACGTGTCGGGGGCGGTGGTCGGACGAGGAGAACGACTACTCTCTCTCTGTTACACGCGGTGCAACGCACACGGTGAGGCGGCGGCGGCGTGAAACACGGGGAAACGGCACGAATGATCGATGGGATTCTGCGCCGTTGCGGGCATGCCGTGGATGTCCGTGTTTGTTCCCCACTATACACCCTTTCACGGGACACGCACACGGCTTTCAAAAGGGGAAATTCCCCGCTCCGGGCACCCGAATGCCTCCTGGTGGGGCACG
This sequence comes from Ceratina japonica, assembly GCA_019453355.1. Classification (NCBI taxonomy): domain Eukaryota; kingdom Metazoa; phylum Arthropoda; class Insecta; order Hymenoptera; family Apidae; genus Ceratina; species Ceratina japonica. The sequence continues at coordinate 204,476 of SMSR01016112.1, read as the reverse complement.
AGCACGTGGGTGTGATGGCTAGGAGCTTGGCAAAAGTTGCCAGAGATGGTGCGATGGTTCCCGGCGTCCACCGTGCCATCTCGAAACTCCACGAGGAACATCTTCAACAATACACCCGGGTAAAAGTTGAACGACAGAAGATTTAGCGGGAAAAAGTTACGAAAATCGCACGTTCTGCAAGAAATCAATTGTATCGATCTCAGTCGAATCAACGATTCGTGCAAATCAATAGAACTGAACAAGATTTAGTTTTTTCAATTCTTAGTTAAATATTATTATTGGATAATAAAAAGCGACCTTGAAAAAGGAATAGGAAATTTGCGCAAAATGTACGCGGTGACGTCGACTGAAAAATATATAAGCCGGAGGTGCGCAAATGTCCAAGGTTGTTAAATTTTCATGCGTGCACGGCGCGCGTTTTCCGCGCGGCAACGCGCGCCGAAACAAACGTATATTTGCATACAAATTGAAATTTCGGGGTTTCCTTCGGGCGCGTCTCCGACCGCGGCGAATGAACGATGCTCGTCGCGCGAACATCACGCGATCCGATCGGTCCCTCCCCCGTGTTTATTGCACGTCACAATTCATCGGGCTAATTGCGGTATTGTTAAACGACTCACGATCTCGGCGGTCGGCCGTGCATGCGTCGCGTGTTACGCGCGGCCCGGCTGCGTGCCGGCCGATAGCGTACGGTCACGGGCGCCGCTAAAATTCTCAAGGCGAAATTTAGTTACGCGGTCAGCTCGCGGCCGCACGCACACGCACGCACGCCCGCGTCCATAAACCGGGGACGCGTTAAGCATTCGTGAAATGCGATCGCCGGACCACCCGCGGCTCGTCGATTCCGCCTACACACGCGCGCATATAGTATATCCGCCAATCGATGTCCGCGTCGCTCCTACCGACTCGAACTTCCCGATAAAAACATTGAAAACTAGCGAGCGTATCTTTTAAATTGCTCCGATGCAAATGAGCTCGACTTAATTGCGAGCAATTTCACATATCAGCAGATGTAGTTAGAACGATCGCGGGGGGAACGGAAAATCGCGGCGCGAATAAAATTAATCCGCGCGCGCGGAGTGACGTGGTCGAGCGTGGAAGATTGAATGCCTGAAAGGAGTGAAATTCCCAAAGAACACGATCGTTATATAATTAGTCTCACTCAACTACGCAGCGGGCATCGCACGGGGGGTGCAGTGCCGCGCCGCGCCGCATCGAGCATTCCGCTATATATTTAGTAGTATTATAGCGATAGTAGTGGTAGTAGTAGTAGTAGGAAAGTAGTACAAAGCACGGCAAAGCAATTGATCAATATAGCGCCAACAACCCCTCGTTGCCACCCTTCTTCAGCTTCCAGTTCTCGTCGTCTGGCCGCCCGGTCCGCGCCGCCACCCACCGTTTCCTTTCTCTCTCTCGCTCTCTCTTTTTCCTCCGCGACTCAACTCCCAGCGGCGNCACCGCCACCCACCGTTTCCTTTCTCTCTCTCTCTCTCTCGCTCTCTCTTTTTCCTCCGCGACTCAACTCCCAGCGGCGCAGAGAGAACGCACCCCCATAACAAGTTTCTTACTCATCTTTTTCGTTCAATAACTCTCCATCCAAGATGGCCACCGCGGTCGTCCCTCATTGGCTGGGGGAAGGGGTGGTCGCAGGGATCTGTACGGGGTTTGGGTGACCCGAGAAGCGAGGAAACCAAGGGAGAGGCCGAGGGAGAAAGGGAGAGAGAAACAGGGAAAGGGAGGAGGGGTTGGAAGCAGTGACGCCATCTATCTTGCGTTGCCTTGGCTCGGCGTAACATAAGGCAAGATAAATTGCGGGATCTCCCGGGTTCTTGAACCTTTCTGGCAAATTGCATAAGAATATCCACCCTCTCCACCCCGCCCGCCCTCTCTCTCTCACTCGCTCGCTCTCTTTCTCTCTCGCCGTTCCCAACCACCCCGCGCTTCCCTCAGAGCTGCCCTCGCGGCTCCAATGGAATTGGAATTAACTCGAATAAATCACCTCGCTGGCTCTGCACGGCTACGCGGAGAGTCGCTCGTCTCTCCTCGCTCGAAGGAGTTCAAATTTCTTTCGCAACGACGCGCCGCTTCCGGTGTTTGCCTTTTTCCCACTAATTCGTCCCGAGTCGCGGGGGGAACCGTACCGTTCGCGAATCCCGATTAATGAAAAGTAACTACCTGCCCTTGTACTTTGTACTAACGCTACGACTACCTCGCCGCTGCGTCGAGGGTAAGAATCTTTCTCGCCCCCCCGAATTCCGCGCGCCGTCGCCGATCTCTGGCCCGGCCATAAATTCAACGACGGCCGATATTTTTTATTTTATCTGCGCAAATAACGAAACAAGAACGAATTGATATCGCGTATTTCGCGCGGCGNCTCACTCGCTCGCTCTCTTTCTCTCTCGCCGTTCCCAACCACCCCGCGCTTCCCTCCGAGCTGCCCTCGCGGCTCCAATGGAATTGGAATTAACTCGAATAAATCACCTCGCTGGCTCTGCACGGCTACGCGGAGAGTCGCTCGTCTCTCCTCGCTCGAAGGAGTTCAAATTTCTTTCGCAACGACGCGCCGCTTCCGGTGTTTGCCTTTTTCCCACTAATTCGTCCCGAGTCGCGGGGGGAACCGTACCGTTCGCGAATCCCTATTAATGAAAAGTAACTACCTGCCCTTGTACTTTGTACTGACGCTGCGACTACTTCTCCACTGCGTCGAGGGTAAGAATCTTGCTCGCCCCCCCGAATTCCGTGCGCCGCCGCCGAACTCTGGCCCGGCCATAAATTCAACGACGGCCGATATTTTTTATTTTATCTACGCAAATAACGAAACAAGAACGAATTGATATCGCGTATTTCGCGCGGCGGTGATTTATCGCGGACGTTGGTTAAAATTTTTCGAAATAACGGCGAGCATAATCTAAGGCTAAACGCCGTTCCCCGTTGTTGATTTTGCACTTAAACCGGAACACGGGAATTACCCTCTGCAAACAGCCGCGTATAAAACTAATAACGCGATGCTAAATGATACCGTTATTTATGGGCGTGCGCGATCTCGCGTATTTCACCGAATTTTTCGACGTAGCAAATAAAGGGGTATTATGTCAACGGGGGGCGAAGAGTAAGTGGAAGATAAAAGCGATCGAACCCCCGTCTTTTTTTGTCCATTACGAGAGCCGGGGGCTCGTAAAGCCGTGCCGGCATCTGGTGGCATTCGCGAGAACAAACGAAACAACGCGTACGGAAGACGAAGTAATGGATGCGCGGGCGCATCATGGTCCATTGATCGAGAGATATTGCTATCCTGCGAAATGAACGAAAGACAAATTTTTAGGGCCCACCGCTGGAGCTTTACGACGGCCTTCCCCGAGATAGAAATTAGTAGCGGTCAAGCTAATTAACCGACGCGTAACGGTACAATTTAAAGCAAACGGACACAGAAAATGGACCGCCGGCACTGAATTTAATATCAAGGGGTAGTTAAAGAGGCGCGATCCTAAACGTATCTTCGATCATTGTTCGTTAATAATTGACTCGTCCGTGTAATATTTTTGTACGTTTGTACAGCTGAAGAATGCTTCAATTGGAATCGGTTACGATCAGGTTTTCCGTATTGCTTTCCGTATATTGTGCCAGGTCAGTAAATCCGAAACCGAGCTTTACGATTTGTTTACTCCGCGGTGGGTTATACGGGACTCGGTTATATAGCCATAGGTATGCGGGTGCCACGTGATCGAGGCCATAAACGCGTCTGTTATGCGCTCGTAAACCGTGAGAGCCCCACTCGGCGCTCGCCGTTCCACGCTCCTCTCTCCCGCATTCGATAGTCCATCGTCCATCGTAAACCGAACGTTTTACGATTCCTGCCTATCGCCGATGATACTACTGCCGCGTGGTCTGACATATCGTCACCCTCTACTACTGCCCACTCTAAACCAGCTCTCTTCGAAGCTGTCGTTAGCTCTCGATACTCGATCGAAGATAACAATTTCATCCTCCCCGCTCGCGTCCAACTATCGATCTCCCTCGAGTCACACGAACTTATGGACTTCGGAAGGAATTTCCCCTGGAATCTCTCATTTAATTTCTTTGGCTTGACCGAAATCGGAGTCGCCGTTCCTCTCGCGGTCCATAATTTATTTGGCAAAATGTGCGAGGAGCTGGTCGAAAATTCGAGCGATTCGAGGCCGTTTGAAAAGCGAGTTGACCCTGCCGTATATCAAAGAGGAACGTATTGGTTCCGGGCGGGTTCCACAATCCGCGTAACCGTATCGGTCGCGTGTATCGGAGGTAACAGATCGGCGCGTAACAGTTTCTGTGGTGTTGGATCGGCGCGCCTCTGGCGGGGCGTTCGATCGACCGCCTGGTCCGTATATCGGCGATGACGCCACGAGACTCGGGCTACGTCACCGGCTCGTCGGAATGCGTGACCCCTGACGTCACTCTCGGCAGTGGAGAAAGACCGAACGGCGCGGACCAGGCCAGGCCAGACCAGGCCGCGGCAGACCACGACTCGACGATGACGTAACACTCTCTAAAAGAGCGAGAGAAACACGCGGCACAGCCATGCTGTCTATGGTAGGGGAAGGAAGAAAAGGGAGCCATTATAGAAGGGGCGCGACTAGGCTGAATCCTCCCCGCCGACCGGTCGGCCCACCGAGGAAACAGCTGTCAGCTGCGTGGAGTTGCGGACCCTGTCGTCTCACCCACCAACCCTCCTTTCCCCGTTACTCCACGTGCTCTCGTGTGCGTACGTATAAATGTGTCCCAGCGCGCGCGAGCCGAACACACGGACGCGCCGCTGCTATGTACGCGCGCGTGTTACAAAGCCGGACCCGTGGTGCCCGTGTGTGTGCACGCGAAGAGAGCGAGAGGCGAGAGAGAGAGAGCGAGCAGCCAGCCAGCCACCCACCCCCGATGTTAAAATATTCCGGTGGGCGAGCGAGAGCGCGGGACGGGAATAGCCCAGGAGAGTTATGGCCGCCTCCGAGACTCAAATAACTCTTTAATCCGCGGGCGCGTGTACGCTCTTCGCGCTCCTTTCTCCCGCGCGCACCTATGCTCTTCTCCGTCTCTCCTCTCCCCCGCGGCTCGATCCCGCTCAATTTTCCTGGGGCACCGAAAGTACTCTCGTCGAATTCGGTAGCCGCGATGGACACTTGGTAGTCAACTTCCTGTCGATTCAACAATTCTTTGAAGCAGTATTCTACGTCTGGTTAAAATACTTCTGAACAGGATATTTCAAAGTCCGAGACTTTTTTTTTAGAGCTAATGTGGCAGTTATTTGCGGGGAAACAGCCCCGTGAAAATTTCATCGCATCCCCTTCGCTCCCTTTTGATCTCCGTTTCACTCCCGATCCGCTGGAACCCGGTTAATTAGACTAGCGGTGTCGGGTCACGCGCACCCGTTCCTCTCTACCTCTTCTCTATTTATAATGAAGCGTGGTTGTTCGTTATTCGTCAACGTTCAAATTGGGCCGATGCAAGCAAAAGAAGAGGCAACAAGTGCCCGGAGCGAAACGGGCGACGCATTTATGACGGGCTGCGGGAGAACATTGTTTCAAACGGGATCGGGCGGCGTCGAAGATCGTAACTTCATTCGCCGCGCACATGTTTATGATAAGCTCGGGAAAAGTGATGCATACCCTCGCCTATCACCCGGCCGGGACAAAACCGGCGAGGTAAAAATGTCCGTTCCCCGACGCTCTTGTATCTTCGAACGATATTAGTTGATGTATCGCCTTTAACTCCGTCGAGCGCATTATTAACGCGGTAATTTCCCGGCTAATCGCCGGCCTTGTTTGTTAAAAGCCGTTGCATAATAATCTATAGAATTCACAACGTTGAGTCGTGCTGGTCAAGGATGGTGTTACTTTCGCGAGATCGATAAAAAACAAAGTTTACTAACTAAACGGCCATTACTTCGACGAACGTAATTGCCCGAGAAGAAATATAAAAACAGATTGTGATCGAGCAGAATCATTAGGCGACGTATAAAGATTTAATAACACCTCTTAATGAAACGTGGAAACGGTTGACCCGTAGTCGGGAATAAGAAACCGATCGGTAACTTACGGCCGGTATGCGGGCGAGGGAAGAGCGTGTCGGTGTGCACGCAAATTAAATATGAGAGTCGGCTCGCGTGTAAGAATACACACGTTTCGCCGGGGCGGCAGAAAGATATATCGTTTCGCCAATTTGTTCTTCGTGAGGAAATCCATTATTAGGCGAAGCACGAACTTTTGCGACTAATTGCGAGGAGCGAGTTCGATGCACGCGCGCGCCGCCGCCGCGCCGCGCCGAGCCGTGCCGTCGCTACTGCCGCCGCCGCTGCCGCCACGAGGTACACGAGCGCAGCGCGTGCACAAGATCGCGGGTAGACGCGAAAATAATGTATATTCATGAACCATTGCGACGTTAATGATTCGCTCGCCGATAAGTGGCCGGCAATACGCCGTTTAAGGACGGTCTACGATCTTTATTCGCGCGACTCGATATTCATCCCGCCACGGTTTAACACGTTTCGTGCGGCCGCTCGATAACCGGCTTCCGTCTCCGAGGAACTTAATCGAACGAAATGATCGCGAACAGTTACAAGATATTGCAGTAATTTCTGTTGCGCGATCGCCGCCAGCGGGAACGGTCAAGGATTTTGGAAGGAGCAATCTCGAGGATCTCGAGGCGAGTCAACGAGGAAGTCGAACTTATTGTCCTCGGGTGAAGCGCAAAAAATGGCAGGGGACTAGTATTCTAAAAAAAAAGAGGACGCGGTTGGGGTTCCGAGCATTGGCAACGGTAGATAAGCGTCGGCTTAAAAAGGGCGACCGTCCCCGAAATGACATGACCGGTGACTGCGGGTGTCGAACGTCAGCAGAATGAACCACCCTCCGCTTGAAAACCGTAAATCTACGCTTCGACGTTTTCGACCGACTGAAAAAGTATTTGGGAAAAAAAAAGATGAAATTCCGGTGGGACTCGACACAAATTGCAAAATCAACGAGCTCAAGCATAAAGCTCCTACATGGTTTTATGGACTGAATCGTGAATGGGACAACCCAGAATGGCGCGTAAAGTTCGCTTCTCGTCGAGAATTATAGGAACGTAAAGTGAAATTAAAAAATTCTACTGCACCCGTAAGAGGCGTTAATTCCTAAATAAATTACGTTAATCGGTAAGAGAATGAAAACGAGCCAGACTGGAGCTCGCGATAAGATAGCCGAAATCAAATGTCTCNACGAACCAATACCTGGGTCAATCGTTATCCCGGTTAAGCATGATCGCGATAAGCCGAACATCGGCATGCGAATTAAGCAATCGCGGCGGGCGCCATTCGTCACTCGCTGTCGTTCCTTCCGCTATTACAATTTTATTTCAAACGCCCGGCCTTTCGTAATGAGACGGCAATTTTCAATAGCGATCGTAATAAAAAAGGAAGTCGGATCGATCGGCAAACGAAAGTTTCGGTTGTTAACGAACGGCTCGGAGGGAATATTGCTCGCGTGTCGAGAGATGCAAAATTAGCACGATCCGCTTTCCCACAGCGAAGAAGTTTCCCCCCTCGAATGCCGCAATTCTCGAATCGGTATACTATCGGATCGATAGAAGTCGTTACGGAGGAAACCGGTCATCAGCTCCGATAGAAGCGAGCGGGATGAAGACGTTCAGTCCGGTTCTCTTCGCGCGTATTTCTTTTTTCAGTAACAGGAACGGTAGGCAGATACGGGGTAACACGGTTGGTTACTTATACCATTTATAATTTACTCCGATACGCCGGATCTTCGATCGTTAATTTTATTTAGCCGCGCAGCGAGAGCTCGTGATTAGTAATGCGTAAACGTAATCCTCTTAAGACAAGATTAATGAAACACCGATTTACCAATTACCATTAAATCTTTAAATAAAAAAAAAGAGGATTATATGCTGGAAATATTCTAGGGACCATTTCGCCGAACCCTTATTGCAATCGGCTAACGATTATGGTCCCAGTGCGAAGCATAACACCGCGTACGAAGATAGCATCAATCTGAATTCGCGGCGAACGTTGGCTTGATGGTTGATCAGCTAGAATTACACGCGCGACACGGCACGCGGCTTCGGGGCGCAACGTTGTCGCGGCTAACGACGAGAAACCAGTATATTAACCGGTGCTCTGCGCGGTCTGTCAGCCTCTCCGTGTACGAGAACAGGACGCGGCCGTGTAAGAGAACGGTTCGCGGCAGGGTGCGAAGGTGGGCCGAAGGGTTGGCTCGATATCTCGTAGCCGGTGCATTACGCAACAGTAACCCCGGTGTTCAGGGTTAGAGGAGCACGCGTAGAGCGCTAACGCCCGTTCTATGGTTCCAAGCCAGCGACATATCGGTAAAGGGTCGGCGGGGAGAGTTGGAAGAGCGAGAGGGATGGACACGACGGCAGAGGAATGACAAACGACATCACGGGTCGGTCGGCATGGGGCCGCGATGCCCCGAGATCCATAACTGTCATCGCTCCTAAACTGGATCTCTCTCCGGGAGAATTTCAGATTGCGCGCGAACGCGGCCTGTGTGTATACCCAGCGCGCGTCGACAGGTTGCGAAAATCGCGAACAACCGTGTTGAGTGATTGAAACGTACGCGCCGCGATACGAGCCGGTGATCTATCGGCCTCGCCGATAACGAGATGGACGCGGTAAACGATGCGCGAATAATTTGACGTACGAAATAAGCAATCTCTGAATTAAGCGGGGAAGATATCTTTTCGCCGCCTCCGGCCGGGGCCGTTTTTTCTAACCGCGAAACCGTCGGNAGCCGGAGGAGTACCGGACGGACGTCGCTAGTATGTCGGTCACTGGTCACACACAACAAGGACACATCTCTCGCAACGATAAAAAAGGGTTGAACGAAACGTAAGAGGTAAGGCGGCGGATTACGGTTCGGCCAGGTTCCTCCGTGGATGCTGGACCGCCGGCACTGAATTTAATATCAAGGGGTAGTTAAAGAGGCGCGACCCTAAACGTATCTTCGATCATTGTTCGTTAATAATTGACTCGTCCGCGTAATATTTTTGTACGTTTGTACAGCTGAAGAATGCTTCAATTGGAATCGGTTACGATCAGGCTTTCCGTATTGCTTTCCGTATATTGTGCCAGGTCAGTAAATCCGAAACCGAGCTTTACGATTTGTTTACTCCGCGGTGGGTTATACGGGACTCGGTTATATAGCCATAGGTATGCGGGTGCCACGTGATCGAGGCCATAAACGCGTCTGTTATGCGCTCGTAAACCGTGAGAGCCCCACTCGGCGCTCGCCGTTCCACGCTCCTCTCTCCCGCATTCGATAGTCCATCGTCCATCGTAAACCGAACGTTTTACGATTCCTGCCTATCGCCGATGATACTACTGCCGCGTGGTCTGACATATCGTCACCCTCTACTACTGCCCACTCTAAACCAGCTCTCTTCGAAGCTGTCGTTAGCTCTCGATACTCGATCGAAGATAACAATTTCATCCTCCCCGCTCGCGTCCAACTATCGATCTCCCTCGAGTCACACGAACTTATGGACTTCGGAAGGAATTTCCCCTGGAATCTCTCATTTAATTTCTTTGGCTTGACCGAAATCGGAGTCGCCGTTCCTCTCGCGGTCCATAATTTATTTGGCAAAATGTGCGAGGAGCTGGTCGAAAATTCGAGCGATTCGAGGCCGTTTGAAAAGCGAGTTGACCCTGCCGTATATCAAAGAGGAACGTATTGGTTCCGGGCGGGTTCCACAATCCGCGTAACCGTATCGGTCGCGTGTATCGGAGGTAACAGATCGGCGCGTAACAGTTTCTGTGGTGTTGGATCGGCGCGCCTCTGGCGGGGCGTTCGATCGACCGCCTGGTCCGTATATCGGCGATGACGCCACGAGACTCGGGCTACGTCACCGGCTCGTCGGAATGCGTGACCCCTGACGTCACTCTCGGCAGTGGAGAAAGACCGAACGGCGCGGACCAGGCCAGGCCAGACCAGGCCGCGGCAGACCACGACTCGACGATGACGTAACACTCTCTAAAAGAGCGAGAGAAACACGCGGCACAGCCATGCTGTCTATGGTAGGGGAAGGAAGAAAAGGGAGCCATTATAGAAGGGGCGCGACTAGGCTGAATCCTCCCCGCCGACCGGTCGGCCCACCGAGGAAACAGCTGTCAGCTGCGTGGAGTTGCGGACCCTGTCGTCTCACCCACCAACCCTCCTTTCCCCGTTACTCCACGTGCTCTCGTGTGCGTACGTATAAATGTGTCCCAGCGCGCGCGAGCCGAACACACGGACGCGCCGCTGCTATGTANAATAACGGTTAATAAACGATCGTAGCCGATTGAAACACGTTCGCGCAGACGAGCCTCACCCTTCCATTCGGCAAATTACACGAATTACAAAACGCAGCCAACGGCATCCTCGAGCTACAACGAACCAGCAGAGAGAATTACCGTTGCTAACGCTAATGTCACCCTCGCGGTGAGATAAGAAGCTCGAGGCAACTTGAACTCCCTTCCCTGTACCCGGCGCGCTTTCTTATCCCGCACCCCCGGACCACGCTCTCGCTTGAATTATGGAGGGAGGCGATTTTTATTATTCGCCCAGCGTCTTCCNTCCATTATTAGGCGAAGCACGAACTTTTGCGACTAATTGCGAGGAGCGAGTTCGATGCACGCGCGCGCCGCCGCCGCGCCGCGCCGAGCCGTGCCGTCGCTACTGCCGCCGCCGCTGCCGCCACGAGGTACACGAGCGCAGCGCGTGCACAAGATCGCGGGTAGACGCGAAAATAATGTATATTCATGAACCATTGCGACGTTAATGATTCGCTCGCCGATAAGTGGCCGGCAATACGCCGTTTAAGGACGGTCTACGATCTTTATTCGCGCGACTCGATATTCATCCCGCCACGGTTTAACACGTTTCGTGCGGCCGCTCGATAACCGGCTTCCGTCTCCGAGGAACTTAATCGAACGAAATGATCGCGAACAGTTACAAGATATTGCAGTAATTTCTGTTGCGCGATCGCCGCCAGCGGGAACGGTCAAGGATTTTGGAAGGAGCAATCTCGAGGATCTCGAGGCGAGTCAACGAGGAAGTCGAACTTATTGTCCTCGGGTGAAGCGCAAAAAATGGCAGGGGACTAGTATTCTAAAAAAAAAGAGGACGCGGTTGGGGTTCCGAGCATTGGCAACGGTAGATAAGCGTCGGCTTAAAAAGGGCGACCGTCCCCGAAATGACATGACCGGTGACTGCGGGTGTCGAACGTCAGCAGAATGAACCACCCTCCGCTTGAAAACCGTAAATCTACGCTTCGACGTTTTCGACCGACTGAAAAAGTATTTGGGGAAAAAAAAGATGAAATTCCGGTGGGACTCGACACAAATTGCAAAATCAACGAGCTCAAGCATAAAGCTTCTACATGGTTTTATGGACTGAATCCTGAATGGGACAACCCAGAATGGCGCGTAAAGTTCGCTTCTCGTCGAGAATTATAGAAACGTAAAGTGAAATTAAAAAATTCTACTGCACCCGTAAGAGGCGTTAATTCCTAAATAAATTACGTTAATCGGTAAGAGAATGAAAACGAGCCAGACTGGAGCTCGCGATAAGATAGCCGAAATCAAATGTCTCGGCGAGAGTACTTTTCGGTGCGAGAGAGGGAGAGAGAGGACGAGCCCCCAAGGTCGGGGGAGTCTCATAAGCGAATGAGGACAACAGTCGGTCATCGTGACCGCCGTAAATCAAGCGGTGGCGTTTTTCGGCTGTGCTAGCGCAGCGAAAAAGGAGGAAAAAGGGACGTGGAAAAAAAAAGGGAGGCGTCGGGGTAAAAACTCCGCTCCGTCGGACTTGTTATAAACCGAGCGGAGGACCGCTGGCCGGGCCAGCCGTCCGGTGAACAGGCCCGAATCCGGTGGGTCGAGCGGGGCCGCCGAAACGAGAGAGAACCGGACGCGACGCGACGGACAGGGTGAACGAGGGAGAGGAAGACGGAGAGCCAAGGGAGGGAGAGGGGAACTCGGCAGGAACAATGCCCAAAGTCACGGGGAAGAATGCGGTCCGTCGGGCTACACGAGGTTGCACGAAACGAGAACCTCGTGTGGGTGCCCATCGGTTCACCCATCGATACTCTTCCCAACGGGAAGGTATACACTCTTCTTCCTCTCTCGGCCCGGCGACAAATACACCTTCGACAATTTACTGCCTCGCCGGCTGTTACGTCATTTGGCCTCTTTCGAGGGAAACCACGGATCTAATACAAAGAAGAGGCGAACGCCTATCATCCCTTCCCGATCCCCTAATTACTAATTTACGAAACGGGTATGAGGAGTATCGTTTTGCCACTGCGTTCGAGTGGACAGCGTTTTAAATGGAAGTCTTGATTCAGGATCTCCAAGTCGATCACGTTCGATCAAAAGATAGCCGTATACGCGACTCGGGTTGCCAACCACGGTAAACGCGAACGAGCGAAGTTATCTTCATCCCACGTGCGATAGGTTCTCGGCAATATTGGGCCTACAATTTACGTAATCGCTCGATAACGCGGTGACCGCGAAATCGTATCGATCGTTCGGAAAAGGAATAGGAGAAGGTAGGTAGGTAGGCCAATGGAAAATATGAAAAGTTGTGAAAACCGATTGTCGGGCAAAGAATCGCGGACGCGTGCCTGAAAACCGACTCACGTTTCTCGCGCGTTGCCCAGATCCCATCGCTCCGTGGATGATCGCGGATCGATAAACGTCGATTGCGCAATTGCTATCCATTGTACTCATTTCAGAAGCGGCGTTGCTGCTATGAATACAATAGAACCGTTCGCTCCGCGAACAAGACGTAAAACGCCGTGGACGTTGTAACGGGTATTGCGATGGAAATTTTTATCCCGTGAAACATCCAAGGAATCATCTTGACGCGTCCAACCGCCACTAACATTAGTAAAAATTCCAGACAGAACGTATAAGAATTAAATTGTAATAACGGTTAATAAACGATCGTAGCCGATTGAAACACGTTCGCGCAGACGAGCCTCACCCTTCCATTCGGCAAATTACACGAATTACAAAACGCAGCCAACGGCATCCTCGAGGTACAACGAACCAGCAGAGAGAATTACCGTTGCTAACGCTAATGTCACCCTCGCGGTGAGATAAGAAGCTCGAGGCAACTTGAACTCCCTTCGCTGTACCCGGCGCGCTTTCTTATCCCGCACCCCCGGACCACGCTCTCGCTTGAATTATGGAGGGAGGCGATTTTTATTATTCGCCCAGCGTCTTCTACCCCTCGTTTTCTTGCTCGCTTGTCAGCCGACCCTCTTCCTTCTCCTATCTGCTCTCGTCGGCGCACAAGACCGAGGAAACTTCTTTCCCACAAAGAAAAAAAAAGGGGGTTCGACGTCGAGGTGGGAACAAATTTGACGCGGGGAATCGAGCCTCGAGTAGCGTAACGTTTGTTACGAGTCGGATAGCTTTTGCACGGTCCTTTTGCAGGGATCTTGGTCGGATAAATCAGGATTTGTAGGAAAGAAATAAAAGAGAGACGCGCGGATGACAAAGCGGAACGAGATAGTCGATAATTGGCAAAGGGCCGAAAGACCGTCGAACCACCACCCCCGTAAACAACGTTTCGGTAATGTACTTCCGCTACAGGACAACTACATATAACAACGCGTAACACCGTGTAACCAGTGCGACTCGTTTCGGGCGCGCAGAAATGATACTACGCGCGCGGGGTTGTATTAAAGCGCGGAAGAGTGGGACGGTGGACGGGCGCTCGTTCGTGTGCGTATCGCGGGGGCACGACGAGGTAAAGAGGGATGAGGGCGCGCGCGGAGAATTATGATGCCGCACAATTAGCAGTTCGTGTGAGAGAGATCGATCGCTGCCGAGAACATACATCAACGGTGTAAACGCGGGACACGTATCGCGTTTATATACGCGGAAACGCGACCTGCACACGCGTACCTACACGCCGAAACGTTTCTCGTTGACCGAAACCCTCCGACGATCCGAAAATTTGTGCACCTACCCGATTTTCGTTCGGGCTACGATTCGAACAGTTGCAAATTGGTCCTGTGTTTGTGTGAGAAGTTCGGTTACGAGAGCGAAGAATGCGAGTTACATGCACTTCGTAGAGAAATTGGGATTTTCTTCCTGGCGATCGGTATCGGTATCGTTCGATGTTACGCGATTGATATCAATGTCACCAAATATGATATGATTTCAACAGTTAAAGAATCGCGAGAAATTAAATAATAGGAAAGAGATTGATTCATCAATACGCAGTCGGAAATCGTGGCTTCACGACTGACGCATGAATCATAATTCCTAAGACCGCGGGTTTATAACATATTATTACATTAATTCGTAATTATCTACGTACGCTATTAAATATTTAATACATTGATTGATCGCGTTGTCCGTATTTCCACGCTTCATTAATTTTAATTAGATGCCACAGCCGTCCGGCTAATGATCAATCCCGGAACAGTATTTTCTAATGAACTTTCACAAAATTGACGCCGCGACGCGTGTCCCGTATTAACCGAAGAACCCCGGTCACATTCGTGTAATTTATGACAAGAGAATAATAAGAGTTATTCGTCTGTCTGTTATAATAATTGTTACCTTGTTTTAATGCATCCCATCGCTGGTTGGAGCCGGAGGAGTACCGGACGAACGTCGCTAGTATGTCGGTCACTGGTCACACACAACAAGGACACATCTCTCGCAACGATAAAAAAGGGTTGAACGAAACGCAAGAGGTAAGGCGGCGGATTACGGTTCGGCCAGGTTCCTCCGTGGATGCGCCGGTCGTATTTCCTCGAGGGCGCGTGCCACCGCGTTAACTTACGAGGCGTTTATGAGCCATAAGCGATTCCACGGGTTAGATAGAGTTACTTAGACGAGTTATTTCACTACTTTCGTCGGTGAACGGCGCGAGTGGGACGGGCCAACGGTTGACGCGTCTTCTACGGCAGAGCCCGGGCTCGGCCGGATCACAGAAGGACCGCCTGCGACTGCCTGATTTACTATGGTGGACCCAACGTGGCATGGACCCTGCTCCCGGCTCCTGCTCCTACCCCGCTTGCCTCTATGATGGGATTTTCTGTCGGGGTAAAAGGAGGACTGGTTAGAATAACAGGGGTTGAAGTAGGGGATGTTCGGGGTGGGGCTTACGAAACGTAGTTCGACGATCGTGTCTTTCACGTGTCACTCCCCTCGTCCTCTACATCTCTTTCTTCCTCTCCCAAATATCTTAGTTTACATCTCAACTATAATACGTATCTCTTCTTACTATTATACACAACAATGCGCTAGCCGCGTTTCCATTACTATAATTATTATTCCTCGGGTTATTTCCGTGCCTGGCAGTTTGCTTTTTTTTTTAATGATTATCCAAATGTATTTTAAACGAAAACGCGAAGGGTGCTGTTCGAAGGTCCGAAGCGNTGGGGCTTACGAAACGTAGTTCGACGATCGTGTCTTTCACGTGTCACTCCCCTCTTCCTCTCCCAAATATCTTAGTTTACATCTCAACTATAATACGTATCTCTTCTTACTATACACAACAATGCGCTAGCCGCGTTTCCATTACTATAATTATTATTCCTCGGGTTATTTCCGTGCCTGGCAGTTTGCTTTTTTTTTAATGATTATCCAAATGTATTTTAACCGCGTTCATACCAAAACGCGAAGGGTGCTGGTCGAAGGTCCGAAGCGGGAGAACGCGAACCTTTATCCCACATTTCCCTCGCATAGTTACACGCTGCCCGGGCGCTTTCATTCTTACTTAGCGGCGATAGAAAAAAACCAGAAGCGCGACATTCCTGCATTACGTTATCCGACGCATCGCGTTGCCTTTTTTCTCCCCCTCGCCCGCCGCTTACCTAGAAACCCTCGCCCTCCTTCGGAACTCCGGAATTGGAGCCCCCTGAACGGTCCACTAAAACTATTCCTTTCTTACCAAAAATCTACCGATACAATTTTCGCTTCCCAACCGGAGGTTCTACCGAATTAAAAGTTCCGGAGTCTCGTAAAAAATTCCGCAGATTACAATGATAGGAAAGTTCGAGGAAAAATTTCAATAATCCTCTCGCGCAAATGGCAGCGCCCTTCGCCCTTCGCATTTAATTTCAATTTGTGATTCGGACCTAGCGAGTTACGCGCGGATTCCCGGAGTCAATATCGCGAGGGGCGCGCGCATATTAGAATATCTAATGAAGGGAAATTTATCGCCGACCCCGGCCATAGCCGGCGCACATTTTACAATTTTCCAAAGCGTCAGGGCGGAGTTTAGGCCTAAAACGGTGCACGCCTAGCCAGCTTCCCTTGAATAGATTATGGTTGCCGCCGAGCCTATGCTCCGTGGAATCCGGCGACGACAATAGTCCCCGGGGTGCGACCCTGCGAGAACCCGTGGATACGTAATTTTCCTTTTTTCCCTATTCGACTGCACGCACAGTCTTTTCACGGGCCGATGGATTCCTTTGCCTAAATTAATAGCGCTTTATATGCCGGTGCCCGTTGCCATAATAGCTCGTCCGACGCTCTTGTGTCACCGGTGAAAAGACGCGGGCATATGCGCGACAGCATAATATCGGCGTCGGGGCGATATTAATACTCGAGAGGGTTGCTTCTTGCATTAATTTGAATGTTCGCGTCACAATGGAGGGTTAATCGTTCGAAAATTCGTCGGGTAAACACAGAGCAGGCTTTCGCTTTTCAACGATTTTTCACATTGTCCGAGTTCTTGGATATAATTTATTTCGCCGAGGTATCGTTCGATTTCCGTCAGGGCCGCAGCTTATCGTAGAGCACTTTCGACACCGCTTTACGGTGCTTGCAGTTACGGCGATAAGGAACGAACCAATACCTGGGTCAATCGTTATCCCGGTTAAGCATGATCGCGATAAGCCGAACATCGGCATGCGAATTAAGCAATCGCGGCGGGCGCCATTCGTCACTCGCTGTCGTTCCTTCCGCTATTACAATTTTATTTCAAACGCCCGGCCTTTCGTAATGAGACGGCAATTTTCAATAGCGATCGTAATAAAAAAGGAAGTCGGATCGATCGGCAAACGAAAGTTTCGGTTGTTAACGAACGGCTCGGAGGGAATATTGCTCGCGTGTCGAGAGATGCAAAATTAGCACGATCCGCTTTCCCACAGCGAAGAAGTTTCCCCCCTCGAATGCCGCAATTCTCGAATCGGTATACTATCGGATCGATAGAAGTCGTTACGGAGGAAACCGGTCATCAGCTCCGATAGAAGCGAGCGGGATGAAGACGTTCAGTCCGGTTCTCTTCGCGCGTATTTCTTTTTTCAGTAACAGGAACGGTAGGCAGATACGGGGTAACACGGTTGGTTACTTATACCATTTATAATTTACTCCGATACGCCGGATCTTCGATCGTTAATTTTATTTAGCCGCGCAGCGAGAGCTCGTGATTAGTAATGCGTAAACGTAATCCTCTTAAGACAAGATTAATGAAACACCGATTTACCAATTACCATTAAATCTTTAAATAAAAAAAAAGAGGATTATATGCTGGAAATATTCTAGGGACCATTTCGCCGAACCCTTATTGCAATCGGCTAACGATTATGGTCCCAGTGCGAAGCATAACACCGCGTACGAAGATAGCATCAATCTGAATTCGCGGCGAACGTTGGCTTGATGGTTGATCAGCTAGAATTACACGCGCGACACGGCACGCGGCTTCGGGGCGCAACGTTGTCGCGGCTAACGACGAGAAACCAGTATATTAACCGGTGCTCTGCGCGGTCTGTCAGCCTCTCCGTGTACGAGAACAGGACGCGGCCGTGTAAGAGAACGGTTCGCGGCAGGGTGCGAAGGTGGGCCGAAGGGTTGGCTCGATATCTCGTAGCCGGTGCATTACGCAACAGTAACCCCGGTGTTCAGGGTTAGAGGAGCACGCGTAGAGCGCTAACGCCCGTTCTATGGTTCCAAGCCAGCGACATATCGGTAAAGGGTCGGCGGGGAGAGTTGGAAGAGCGAGAGGGATGGACACGACGGCAGAGGAATGACAAACGACATCACGGGTCGGTCGGCATGGGGCCGCGATGCCCCGAGATCCATAACTGTCATCGCTCCTAAACTGGATCTCTCTCCGGGAGAATTTCAGATTGCGCGCGAACGCGGCCTGTGTGTATACCCAGCGCGCGTCGACAGGTTGCGAAAATCGCGAACAACCGTGTTGAGTGATTGAAACGTACGCGCCGCGATACGAGCCGGTGATCTATCGGCCTCGCCGATAACGAGATGGACGCGGTAAACGATGCGCGAATAATTTGACGTACGAAATAAGCAATCTCTGAATTAAGCGGGGAAGATATTCTTTCGCCGCCTCCGGCCGGGGCCGTTTTTTCTAACCGCGAAATCGTCGGGCGTAGAAATGTTGGTTTGACGGGCGTCGCGGGGCCCGGTTTTTCAATGAAGTTCGCGTTAATTAAATTCCCTCGGACACGGGAATCGGTTACGTGATACGACACTATTACTCTCCGCGAGCGTAAGAAGGGGCAAAAAGTTCAGGACACTTTCGGTATCGCCGGTGAAGGCGGAACAGGTAAAGAAGAAACAGGTTGAGCCGCGGAAGGGTAATGGAACACGACTTCTCGTGCGCCGTTGGTGCACGCGGGCGAAAGAGAGGCGAAGCGCGACCGCAAGGCCGCAACCGCACTGTGGGAAGTGAAACGTGCCGAGCGGCGTAGCTTTTAATGGACTGAGGGAAACGGCATTAAGTCGAGAGCGAACGGGGGGGCGCGCGAGAATTGCACGGAAATAGTCCGTGGCCCGGGGTGGAGACGGCCGAAACGGGCCGAGCAAGCCCGGAGGAGCCGCACTACGATTCATAAACCACCAATTACCCCGTTGACCCGCCGCGAGCTTGAAGGACCATTTACACCTAAATATCCTTACGCGTTACGCCGCCTACGCTCGCCTCAGTTTATACCTTCTTTGTTCGCCGTTCCCCCCGCGAAGCGAAATGCGCGCGGATAAAAACCGAAACAAACCTCGAAGCATATTTCGTTCTAATAGAATGTCTCGAAGTACAATTTGTTTTTTCGTTCGAGAGTTATTTAATGACAGGTCCTATATACATTATTTACTACTACGAGGGTATTGATGAAACGANCTTACGCGTTACGCCGCCTACGCTCGCCTCAGTTTATACCTTCTTTGTTCGCCGTTCCCCCCGCGAAGCGAAATGCGCGCGGATAAAAACCGAAACAAACCTCGAAGCATATTTCGTTCTAATAGAATGTCTCGAAGTACAATTTGTTTTCTCGTTCGAGAGTTATTTAATGACAGGTCCTATATACATTATTTACGACGAGGGTATTGATGAAACGGGACCTTGAGAAAGTTTCGACGCGAAGGGAGCGCGACGGGGAAATTTATCGAATGATAAATTCCAGGAAGATAGGATCGCGGTTAGATTAAACGACGATTCTTGCTCGTCCTTCTCCGCCACCTATTCCATCCAGAATCCTCGAAGCAGCGAAATTAAATATAGGGTGGGTCGAATTGCAGTCGCGGCTAGGGGGTGATATAACCGCCCCGCGCGTTCTTCACCGAGGAAAAAGTGGCTCGAACCCGGTTTCCATCCCCGATCCTCTCTCTCTCTCTCTCTCGCTGCTTCTTTCGCTCTTATCTGCCACCGCAGACTTTCCCCTCCGCCCTATCGTCTTGACAAACACCTCCCCTTCTTGTATCTGAAAGCCACTCGGCAACCCTCCGATTTAGATCCTGGCCCTGTGGCGAAGGCGGCCGCCTATCGCCGCAAAAAAGGCCGCTCTTCAGATAAGCAATAACACTGGGCCTACGTTATCAACATCCGCTATCCGGGCCAATCGGAATGATTTAGCTGAACGCCGCGGGCCGAACGGAGGGTGAAAAATAAGTGGACGAATCCGCGTTCGACGATTCTTACGCTGAACAGCGATCACTCTCGATATCCAAAAACAACGGAAGTTGTATAGAAATAAATTATTGTAAGACTAAGTTAAGGGATGTGTTTAAATTCGTGCGCAGCCGGCATCGAGAGGGGCAAACGTTTTTCTAGTATGGGACCGCGATAAAACAGCTCGAATCCAGGATCCACCAAGAAGCTGATCCGGAAGATAACGCTAATTCCGGATATTTCGCACCCCGGACGGTGATACGTCGAGAGGCCTTTGGACTGCGCCTCCGCTAGACATACCCCTTGCAACCCCTATCATGGTAGTAAAGGGCGGGCAGGGCGAACGAGTGTGCGGAGAGTCAGCTAGAGAGGAATGAGAGAGCGAGAGAGAGAGCGAGAGAAGGTGGAAGAGAGAGGAGGAGGAGGAGAGGAATAGAGCGGAGTAGAGCAGAGCAGCAGCGTGCTGCCCGCACCAGGCGCCCCTTCGCATATTTCACCGGGAATTTACGAGCCTCGATACGACAGGGAAATTGCAAGAATGGCGGAGTAATCTATCTCTCCTTGCCTCCGTGGGCTCTCTCTTCTTTTCCCAGGTTCCCTCCTCCCCCGGGCAGCCCTCTTCGCCGACGTGCGCGCGCGCGCGCTTACCCACACGTAAACGTTTCTTCTCTTACCGTGCAAAGAGAAATTCAAGAAAATTCCTCTCCGTCGCGCAGATAAAAGAGATTTGTCCTTCGGGTTCGAGTTACCGCGGCCACCTAATTGTGTTATCGAGATAAGCCGGCCCGTTATTATCCGCTGCCGAACGATTCCGAGTCATAGAAGACGTTCTCTCTGCCCCTGGGGCTCGTAAATGTTCATACTTGTCGCTGGCCATACTTGTGAATAATCAATGCGAAAGCTACGCGGAATGGGAGGACGGAAATACTCGAATTTCTCAAGGATCCAGTTGAACAGATGGCCGGGAGGTAATGGGCCAGAAGCCATTGAAAATCCGCGATGTCTACGTTCGTCGTGCGACGGTGATCATTGATAAGTTAATTAATCGCAAGGGGTACTCGGTGGTGCAGGCTCGTGCGAGCGACGTGTAAATCACGGACCGGTCAAAACACAGCGGGGACCGGCAACACGTGCTTCACCCCTCTTATTGCGCAATAATTGCGCGGAAGAGTGCCAACGCGCTCGCGCCCTCGCTTATTTTATCGCCGTTTTCCATCCTTTCGAGTGACTAACAACTGATGCGTCCTGTTCTGGACACAATTACGCGAGATAGATTGGACCACCGTTTCTTTCCGTAACTCGCGCTAAAATCGCAACACGGTTCCTCCTATTCATCAGGCTCGTCATTATTATTATTATAAAACGTGTGCGACACGGGTAACTGTCTCCGAATTTTACGCGCCTGGAGAGAGAAGACGCGAGAGGGGGTTGTGAGGAGCGTGGCCGAGAGAAAATAACTATAGGTAACCCGTACTTGGGTGTACATGGGTAATACATAGAGGAGAGCGGGAGGGAAACCCCCTGCGCCACGGGTTAGCGTGCACCTATATCTACATATAACGTAGTGTAGCGTAGCCGCGGCCGCCGGTCGGTTTAATTTAACACAGCAGCTGTAATCCCATCCATTACGGCCGCGGTAATATACGATCGCTCGAGATTCATACTCCGTTTTTTCACTAATTAACAGACGGGACAAATCGCTCCGCCGATTCACCTCTCTCCGCCCCCAAAGGGCCACCCCTCTCGGCAGTCGGGCGCGCGCGCGCCAACTCTCTCTTCATTCTCTTCTCGCCCGACAAAACGCTTTGTTTCTTCGCGCGAAAATTTACCCGCTTGTTTTACACCGGGTTTCATTCCGGACCATCATTCGCCACGTCCGTTCGTTCGTTACACCCGCCGCAACACCTCTCTCTCTCTCTCTCTCTTGTCCCTCGAGCAATATCCACTTGTTTAGAAAGATTTTTAGTGCTCTCATCGTTCCGCGATCCTAACTTTTCTCCGGGAGAAACATTTATTCGCGACGTTGTAACGACGGAAGAAACGTAGGCAATTTCGCACGGGATCAAGGATACTGTTCCAACAATAATGCAGTTTCATCTTTGGTGCATCTTTTCCAGAATCATTATTTCGGTGTAGAGTTTCGAGCGGAGTTCCTTATCGCCGCAGCGGCGGCGGTCGTTTTTCTCGGCCGTCGGGAGCGAATAATTAAGCATCATCGATCGATCATTCCACGCGAGCATCGCGATCCCGTGCCGCGGACCGCGGCCGGAATGCTATGAAGTAANGCGCGCGCGCGCGCTTACCCACACGTAAACGTTTCTTCTCTTACCGTGCAAAGAGAAATTCAAGAAAATTCCTCTCCGTCGCGCAGATAAAAGAGATTTGTCCTTCGGGTTCGAGTTACCGCGGCCACCTAATTGTGTTATCGAGATAAGCCGGCCCGTTATTATCCGCTGCCGAACGATTCCGAGTCATAGAAGACGTTCTCTCTGCCCCTGGGGCTCGTAAATGTTCATACTTGTCGCTGGCCATACTTGTGAATAATCAATGCGAAAGCTACGCGGAATGGGAGGACGGAAATACTCGAATTTCTCAAGGATCCAGTTGAACAGATGGCCGGGAGGTAATGGGCCAGAAGCCATTGAAAATCCGCGATGTCTACGTTCGTCGTGCGACGGTGATCATTGATAAGTTAATTAATCGCAAGGGGTACTCGGTGGTGCAGGCTCGTGCGAGCGACGTGTAAATCACGGACCGGTCAAAACACAGCGGGGACCGGCAACACGTGCTTCACCCCTCTTATTGCGCAATAATTGCGCGGAAGAGTGCCAACGCGCTCGCGCCCTCGCTTATTTTATCGCCGTTTTCCATCCTTTCGAGTGACTAACAACTGATGCGTCCTGTTCTGGACACAATTACGCGAGATAGATTGGACCACCGTTTCTTTCCGTAACTCGCGCTAAAATCGCAACACGGTTCCTCCTATTCATCAGGCTCGTCATTATTATTATTATAAAACGTGTGCGACACGGGTAACTGTCTCCGAATTTTACGCGCCTGGAGAGAGAAGACGCGAGAGGGGGTTGTGAGGAGCGTGGCCGAGAGAAAATAACTATAGGTAACCCGTACTTGGGTGTACATGGGTAATACATAGAGGAGAGCGGGAGGGAAACCCCCTGCGCCACGGGTTAGCGTGCACCTATATCTACATATAACGTAGTGTAGCGTAGCCGCGGCCGCCGGTCGGTTTAATTTAACACAGCAGCTGTAATCCCATCCATTACGGCCGCGGTAATATACGATCGCTCGAGATTCATACTCCGTTTTTTCACTAATTAACAGACGGGACAAATCGCTCCGCCGATTCACCTCTCTCCGCCCCCAAAGGGCCACCCCTCTCGGCAGTCGGGCGCGCGCGCGCCAACTCTCTCTTCATTCTCTTCTCGCCCGACAAAACGCTTTGTTTCTTCGCGCGAAAATTTACCCGCTTGTTTTACACCGGGTTTCATTCCGGACCATCATTCGCCACGTCCGTTCGTTCGTTACACCCGCTGTAACACTTCTCTTTCTCTTGTCCCTTGAGCAATATCCACTTGTTTAGAAAGATTTTTAGTGCTCTCGTTTCGCGATCCTAACTTTTCTCCGCGAGAAACATTTATTTGCGACGTTGTAACGACGGAAGAAACGTAGGCAATTTCGCACGGGATCAAGAATACTGTTCCTACAATAATGCAGTTGCATCTCTGGCGCATCTTTTCCAGAATCATTATTTCGGTGTAGAGTTTCGAGCGGAGTTCCTTATCGCCGCAGCGGCGGCGGCGGTCGTTTTTCTCGGCCGTCGAGAGCGAATAATTAAGCATCATCGATCGATCATTCCACGCGAGCATCGCGATCCCGTGCCGCGGACCGCGGCCGGAATGCTATGAAGTAATAACTCTTCCGTCAATACTACCGGAGGCGTGACGAACGCTGCGTGCCATCGGCCGGCTCGTAAAAACCTCCGCGGCTCCCGAAAGAAATAATTAACGCACGGTTAATCAAGCGCGCTCGTCGCCCAAAGTGAACCGGCTCGAGAGGGATGAAGAATCAATTCGTTAAGGCGACTCGAGTGGGAGACGAATTCGCGAGCGACACGTTTTTATCCGCGGAATAAATATTCGTTCGCCCCGAAAGGAGTTTCTCTATTCAGAGAGATTCTCCGAGGCAGAGAGACACAGCGAAACGGCTGAAGATGCACGGTGGCTCGTTCCCAGAAATGAAATTCGAATGAAATATACACCGCCATGGACAAACGGCGGGGCAATAAATATTTCTAATTACTCAATGTCGAGCGGTTCGCAGTTTGTACTGGCAAAGAGAGGAGGAATGGTTTCACGTATAACGCGCTAGGTATAACGGCGGAGCGAGCGAGGCGGCGTGACGAGCGAAAATCGAGGAAGTTTCACGGGTGCCGCGGTGCAGAGGGATGAAAGGAGAGACGCAAAGGTATGGCAGACACGTGGGCTCGCGCGGCTACACGGCACATAAGGGACTCGAACCTCGTGGATATGGAGTGCGAAGATGAAAGCGGAAGACAGCGGCTACCGGACGAGTAGAGGGATCCGTGGTTGGGGGAGGACGAGGGGGTGGCCGGGAAAGTTGTCGGTATTAACGCGAGCCGGTCGCCGAGTCTGCGCGTTCGCCCGGGCCGCCGGATTTAATTGGATGGACACACCATCGCGCCCGGTGCTTAATTAACTAATTAATTTCCCGCGGTATACGAACGAGCAGAAAGATACCGCGCTCTGTTAGCTTTTAATGACTTTCGCTTCGTCTGGAATTGCACGCTTTCGACGGACACCGAAAACGGCTGGTCCGCCGAAAAACAAAAAAAGAGACTTTCGCGTCGTCAAGTAAAAATCAATCTAGTAAAGTCGCACTTTTAAATTCGAGGCCGGTCGTTTAACGGCNCACGCTTTCGACGGACACCGAAAACGGCTGGTCCGCCGAAAAACAAAAAAGAGAGTTCCGCGTCGTCATGTAAAAATCAATCTAGTAAAGTCGCACTTTTAAATTCGAGGCCGGTCGTTTAACGGCGCGAAATTTATAGAGAACGGGGGGAGGTTCACCCGAACGGGTTGAGGAATACGTAAATAACCGCGGGGCGAAGACAGGACGCGCGCGGTTGCGCCGCGCGAATTTAAAAGCGTCCGGCGCGATGCCGTGCGACGCGACCGCGTAAATTCGTTCCGGTTTAATTAAATTTAAATGATTGTCTCGGCTTTCGATTCAAGTGGCCGGGGCTCGTTCGTCACGCGGGGAAGAGCGAACGCTGGAGTCCGGCAGAAGCCGCCATTTATCAACGGCGTTCGCATAAATCGCCGATATGAACATCCAACGCGCGCACTCTCTCTCCTAAGCTCTTCGTATAGTCTTCCTGCAATTATAACGAGCTCCGCGACCTTTGTACGCGAGCCGAAGGGAGAACGACCGAACGATGAAAACTGCCGCCTTTGTTAAAGCGACCTGGCCAAGATTTCCGTTTTATAAAACGTATGCCGAGGAAGCTGCTCGCCCGGCAGAGAATGGTCCTTCGAGAGCGAAAGGGGTGAACTGCGTGAATGAAGAGGAAGAGACGAGGGGAAGAAGGGTGGTTAGTCAGGGCCGAAGGGTGTCGCTTAAGTGAAGCGTCCGGTAAAGATCCAAAGAAAACAAGTACTTATTAAGTTGGAGAACGTCTCGTCCCTATTAATATCGCTCGGAACAATTTCGTCTGAAATAATTTAGAGATGTTTTTGTATGCGAATAAGTTAGATGCTAGACGTAGATACTAGACGTAAGTGTAAGAAGAAATAGGAGGACGGATCGATGGCGGGAGAACGGGAAGCCGAGGAGTTCCCTCGCGCGGCAGAAAACGCGCCGATAAACAGAACGAACGCATTTAACTTGACTTATGGCAGTCATTTTCGGATGGATGCTCGAACGTGGGCATCGCGAAGATGGCGCGAGAGAGGAATGGGGCTCGGGTGAACGAAAAGAGGAAAGCGGCGCGCCGCGACGGTCGTCGC
This sequence comes from Ceratina japonica, assembly GCA_019453355.1. Lineage (NCBI taxonomy): Eukaryota > Metazoa > Arthropoda > Insecta > Hymenoptera > Apidae > Ceratina > Ceratina japonica. The sequence continues at coordinate 178,534 of SMSR01016112.1, read as the reverse complement.
GCGGCGGAGCGCCGAGGGGGTGGGAAAAAAGAGAGCAAAGCGGATCGGTACGGGAACAAATCAACTCGTCTGTTGGCTGGTCTCGAGTTTTTAGTGGCGTGGCTCCAAATATTTGCTTTACTCGTCGCAGAGGCCGCGGTGTCCGATTCCAGCGGTGTATACGTTTGCACGCAGACTGGTCCCACGGACTCGCGAATCCGCGTTTCAGCCAACGACCCGTTCGAGTGTCACCCCCTACTTTTCCGACCACCCCATTCTTCCGTTCGATAGCCGACAGGGCTGCTCTGCCAAGAATACGCTGGAAACTCGTTCGTCACGAGCATTATTACGCGAATATACGGTGATACTCTCCCCCGTCGAGTCCAATACCCCGCCCCCCGGGCCCGGAGGGTAGTTTCTCAAGCGACAAGCTTTATGCTCGACAGTTATGGTCGGCCTCGTAGCTCCTTAAGATTTGGCACGCTCCGGCGGATCCCGAGTCGATCGTGCATCTCGAAAATGGTGACGGACGCGCATCGAAGAAATTGCTAACTTGACATTGGTGTCAATCGCAGGCGCCAGGACGTCAGCTTAATCGGTGCTCTGGTTTGCGTCCGACTCGCGACCGTCTCTCTCATCCCTCTCAAGAGGCAACGAAAGCGTGTTATTAGAACGGAATGAAGAATGGGCCGCGGCGAGCATGAGATCGTTCTTCGTATAGCCGGCGATAAAAATTGCGCGCGTGGAGTTTGATCGACGATATCCGCCGGCTAAGAGATATACGCGAATGCTTTTAATAATATGTATTCTAGATATTCGCGGGAGTCTCTCCTCGCTTCCGTATTACGCGCGCGCGATGCTTATCTAACGTTGCTTATTAGCGAACGCATCCCTCGCTCGGTAGCCGGAACGGTGGCTCGCGATTATTAAAACATGTATGCAAAGTTATGGAAATGTAGAGTGGCGCAACGCGTCCCGTTGTATGTGTTTAAGCTATTACGAGAATTTCCATCGGAACCCGCATCGTTCACCAGAACTCGCCACGCGAGGGATGAAATTCCTGCGAGTTGACGGAAGAAGCGTAAATTGTACGGAGAACAAGAATTTTGCAAAGGTGAAGGAACTTCGTAGAATCCAGACGGACTGATAAAATAAGAGGGCGAAGTTTAAAAGTGAGCGGTAACAGTTCTTTATTCTCGAAAGACAAGAGAATTTTTGCCCGAGAATAAATCCGGCCAAATCTATTTCTAATCGGCGGCTATACGAGGGGACGACGCTTGCCCAAAGAGGGGATTGCTCGACACGCCTAATTTGCGTTTATTTCTCGAAGTGGTAACCGCGGAGAAGAATGGTAGCACGAAGGGAGCGAAACTTGGCATGAGAACCGGGACCGGGAACAAATAAGAGCACGCCGAAATCGCTGTACATTTAAGGCCGTCTCTTTTAATTAAATTATCCTGCATCTATCGACAGCAGTTTGCACTTCGAGAATGATATTAAAAAAGAAACGTGATATTTTGTCGTTGAGAAAATGATAAGCAGAAGATCGTGGACAACAACGCGTCCGGCGTCGAGAGCTCCGACGATTTCGACGATCCGCTCTTACGAAGGGTGGTAGTATATTTATTAACGCTTGGCACCTTGACAGCTACTTCAAGTACAGACCGTCTGAATACCACGAGTTTGTCTTTAACAAGTCGCCTGATGAATGGGCCCATTGCTGACTACCATACAGAAATAGCGTCGGCTAACAAGCCTTTTTTTTCCCGCTACTCTTCGAAAATTTGTTTCGTCCCTACGAAAATCTAAACATTTAAACGACTCTCTCCTCTACCGATCTCGACGTTCGGACAGTCGCTTCGTAAAAATTAAATACTTTAATTCGGTGAGACAAAGTGTCTAGAGTTCGAAAGTATTTATCGCCGCGACTCGTACCAATTTCGTGTAGCGAAACGACGAAAAATCGTGCGGGACCCAATTCGTTCTGCCGAGAGGCCAGGGAGGAATCCTTGTCGGGACCTTGTAGAGGACAGATTTAGCAAGAAGTTTCGGGCGCGCGGATGGGTTTCACCCTCTCTCGCAGCCTCCCGCACGATTTCGTCGCGAGTACCGGGATTCAACTTGTGTTGGTCCGAGGTAGCTAGGCAAAAAGGGCCCGGAGGCAAGGTAGCTACACGAGCACGGCAGCGATCAATCAATGTTGCCGTCGGGACGGTAAAACAATACGATGTTGCCTCCATAATTGACGGGAATCCATCATCCGCGTTTCGCGACTTCCCTCCCCGCTCGTGGGGCCCGGGCTGCGAGATCACGGCCTTAATCCGCGCCGGAATTCCTGCGTCCCCCGCGATATGTAAATTTCATATCCCGTCCCGGACGGCTAACGGCCATTTTTGTGCCCGTCGTCGACCCTTTCGGTTATCCGTCGTGGACGCAGGGAAAGTATCCTTAATTGTCGGCGACGATGGTGTGCCCGCAGACTTGATTCCCCATTTTTATCCGATCGACAGGTGCGTCGGGAATTTTATATTCGCAATTAAGGATCGTCGTTAACGGAGATAGACACGTCGAAATTTGAAGAATTTACATTGGTGTACGATTAAGGGTCGAGGCATAGCGGTACACGGGAACCAAAGGAGTACCTAATGATTTAACGTCCGCGTTATCTAGGATTGTTTGTTTAAAACGCGTCACGCGAGTCCTCTCTTGCGGCGAGGATACGCCGTCGCGGCGGCGGGAAGGGTTAACAGGAGGTGAAAGGATCGCGCGATAACCGAGGAAGGTGAAGGCACCGAGGCTCGAAAAGAGGGAGAGGATTGGTAAGCCCCAAATCCTCGAGCTTAACTAATTCCTGCATGAGTTACGGGCCAGTCGCGGCTAATTCCAAATAAATATTCCGAATACAGATTATGTTAACCGCCGCAGATGCAAATTAGGCGGTCAGGGGAAGATGTACGCCCGAGAACTTCCGCTTTCGTTCGCGGAAACGTCCCCGTGTCACACACTCCCGTAGAAGAATTTCAATTTTTCGCATTTCCCTCAACCGCCGGCGTTAATTAACGATCGGTAAAAAAGCCGGATATCCCGGGTCCGATCCGGCGGCGGCGTCTCGAACGTGACAGTGAATTATCGAAGGAGCCCGGTGAAACGGGGCAGGGGTGGCCTAAGTGGCAAGTAGGTAAGCAACTTGGAAGTTAGGGGGTTGGAAGTCTGCGCGCGGATACACGCGCGAATTGCACGCGTGTTGGGAGGTCGGTTGTTCCACTGTGGGCGCGAGCGTGCTTGTACGCGGCGTAACCACCTTTAGCCGGAGTTTACCTTGCCTGGTAAACTCCTCTAGGTACCTACGCCGGAAACTCTGCTCTAATGCAGAGTAATGTTGATTTATGCCCGCGTTGCTCTCATTCTAACTGCCTCCCGCCCCCGCACCGGCCGCCTATTCCCGAGCCGCGCTATATTTCACCCGCTACTCATCAGCCGAACAAATATTACGTTTTTCCATTACAGCGGAGCCGGAGCGCGATCAGATACGCCGGATATACTTCACTCGAAAATCCGCGGGCCGCGTCACGACCGGAAGTCGAACGTTCTCGCCGATTAGACTTCGTAAAAGCCGGTCGGACGGCCTGTAAAAGGTTTCTTACGGCTATTCGAAAGTTCTGTCGATTAATACGTCAAGACGCAACGTGTAGTATGCAACGCGATAGCCGATGCGGAGTGCAGGTATCGGCGAAAGGCGAGCCGCGGGGCACCGCAGCTATTACCGAAACCGAGCTACTTGAGCGGGAATATGAAAACGAGGCGGCCAGGTAGACGGGGAACCCGGCCACCGGGGTTCATACATATTTGCAACGTGCGGCCAAGATAGACGATACGCAATTGTATGCACGAAGGTATATACGCGAACGATATCGCGGAGAAGGATGAGGATAGATGTGCGCATACAGAACGCGTGGGTAAATGCTTTATTGCCGGGCTCAGCGAATATCCTTGCACGGAGCGGCCTGTCTATTGGACTATCCGCGCACACGCGACACACCGCGCGTCTAAATAAATGTGTACACGCCCGCGAGGTGTGGAATTCAGCCCGCGTTTCTATTCGATCCGCGCGATCGATCGATCGGTCGGTCGGTTGCCTCATAGTTTTATCAACTTCCTTGCCTACTCGTTCGCGTATTATACGGAACCGTGATCGACGAGATTTTAATTGATCGTCGGTCTGGAGAGCGTTACTCGATGGTAAGACGGGGATCGTTCGCAATTTGGTTTCTACGATCGGCTCGTAGCATAAGCGAACGTCTGTATCGTCGAATGGAAATTCACGAGGCGGCGGCCGGCCGTGCGCTTGGGAACATGTATAATACCCGTGAGGTTGAACGTAACGCACGCGTACCACGGCACAATACGCGATAGAGGGAGAGAGAGAGGGTGCAGCGATACAAATGCATCAGTTTCACGGCTCGTCGGACAAGACAACGAGAATTCATGCCCTCCTCATGCATGAATCAACAACCTTTTCCATATTTACATAACAACGCTTGTGTGATTCGCGATGTGCGCCGGGTATAGCCGGGTGGGAGTCGGTTGACAGATTGAGAGTATGGATAGGCTTTATTCCGTTCAAGCGGTCGTCCTTCGGAGAGACGAGACGAGAGAACCCAAAGGGAAAGGCACCGCGCGGCTGACGGAGACGGAGAAACGAGCGACCGGTCGGAATGAAGAGATGGAAGGGAAAGGAGGATATTTCTGACGCGTGATCTGAATATCGAACGCCAAGGGGAATATGATGACGTTCCGCTGCTGTTCGCCAAAACTCACGAGATACCGATCGATCGCGGAAACGTCACGTGTCCCGCCTTTGCCCGAACCCTCCGAATTCTGGATCTCGAGTAGAGTTGGAACCGAACAAAAATGGACAAAGAAACGACGCGATGGGAGTCGCGTGCAATAAAATGAGTGCATACCGTCCGTTCGGACGGGGCTCGTACGACGGATCGGTATAAGAAGAATGAAGAAAAGTCGGTCGATTGAATTTCGAGCGTCGACCGGTCACGAGAAGAGGAAACGATGACGGAGAGGGTGGGCCGCTCGATACACAGCGCGGAAAGGAAAGTTTCGCGTGTACACGCGAGTAACCGAGCCACGGCTGTCCCTCGCGAACGGGTTTACGTATGCAACGTCTAAGGGAGGAAGCACTGCTTCATGCAACGCGGTACGTTCGCGGAGGCGTGGCGATGAGTNTGTCTGCCTTTGCCCGAACCCTCCGAATTCTGGATCTCGAGTAGAGTTGGAACCGAACAAAAATGGACAAAGAAACGACGCGATGGGAGTCGCGTGCAATAAAATGAGTGCATACCGTCCGTTCGGACGGGGCTCGTACGACGGATCGGTATAAGAAGAATGAAGAAAAGTCGGTCGATTGAATTTCGAGCGTCGAGCGGTCACGAGAAGAGGAAACGATGACGGAGAGGGTGGGCCGCTCGATACACAGCGCGGAAAGGAAAGTTTCGCGTGTACACGCGAGTAACCGAGCCACGGCTGTCCCTCGCGAACGGGTTTACGTATGCAACGTCTAAGGGAGGAAGCACTGCTTCATGCAACGCGGTACGTTCGCGGAGGCGTGGCGATGAGTTACGTTCTCGCGGAGCTTAAGAAACGTTCGGTTCGGCTGCCGGGGCCGCACGGTCCACCGGGAAGAATTTCGGGAACCCCGGGGACCATTCGTCACCGCTATTGAACGCGGGATCTGGCGAACGTACCGGCACGGACCTCGCGATAAACGGGACGTTTTGTTTTGCGACGAATCAGCCCTAAATAGTTGTGGACCGGTCGATGGGCCGGAGCGATAATAAGAATCGCTGCATCCCTTATTCCGGTCGATCGGGGGGTGGCTCCTATCGCGCGACTCCTAAATCTTCGTCTTTATCTCGAAACGGTTTATCTACTGTCCTACTTTTCCTCCGTTTCTATTACACCAATACCTTAAACACTCGAGTACATCGTCCAGAGAAACAGGACACTGTATATATACAATTTTTCCAAAGTCAAATTGTCGAGTATAGAATGCGTCGTGATCTCATTCCCTTGACAGACGGAACGTCGTTCGGATCGAGCATACGTTACGAGCGTACGACAGGCATTTCATTATTTTCCGACAGGTTGGTCGTGCGGAGCGCGGCGGAGTCGGTGGCTCCTCGAAGGACAAGGAGGATGAAGTAATCCTCGTTATGGAACCGGTACGCGTGTGTGGTTCGCAACATGCGCGCGCGATCCCTCCACGTGAATGCTCCGGTGCGTAATTTCTAAATACGTTGTCCCATAAATGGGGAAAGGAACGACGGCGCACCGCGCGATAGATATTATCGAATCATTCCAATTAAGCCGGATTAATTGAGAACACGCGCGATTCCATTCATCAATGTCCGTTTTCCGGCCGAAACTAGTCGTTAAATAAAAACCGTTTCGACGATTCTGCTGAAAGAACGTCGGGTTCGTTCGTCCGGATATGGTCTAATTCAGATATCCGAGTGGAAATTTCGTAAGAGGGGCTACGGCGGCGAGCGTTTCGCAAGCAGAGTGGCAAGTTTGCCGCTAAGTCCGATATTCGTCTTCGCGTATCCCGAGAACAGCGGCGATATTTATCGTCGCTTTTCGGAGCGAGCATCCGGCCGAGCACGGAAGACGCTCCGCGTAGTCGTAAATAGCGCGGCCGTATTTCCCGTCGACGAACGACGGAAAAAACGCGACGAGTTTCTCACGCGAGGGCCGAAAATAGACGAGCGTTAATCGTAACTCCGCAACTTTTCCATCATCCGCGCTTATAATAATTCAATGCGAGAGTGTATCTCTGTGGATAAAGGAACGAGAGAGGGTTGGAGAGAGCTCTGCTCGGAAGAGTTCGAAGGATGGCCGACGATTTATCCGATCCGGAAGCGAAGGAACGGTTCGCAGCATGCCAACTATCGGCGGTAACGACCGCAGGATCCGCGATCCCGTTACGATCCGCCTCTGAGCTTAGGCTCGGCGCGCGTGGACGAAATCGCTCGCGGATGGAACGCACACGGCGGCGGTGCTCGCGGCGCGTATCCGGGATGTTGCCTTATCAGTCGTTCGGCTGCGTGAGATTCCCCGCGAAATGCGAAAAACGTGGAAGAGGGACCGGGACCGAGAGGGACGCCGGTGTAAACGTTTACCCGCGAGGCAGCACTCGCGTCGCTTGAAAGGGAAGGCGTGACAAGACTGCCGGAGTAAAAGGAACCGGGCGCGGAGTCACCCGCGCCAGAGGGTGACATGCTGCCCAGCCGGTTACGGGGCCCAGGCCCGGCTCCGAGGCAGGTGAACATAACTGAACAGAAACCCGCTCCCCCGTTCCCTATAACCGAGATCGAGGAGGGATCGCGAGAGACTCCACTGTACACGTACACAGTATACGCTAACGCGTTTACACGGTACACGTGTGCCGCGCTCGCGAATAATCTCGCCGCTGGATACGCGCGGGACCGCGGTTAATATTCCACCCTCAGCGGACAGGTGGAGGCGGATCGGATATCGCCGGTCTCTCGGTCGTCGGTACCGCGACGAAGATCGAAGTAACGATAGAATTTTGACTCGTCGCGAAGCGATCGGACGGAATCTGGCAGACGCGAATCTTCGGACGCGAGTAAGAAGAATAAAGCGCGTCGAATCGTGGCAAGAAGCGGCTACCGATGCATCTCGCGAGCCACTGTTACCAATCGATTACGGACACGGTCTCCCGTCGTGGCGAACGTATCGCGAATCAGCGGACAGGCTTTGAGCCGTTCGAAAGTAATCTGGTGTAAGACGCGGCACGCGCGACATCGTCGTCTTACGGGATTTGTACGCGACGTCGTCGAGCGTGTGTACGCTCTCTCGTAATTGACGGAAATCCACGGACGAATAAGCGGGGCTCTCGTTCCACTCCGGCGACCTAGAAAATCCCTTTAGCTGGAACAAGCGCGAGCGGCGAGACTTTCGTCATCCATTCTGATTTATGCAGGTTGGCTTGAGATCCTCGCGATCCCCGCGTCCCGATTGGCGCGCGGAACGGCCGCGATAGGCCAATGTGTCGGCAGATTAGCATGGAGATTCTACTTACACACGGCTCACGGGAATTTTCAGTGCCGCGTCCCGGATGTCCCGCGGCCGCGTTCGATAAACCATAAAAAATCGACCTCGAACGCCGCCGACTCCGAGGAGCATGATAATGAGAACATCCTTGACATTTTAGTCTAGGAAAGTGGCTTAAAAAATACCGTCTACGGTTTCCTACGAGATTCCTCCATCGGGACAACATTCTCGGTTCTCATTTATACCATATTTTCCTTTCTCAGCCTCGTTCAGAGACGGAACTAAAAACAGAATTAGCGAAACGGTACATCGAATCGTTACTCGAATACCAACAGTTCGCCATTGTCGAATTAGAGATCGTCACGTGTTACGTACGTTTAATTGGCCCCTGTCGTGCGTGCGCGCAATAGAATTCGACTTCTTCTTCGGCTACATCCTGACCGCGTTGTTATCGCGTAACGAGGACAAGTATAATCAAGATGCAGGAAACGGTGTCCTGCGCCTCGCGTATAGCTGACCCTCTTTCGATCGATCGTTCACCAAACTACAAGTCCTATTCCGACGTCTCTCGCGCGCGACGTTACTTTAATTTTAAATAACCGAGAAACGTCCGTGTCAATTGTTCGCTAACATGATTCCCGGGTCTAATTGTTAATCGACTCGTCCCGCCTTTATTATCCAAAGCGGACAAAGGGAGAATTAGCGAGGCGATAAGAGGACGAATGAATATTAAATTCCGGTTGAAAGCACGCAAAACGCACTGGGTAATGTAAGAACGGGAATGAATTACGTCGTCCGCGGACAGAGTACGGCACGGTACTACGGGCCGCGGAGCGTAAAAATCTCGCGCATCTTAAAACACGGTTGTATAATTGAATTAAGCGGATGATAACTCATCCTCCGCTACGCGGGCTGGTACTTGTGGCTAATCCCTCTGAAGATGATCATCGCGCGGCTGTGTTCTCCGGGCTCGCGCGTAACGGTCAACATTCCATTAATCTCGCCGCGTATTCCGCTAACGCTATTCTCGCGTTATTGCCTCTCCGATACACGCGAGCGTATTTGTTATAATGGCGAATACGTCTGACGTGGCTAATTTATTAACCGGCGGCGAACAGTTCCTCTTAATGCGCCATTGTTCCCCCGTTCAACGTTTCGCCGCGTCAATTTGGCAAACGATAGGAAATCGTAACACCGCGTACTCGCGGAGGAGACCTATTTTTTTCGGCCGGGGATACCGCGCGCGCGAACGGAACTCTCGGCCAGCCAGAGTAACCCAGAGAGTAGAAAGGTGGGTTATACATACATATAGGGAGCAGGTTCTCACGCGGAGGCGAAAGAGACAAACGGAGAGGGGAAGATGGCGGCCGCCAAAGTCGCGAACCGGTTGGTCTGTCTCTCTAGATTCTCTCCTAAGCTCGCACCGGGCCGACGTTCCACAGTACGCGGCGAACCTAACTTCGATGGTTACGTTACGGTACGCGGTCACGCCGGCCGCGCTCAATCGCCGTCGTATCATTTTCCACTTAGACGCAACGACAAAGGAAATCGCCGACGAACCGGCCGACCGACCGACCGGCTCCAGGAGAATTCTCGAACGACGCGGCGAAGCGGTTTCACTTGGTAAATCTTGCTTGCTCGCGGTGAATATTACGAAAGCGCAGTTAGATTTTAGTGGATTCCCGGGTGATTCCGGCGTGACCAAAGCCACGCTTCCAGCGACGTTTTCTTAATCCCAGAAATACCCGCGCAGCTGACCCGGCGGCTACGGCGGCGGCCAAAGCCCGGCGCGAAAGCTTCGAAGAACGGAACGGCGTAGAAGCCGTAGAAGAGGAACGGACGGAGGTCGGGGAGTCGGCAACGGAGAGAGGAAGGTCGGTCCGTAAGCTCTTGGGATACTTACAGCGTCGCAGCAGTGGTCCCATTGTGCAGCAACGACACGAGTCCCCTCTCTGCTTTCCGGCAAAACTTCGTCCCCTCTCGACAAGCCTGACACACTGGTTACACGAACACAGACGCGGGGAGCATCGCCAGGAAACGGCACCGGCGCGGCCACGCTGGTTCCGGCCAACCTGGCTCGACCGTGACCCGACGACCGAACGAATTTCGAGGATCCTCGCGCGCGCGAGCTAACGATAACGCATCGGCGAACGTTAGGAGACCGTCTACCACGGTGATCGAGCCCGAGCCGAAGCAGGCCGAGAGGCTTTCGGAGCGGCCATAATGCACTGGCTGCCGGCACAGAAAGGAATAGGTCAGCACGAGGCTTCAGCCGGTGGTGACCACTCCCCCTTGGTGCCCCTCGCTCTCATCTACCGTGCGATCACGCTCACTTTACACCTACACCGGCCGAAGCCTCGTCGTATCCCCCACCTAACCCGTTCACCTGCACCGGCCCTTTTTTACCCCGTCGCGTAACACGCAAATTCTTATCCGAGAACGCTTTGAATCGGCATCGCTCCTGGTTTCCGCGATTATTTTCAACTCGGGAATACGCGCCCGGAACGATGTACCACCGACAGATGCATCGTTTCGAACAGAGGAAAGAATTTATTCGCATCGATTAAACTTTCGTCGACATTTTCTAACGACTCGGAACGAGCGATCGTGCGAGCGTCGATGAGGCCGTGGGCGTAGACGGTGCCGTCGTAGCGGTGTTCCTCGTCGGCTTACGACACAGCTAAATAGATACGCGAGTGCGTTTCAGAAACGCAAAAAAATGTACGTGCGCTGGGTGTAGAAGCCGCGAGGCGACACGCGATCGGCGAAGGCCGCGGCCAGCCTACGTACTATATATTCAGTTTTCAATTCCGAATTCAAGGCCCCGGATAACGAGGCGGGGCGGGGAAAAAGTGCTCTGAATCCTGACAAGTTTTCGCGATCGCCTCGCGATTGTCTTCGCCGAGATAACAGCGAGCGAGTATCAATGGCGGGCACTACCGCGGCCGGCTTACAAAACGACATTCCTACACGAGCTTCGAGTTAATGCCGCGGGACGTGAACCGATAAAATCTCTAGAATTTACGGTAAATCGTACTTAACAACGGGAACACCTCTTAAGACCGTAGGTACAGCTAGCTCGCGCGATTCCGTTACGCGTTTTGATTCACTGCTTCTGTTTCGCGTTGCCAACGAAATTTAAGTTATTACTGTTTCCCTGGTCTACCGCAAAACCGAGCCACTGTCGANTCCTGACAAGTTTTCGCGATCGCCTCGCGATTGTCTTCGCCGAGATAACAGCGAGCGAGTATCAATGGCGGGCACTACCGCGGCCGGCTTACAAAACGACATTCCTACACGAGCTTCGAGTTAATGCCGCGGGACGTGAACCGATAAAATCTCTAGAATTTACGGTAAATCGTACTTAACAACGGGAACACCTCTTAAGACCGTAGGTACAGCTAGCTCGCGCGATTCCGTTACGCGTTTTGATTCACCGCTTCTGTTTCGCGTTGCCAACGAAATTTAAGTTATTACTGTTTCCCTGGTCTACTGCAAAACCGAGCCACTGTCGGAAAGGTCATCTAGGTCCCGCCGATTTTTCGATCTGAATCGTGTTAAGCAGAATGAAACGCGAGCGCGGGGCATCGGGGACGTCGTCGAGGGTGCGTCGGAGAACGTCTCGGCCGGGAGACGTTTGAAGTCGTTGAAAGGAGGCATTGTCGGATCGGACTAGACGCGCGGCAGGGGGGGTCGAAGGGGGGCAGATTGAAGCCGCGTGGAAACGGTTTAATTAATTTCGAAGACAATCGGCGCTTCTCAAAAGTCGGACAACTTAACTCCTTAGCGGCGGCAACAGCTGTGTCGTAAGCATATGCGTGCGGCGAAAGAACAACGAGCCAGAAGGGAAGAGCGGATCAGAACCAGTTTCATCTCTTAAACGCTTAATTAAGGTGACTATCTCTCGTTCTCTCTCGCTCTCTTTCCCCTATTGAGAGCGAAACGGGAATACGTAAATCCGAGTGAAGGATTCGCTTCCCCGCGAGGGAGCGAAACGATACATCGACGCGCGTGCACACACGCGTCTTCGCAGATGTGTACGTACGTTCTTCCTTCGACGTCCTGCACCTCCTCCTCCCGCGGACCGTGCATTTCGATTTATCGTTAACGGCTCTATCTCCTGCTCGGTCCTCGAACCAGTTTCTCGTTTTATATCCCGTTCATATACGTAACCGAGTAGCGGAGTAATTACTGCGAGGGAGAATCGGTCGGTCTAAACAATAACGAGCTCGCCGAGCGTTATCGAGCATCATTTTCATCGGTCAGCGATACCCATCGAATTAAACGCGACGGATTTATAAATGCGGGACAAACGCAGTTACCATAAATGTTCGTCGTTCAGGAAATTGAGAAGTAGCCTTCTCGCCTTTTAAAACGATGTACAGGAGCACGTTGAATTATCTATAATATGCGGAACAGTGGGAATTAGAGAACCGGGTAATAGTAACCGCTATCCTCCTTATCGGAGGCACCCTCATTGGATAAGCTATTCGAGAGGATTCCCATAAACAGCAACACCTGGCGAGGCGCGCGTAGAAAGCGTTCCGGATCGCGGTACGCATTTGCTTACACGGGGAACCGCGGACTCGGAGGCGTAAACGCTTTATTTCTTGCACGCTCGTTCCGTCACTTCTTCGAGACATTGCTCCCTTTCTACTTTTTTTCCTCGTCCGCCCCGCATAATTTATCCCGCTCCTAATGGAGAAAAATGTTCCGGATCGGGGACCGGTAACGCGCGAGGACCGCGCGCAAGATCGTTTGCGGTTTAAACGATCATTATCGGCTTTTATGACTCAATGAACGTCGAACGCGAAGCGGCCCCCTCGAAACCGGCCATTAATCGTTTGTTACGGCAACTTTCGATAAAAAAGAAACACCGATAGCCTGGATCAACCTCGATCGGCCGCGATTTCTGTCCCGATTTCCTGCGTATCCGACGCGGCTCGATCCGTATCGCGTATTGCCTAAAAAAAAAGAGCAACGGGTTCGTTGAATAATTAACGCGGGAGAGGAAAAAGTATGCGGCCTCTTAGGAGGGTTTGAAAACGCGTCGGCACCCTGCAAATGAACCGTTAGAAACGTGGCGAAGGGAAGATGTTTATCGTCGTTCTCGACGAGTCGCGAAGCGAACGAACCCCGCGAATAATTATTCGAGTGAATCGAGCGAGGCGCACAGGTGTGTGTTTCAGGTCTCTCATGTTAATCAGACGTCGTCGTCGTGGCACGAAACGTGAGTATGCAAACCGCGTTTCCACACGCCGCGCCGGGAACGAGAAAAATTTCCCGACGCGCCAGCCACGCATCTCTTTTTCCATTCCGGGACACGACGATGCGTGGACGCTATCAATGGAACGATTTATAATTAGAGTCAGCGTTCCGTTGCGCAATTCCCCGGATTTTTTAAGAGACCACCGAGTCGCTGCTGCTATCTTCGACTTCGACTAGCGGCTCGCTAACTAACCGCTAATTATTAATGTCCAACAAATTGTTTTGGCCGCATCTCGGCAATTTATCGCGTGCATTCGGCCGAGTTTTAATTGCGAGTTTAATCGTTCGCGATCGGTATCTAACGAGCCCGGCTCGCCTTCATTGATATTTCGAATAAATTTAAACATCGACCAGCGCCGAGCGCGTTCCTTCTTAATTCAATTTGCCAGCTGATGTAATTAGTTCTCGTAACGGGACGAAGTTCGGTCGCGGTCTGTTCGCCGCGATACGAAAATCGTTCCTATTCGTTCGCAAAGTCCCGTGTAACCGATATCTAAGCGTTCTTCGCGAACGGCGAGAAGCGAGAGAATCCGAGGAGTGTCATACGGCTATTAAGAATCCCCGTGTTCCCTAAGAATCGTCGCCGACACCTTGAGTATATATTCCGCGGTTGTACGGATGTAATCTCTGTGTGCCATCGCGACAACCCAGCTTAAACTAGGCACCGTGTTATCCCCCTATGTGTCCGGCGTCTCGTACGAGCGGTGTTCCCCGGGTTCCTCTTCTCCTCTTCTCGTTCCCGTCCCCGGTTTCCTACCCGGTTAAAAGTAGTGACATCATCAGGCACCTATGTCCACCTCGCACCCATACCGCAGTCCGGACACGTACACTTTCGGACAAAAGGAGCGCTAAGACAAAAATATTGTCCGTCCACGGAGTTGAACTTATAAATCAACGACGCCGTGGCCAACAACGGAATCGGCGGCCGTGGTTCTTCGTTGTTCGCCCCGTCCATTATCGTTCCGGCTGTTCTTCTGCGGCCTCCCCCACCCCCGACTTTTCATATCTCTCCGGCCTCCCCATTTAACGTTGAATTTATAAATAATGGCTTAACGAACGGACGGCCGATCGTCGATCATAATTCAACTTACAAATGAGAGAGGTTTCTTCGTGTCTTATCCGTTCCGAGTCGAATTCATTAATCGATCACCGGCCAGGCCGAATACCCTTCTTTCTTTTCCCTCCCCCCCCCTTCCCCCTCGTTTTCGCGACCCTGTTTTGCTCTTTCTGTCGTCTCAGTATTCTTCTCCGGAACGCGGCGCGGCGGCGACTCCGTAAATCATCGACGCGGGACCGCGGCTTAATCGTTTTAGCGTAAACGTCGCCCGTTCCGATCGCTCGCCCGTAATTTACGATTCGCGACCAACTTTTCCCGAGTAATCCTCCGGGACAGACTGGGATTATCCGTTTCTTTCGACCGAGAACATATCGAACGCCGAATATAGGTTCCACTGGCATCGGCCTTGCGTTCGACTTCGAGTCGGGGATCTTGGAAATAAATTGCTGAATATTCGCGACTGTCAGAAGCGTGTGTCGCGCGAGTGTCCTGAAAACGCGGAGCACGTTTCTGGAAACGGACGGAGCAGTGACCTTCGACCGCAAAAAGGTAGAAGCGTTGTCCCGTTACAGTATAACGAGCCGGAGTCTCTTGATTTTAGGCATTTTGACTTCTTTCATTCCTTCCCTCCCGTCCTTTTTTACGTCCGCTCGAATTTATGGGAGCGACGCGCGGTTAAGGCCGTTCCGGAGCTGTTTAGTTTCCCAGCTACACCGGGGGCAAGGTGCGTACAGGTGACGCAATTGCCCTCGGCCGACCTTGCTCCAAAAACATTTTCACACCCTCGGTCTACCCCCGCTGTGGCGTAAGAATTCCATTGTCCCTTCCGACGGAGCGATTTCAATATTTTTAGCTATGGTTTAGGTCGGAAACGTTTTCAGGCTTATCCGTGAAGAACTACGGTTTCGAGCCGGAACGAAACGTCCCACACCGTTGAATCCCGAGTTTTTGCAAATTTGAACGCGTCCGTGCCGATTCGCGTTTTCCAATTTGCGTGTGAATGTTTCACGAGCGACGAAATTGGGGTGTTTCAATAATGAATCGGACGCGTGCGCGCCGGCCCCGATCGCGAGGGGGTGAATTGGCGCGAACCACCTCCCGTGAAAACCCAAAGAAGATCGCGCAATCGCGTCACGGAAGGAATAATTTCCGCGTAATTGCGGCCGAGGGTCTCGCGAAAACGGAAGCGGCGATGCCCGATAAATCACCGATTTCGGAGCCGATCGAACGAATTAATTTGCCGCGCGCTCTCGGCGATCGGCGACGATTCGGGTGGGAAATCGCCGGCGCGCGGTGAAAAATATCATCGCGGGGGATAGCCGCATACCGGTTCGCTGGCCGAGGAGTTGAAAACTGCTTTCGAAAATTAATAGTCCGCCCATTAATTCAAAATACCTACTCCGCGCGTGATACATTCGCTGTTTAACTACCCGATCATTAATTTACTTACTTTATGTAACGCCGTTGGCGAGCGCTCGACGGGCATATTTCTTACGCGAAATTACATCAACCGGTAAAGAGACTGGAAACAGCTTGTCAACGAACTGTTTCGCTGTTACAATCGTCCGGGCGCCGGCGACGAAACATTCAAAACTGTATTTAGACGAGCAACGCGATAAATTAAAATATAACTTCGCGGTTGCCGCTGTTCCGCTCGCGACGCGTTCCGACGCTCGAGCACGTGGAGCGATCCGACGGCAACCACAAACTCGAGCGCAGCTACGACCGTCTCCACTCCAGAATTTTTTACTCGAACCAGTGGAAAAATACTTGATCACACTCCGAGACTAGTCGCAATTTTATAGACATCACACGATTAATAAATTTCGCTGTACATCGATTTCACCGAAGTGCTTCTTAAGAATTTTGGAGACTTGAATGCTCGAGCATAAGATCTCCCGTGAAACGAGCCACAATTTGTATCTCTTTTCTTCGCGTTGAAGAATCAGAGTTGGTGTAAAATTCGAATCACAGATCGCGATCGGTGTCCGATAATTAAGCAGCGGGGTCCGATGGGATCGCGTTGGCGAATAATCGAATTCGATAGGAATATACGCGGGTTCCTCCGGTCGCTCGGCTGGAAGATTGGACGAATTTATGCGAGCAATGGTTGGCCGTGGCCCGGGGCCCCACCCTCCGCGCCCATTTAAAAATACTATCTAGGCGGCCATTTATCAGGCTTAACTGTGTCTTGAAACCCCGTTACTTTTTATTGAATAACGTATAACACCTGCGAAAACACTTAATTCACGTTCGCCGATATATATCGCGGCTCCAGGCCGCGGTATTAAATTCGCGGAAATTTAGGAAGATAGGGCGCCGCGGCCGGAAGAGAGCAAAAAGGCGGCCCGGCCGCATACTCGGGATGATTGCTGTTAAAAAGAACGAGACGACGACGACGCGAGCCGGTATCGAATCGAGTCAAGGGGGAACGTTTCCAAGAAAAAAAGGCACACGCGTGGGTGACTCGTACGTCGCCGGACAGAGTCGTAAATCATAATCGATAGTCGCGATAATGCAAGGCACAACCAAGAATCAACCTCATTAGACGTGTTAAACCTATTACACTTATTAAATAGATAACTGTCCGCGTTGCCGTAGGTGAACGTTTATACTTTCTGCCTACGTTCCTGCGTAACGATTTATGATTTACGACAGGTGCCAAGAAACTAGAACGAGTCACATGCTTATGATATCTCCATTTCTTTGAGATAGTCGGCAGGACAGGTTTAATTAGAAAATACAAAGTTCGAAGTACTTATAATTTGCGTTTGCCGTATCTATGCGCAGATTTGGCTTTGCGTTTCCCAAACAACGGTAAACCACCCCTGAATAATCTCTCGGGCAAAGTTGATCCGAGAGGTCGCGGGTCGCTTCATCATCCGTGGTCGACTTTGTTAAGTTTCGGGCATCACTTATCTCGAGTGCCGCGGGCATTCGAAAGGGGAGTAGCGACCCCCGCCCCGACAGGCCAGGGGAAGGAAAGAGAAAGAACACGTGCGTGTCCCCTGGTCGGTTGCGCGAAACGACGACGATCTTGAACGTAAATGGAAGTCGCGGCGAGGGGTGAGTCGGAACGGGGGGCGGCGAGGGGCAGCGCGAGCCGCATGGCTGTAAGGTGTTGCGGAGAGGAGAGAGAGAGAGAGAGAAGGAGAGAAGGAGAAGCGTCGGGTGACGTCGCGACGCCCCGGGCTCTCTCCGAGCAAGTTCTCGAAAGTGTCGGCTAAACTGATATGAGAAATGGCCGCTTCGTGCTGCCCGTAGGGGATGGAGAAGCTCCGACCTGTACGGTTACACACGGCCGGGAAACGGTGGAACCACCCGCGCGCGCGTTTTCCAACCCCCCGTCCCGATACGATATTCCGTGGCAATACAGGCCGGCCGAGACCGTGTTACCGTCTTACGCCTCCGCGAACCCATAGATTTATCGCCAGATTTGCCACGCGATACCACCACTCCCGTGATCCTCTAAACTCCGAACGGAAAGAACAAAGGGGGACCATGCGTCGTTTAATTACGGAACTTATTCCAAATAGGATCGGGCGCGTTTCACGAAGAAGCTCGAATTGCACCGCGGGGACCGTCGGGCAAAAAAGTATCGCGTTGTCACATTGACAAACTAATTGTGCCGGGGCGTTAGGGCGCCGCAATCATCTCGCACGATTGCAGCCCGCGTATACATTTAAACAGGAGCGGCGAATTAATTCGGAACAGTAGTTTAATCCACTTCCTAAGCGCTGTTCGAGCACCGCGCAGCTTCTATACAAAGGGGCAACCCATAATTTCGAGGAATGATTGCTCGCCGAAAGGAAAGCAATATTCATGTGCTGGCTAGAAAAATGTACACTGCTATCGCGAAATTACTGACTGCATTTCTATGAAACGTTTCTATTATTTGGGGAAATACTATTGGAGGTTTTGGGAAGGGTTGGAAACTAGCAATTGTTCCTCCGGTTTCCCCCCTGAGGAAGAGGCGAACCGTCGGAGGAAGAAGAAAGTCTAAAGAGGAGGTGGTCGAAGGTGAAAGGGGGCAAAAGGAACGCTTATCACCGGGTGCAGCCGCACCGCCCGTCGGATCCTTATTTATGGTCTCCGTCAGGCGTTGGTGCGGTACACACCACCTATTTTACCCCCGGGCCTCGCGATACCAAACTCACTTTATTTTCGGTCGGCTTTCATCCCTTTTTCCCGGAGAAATCGAACTTAAACGTGATCGATCGCGATGCCGGAAAATAATGCGTTGTCTTATAGGAATTTACGTGGTTCCGTGACTTCATTACTTACACACTTTCCTATATACTATCGGTTAACAAAAAAATTGTGCAGAATCAGATCGATTACCGTCCGACAAACAAGAAGGGGGATATTTAAGAATATTCAATGATGCAGTTGTGAAAAAAGGCGAGATTAAATCAGACGACTCGTTAGTTCACTCGAGATGGCAATTACTGATTTACTACCTACTCCAAGAATGAGATATTGTACGTAACGACATATTTTTAAAAACAATGCGAGACAGGAGGATTCACCGCGACAAACAACTAACACGACCGTGACTAGCGGCAATTGCAGTATGCCTTCTACAAATATAAAAAAGTCCTGTAAGTTATCTCGCTCGGAACCAGTGAAACGATTAATGCGACATCGCGCTGCTCGATCGCGATTAATATAACATAATCTGAGATTGAATATCCGCGTGAAACATTACTCATCTATTGAGAAAATTCTGAACAATTTTCTACTTTTTCTTTATATATGGATTTTGTTCACATTGAATGTCCTGATTAAAATGAAACATGCGACTTCGACAGGCACGTAAACAATGAATTATTAATACTTTTCACATACTTGTAAACATAATGCAAATTATATCATGCTGGGCATTGTTTCATTCACAATAATCTCGCGAACATGATAAAAAATTTTGTTTGAAAGAAATCAAGACTAAAACAATTCCGTCGCATTATTACTGCAATTTCATACACAGATTTTTATCTTGTGTTCGACGTACAATCCCTGTTCTTCACGTGCCGAGCNGTAAACATAATGCAAATTATATCATGCTGGGCATTGTTTCATTCACAATAATCTCGCGAAGATGATAAAAAATTTTGTTTGAAAGAAATGAAGACTAAAACAATTCCGTCGCATTATTACTGCAATTTCATATACAGATTTTTATCTTGTGTTCGACGTAGAACCTCTGTTCTTCACGTGCCGAGTTTTTCTACTTTCGGGTGTTTCGGAAAAACGTCATATAACGTCAGAACGTCGTACGGATGACTGTTCGATGCCGGCGATATCACGTCTATTCAAGGAATACTGTATTAGGTTCGAGTAGATGATTATTAACCGTTTGGCATCGATCCTGTTTCTCGCCGGAGAGACAGGCGTTTTATCGCGAGAGGTTATTATGCGAGCAACGCACGGCTAGGTATCACGTCTGCACGGTTATAGTTCTTCATTAACGCCAGTCGTAAAACAACCGTTTGACAGAACGAGATACAGGACGGAAATATTGATGCACGCCCCGAACGGTCGAGATTAATTCCGTAATTGATATCTGCTAGCGATACGAGCTAGCTACCGTCTGGGAAAACTGGGAAAAAGAAATATCGTCGCGTTTATCGGAGATCGCGGAGTACATACATAGTTTCACGGCACACGTTCACGTGAACCACGTGCACCCTCTTGTTTCTTACTCTTCCGATCACGGGCCAGCGGATCAGTTCATTCGAACAAAAATTCAGCGAATATCATTGTATTTGGAAACACACTAATCGCGGTGTTAGTTTCACGGGGTGCTACTTGTCTAGTTTCCAGATATGTTTACCTTCGCAACTGCCTATGAAACCTTGAAATATCACGTTGTATATATTTCGGACGTCAATGACTTAACGGGCAACGAGTATTTACTTCCTTATACGAACAGAACGTGTTCAATGTAAGTTAACGTAGTGATCAACGTGTTCAATTGATTGAACATGTGCACTGACCTGCCGTTTTGGCGGGAGAGGATTTTTCTTAGTGTCATCGAACAGAACTCGAGGTAAATCGTTTGGGACGAAGCCTCCGTCGCGCATCGAACGTGATCATTGCAATAATCTCACTTACCCAGTGGCGGCTGGCGGAAGAATTCAGCGAAAGCGAAGGGTAGTTTGCGGAGGGATGGCCCGCGGTCGTTTCTCGTCGCTCATGGTAGCTGCGATCCACGGCACGGCATGCGGAAGTCTGGTGTCCGACGACTGGTCCAAAATGGGTCGAATCGGGATCTGGTCGGTTTGGTCCCGTCGCGGCTTGAAGCGTGTTCGTTCCCAGGGTGAATCAGTAGAGGAACTAGAGCGTACACGATCTCGGGAAGGGTTGATTCGGCCGATATCTCTGCGAGGGTTGGACCGGTCCCGAGCGTAATAATTGCAATTTCGAAACGAAACCGAAGCCGCGTGTGGCCTCTGAATCCACCGCCTCGCGTGCGTTCGCGGAAGACTCGCTTCGGAACGTCGGACGCTCGCTAGCTCGGGTGACGCTCCCTCGCGGGCCAAAGCAAACTTGTCGGATGGCAATACGTGAGTTAAATGTTCACCGCGGATGGTTTACGGCCCGATAGTCCCCACCTCGTACCGCCACGCGGCGCTGCCTACGTTCTCTCTCTCTCCGTTCGCGGCCTCTGTCTCGCTCCTTGCTCTTTCCGTCCTCCTTTGGCTGAGCCGCGATTCCGAGCGTCGTTCTCGCTCGGCCAGCCACGCGTTCTCCCTTTCCTGTCCTACCCAGGTTTTCTCGCTCGCACCGTCTCGCTCGGTCCCACGTCGACCCCACGAAACCGCTCGCTCTCCTCTCGCCTCGTGCTCCGTCCCAGTCCCCGGCACGGTTGTCCTGTGCGGCCGGTGCAAAGGCGGGGAATCCGAGCCACGGGAGCGAGAGAGACCCGCCGTCGGACAGAGAGAAAAGTTCGGCGGCTAGAGAGAAACCGATTTACGGGACCCGCGATCAAGACGGAGACGAACTATCCGACGCACACCCGCGCGATCGCGCACGGACGAGACGGGGATTTATATGCAAGGGCGTTGTTAATGGCGGGAGGGGGCACGATGAAGGGAATACGCCTGTTGTCTCGTTCCCTCTGGCCGGCTCCCAGCTACTCGGGCCTCGTTCCTCTCTCTCGCGACCATCGTCAGTCTCCTCCTCGTCGGTTCTCGATCTATCCTTATTTACGAGAACCCGTTCGGCATCTTCCTCCCGCGAAGGTTGTCGCGTCCACGTCCTCCAAGGATCCGATCCGGCGTCACATTCTGCTATTCCCTCGCACGTTCGTTTTCCCTCTCGCACGGTCATGGCGTATACCGAGTCACGTGACGAGCGCGACCCAATCGGAAGCCGCCGGTTCGAATCTCGCGGGCACCCGATACTCACGTAGCGGCCCACCTTCAGACTGGTTATCATCGCTTGCACATGGAGGATTGAGCCATTACCTGGTGCTTGCCGTTATAGGTATAATTATATAGCGTCGTGATACACATCGAGTAATGGTGATTTGTGGCCGCGCTCCTCGACGCACGCCTCTCTCTCTCTCTCTCTCCGTACCGCAACCACGTGTCTGCCTCTCTCTCTCATCTCTCCCGCTCTCTCCTGCTTCAACCACGGAAGCCAACCTCCGCGGGTATTATTGACGCGCAAAGGTACGCGAATTTAATTACATACATCCTTCCCTCCACTTTCCTCTGCTACTTTCACGATCTTCTACTCTTCCTTTTAATCCATTAGAAAACCGTCGTAAATATCGACAAACATATAGACATTCATGAACGTTAAAGACTGTATTATTTCGGATCGAAGCGATAATAATCAATCGTACACGAGATCGCTAATTATTACCATACAGATGTATGATACAGCAATCTCCGGATATACGATCGCATTTTCCTGTGATATTTCATTCCTACCTACAGTTCTTACAATTAGAAGTGTTCACTTCACGCGAGTCTTATCTATTATGTTTATACTTATTTCTCTATTGCTGTCGTATTCGCACAGCCGACAGTGATTACTTTTACTCGTACGATCGAACTGAAATTTACACCCCCGTCCTGACCAATGCTATTCTATTGTGCATTCTGATATTTTTATGCTTATTATAGCAAGTGAAATGGTTATGAAAATAATCAGGAACGAATGAAAATGTTTTCGCTCCCGGAATGAAATCCGGATCGGGGAATCGTATAATCGTGAATTCTTTTGATTAGCGAGACGGGCGATGAGAGTCCGTTCCTGGGTCTGGCAATAATTCAGGAAGTCAATTCGTACGTCGTCGCGTTAATACGAATTTCGCGTAGGGAGAAATGAACTCGCCGCGAAATTGTGTTTCACCGTACGCGGCCAATTCCGCTTCGGTGCAAATTTAAATCGAGCCTCGAGCACTCCGCTCGGCGTTCGCCTCTTTTTCACCCCGGGGGTGACGCGGCGTGCATCATTCGCGACGTTCGCTCGTCAACCGTCGCGTCGGCCGCTCCTGAAGAATTTAAATCACGTGCCCGACCAGTCTCCCTCCCGGTCCAGCAATGAACAATTCTGAAGAAGATACCGTTATTATGGCGCATGACGCAACGAATGGTATCGACAAGCCCGATATATTGGGACGATAAATAATGTTCGCGACGTAAAATCAATGAATCGGTTGCTCCCGGTTCTCTTTTTCCGTTTCGCGGTATTTGTTTCGTCGGACAATATTAGCTCCGAAAAAGTCCGCAAAAAACAGGCGAACACGCGAAATAAATATAAACGGGCGCGGGTGCGGCTGAAAAAAGTTCACCGTGAAGATATATTACGGAGCCTTTTATTAGTCCCTACCGAATTACACGAGACTATTGCTCTTCGCGTCACAATTTCTACCGTGCACCTGCTGCCCCCGTCGATCCGTCAAAGCTCGTGCCACCTTCTATAAAACACTATCTATACGATATAATCAATTGACAAACCCATTTCCCATGAAATATCCAAACTCTATTTCAGAACGAATCTTCGTGCTGCAAGTGAATTACAACTTTCAAGCGTTGCTTTATTTATGACGAACGACCTATTCGTACACAATTGTTAATTGCGTCTGTATAGAACCGATAGGAAAAGAACGAACGGAGGCCACGTGGTTAGAGAAATACGGCTAGATCAAGTTAGAAGTTGAAGGGGAATATTCGCAGTTTGACGGAATGTTATTGCGGCCATAATCGCAGGCGCCAACAGGTGCGAGCTTGCACAAGCCTACCACACACGCGGATGCACGGGGAGAATGTATCGGTGAGAGCCAGTACGTGTACCTATATTACTGCCATAGGGCAATAAAGACCCCATCCCTATAATCTGTGGCGGAAACAATAACTAAACAGCCGGGCAAAGCCGGCCAACCCGGCACTGACCCACTACGAGTCGTTCGTAATGCTAATGGCCCCGCGGTTGTCAATATTTTGACAGGAAATTAAGATGTGTCGATGCCGCGATTGGTTTAACTATCTTCCCTGTTCGAGATTTCTCTCCTTAAAAGCGAAATGCACCGGTGCAACGTCCAGCTTGATAATACACGGTGCGCCATTAATGGAATCACGTTCTAATTTCCGATGTGTACATTTAAAAAGTATGACGCGACAGATGCAACACCGAGATTCCCGTGTATATCACGCTGGAATTCCTTCCCGTCGAGGGGTTAATAGCAACGTTCGAAAAATATAGCGGCCGAAAAATTTAATTCCTCGCATTCCGTACGCTCTAGGCGTCAAAAAAATGTGCTTCATCCGGAAGTTCCTAATTTCACGAGAAATACGCTTAGCCAGACCCGAGTGCTTTACGAGAATTCGCAACGTAATGTTCTCCGATATTAGAAGAAAAGGAATTTCCCAAAAAGTGTCCTCGCTGAGTCACGCACGATAATCCTTTTTTCATTCTCAATTAGTGTCCGTCTAGTTTCGTATCGATTGCCGATTAATTCTTTGTTTCAAAAGTAGGTACTCACTTTTGATAATCACTGTACACCGTGTACCGAGCGTGTATACAAGGAAGAGGAGGAGGACGCAGCGGCGTTATCTCCCGCCTCGATCTACTTCCTTATCGCAGGCGAAATTGTCCTGGCCTTCGTGGCAGGTCCCCGGCCTCTTCCTCCTCCAGGAACGAGCGAGAGACAGAGAGAGAGAGAGAAAGAACGGACGCGGGTGGGAGAAGGAAGACGGGGATGGGAGGAGAAGGACCGTACATTACACGCGCACGAAAAAAGACCATCTACAGGACGTTTAATTTCCGAAGCCCTTCCGCCAGCTCCATTCAAGGCGTCTGCGAATCCACGGGCCAGGGCATGAATCCCGTCATTCAGCTGCCACCCCCGTTGCTACCTCGCGTGTCCTCCTTCGGAACTTACGGCTACGGGGCATGACGTGAAAAGCGCCCTTGCAATCTCCCTCCTCGATACCATAGAAAATTCTGCCGAAACCGAAGTCAAAGAGACCTACCGCCACGTCCCGGACCTTTTTGTTATCACGTGAGATACGCGGAGTCGCGTGCTCTCCGTCGATTAATCCGATTTCATTTCACGCGACGACCAAGCAATTTTTATCCGAGTAAATAGATGATCGCTTTCCTCGTAACAGCTTTAGATTTACACAGCCTTTTCGACGGCGGAACCGTGTAAATCTTGGAGTAATTTACTAAACAGCGAACGCCTCGCGTTGGACCCCGTGTCGCGTTAAACAGCCCGTAAAAGAAAGCGCGACAACAATTATTCCCCTTGTCCCGGCGTCTGTAACGCGCTATCAAGCTAATCCCGTGAAAGACACCCTCTCCGGATTGTTCAAGCATATTCGTCGAGGGTTGTCGCTTAGACCGAGCCGAGCTCTAATTAATTGCGCTTACGGGACGTTAGAAATTTTAACAAGAAGTCAAGAATAAGTTTGTATTTTTATTTCGAAGAATTCAGGACCGAGCCGCGACATAAATTATCGATCATCCGCGACTAAAGGCAAGCCAAGCGAGTATACGCAAAACAAATTACTTTCCATGCAGGAAGAGGAGTAGTACAAGGATGAAGAAATCGAAACGATAAAACGTTGACGTGCAGTTAAACGTGTCTTCGGGGAAGGACAGGCTGGTACATGTATATAAAAGCGAACAGGCGGCAGATCGTAGCATATTTATTTTCCGTGCCATTTAATAGCCGGCTTCCCGCGACAAGACAATCACACGAGTTTGGAAAATCGTCGAGCTAACTTAACGGCGCTATAAAACCCGGCGGCTTCTGCGGGGAGGCACGACAACCCCTGGCTCACCCCGTTCCACCCCTTCTGCGAAACGGGACGACCCCGGAACACTTCTTCCGCCACGTATATCCTCATTTGGCCGACGGTGTTTTACAACTCGACTCTCGTTTCACGACCGCTAAACGTGACGGATGCCTAGAAGTTCCGCGGGCTCTGCAAATCATAAAGCGCGAAGCAAGTGCACCAAACTAAACACCGACCCTCTCTCTTTCTCTCTGTCCCTCTCTTTCTCTCTCGCGTCGCCTCGTTATTTGGTGAAATATATCGCGTTACGCAGTAACGCAGCGCGTATAACGCTTCCGCGTTTGAGATATCGCGCCGGCCGGAATGTTCGCGCCGCAGATTAATTAAACCGCGGGAAAAATGCACCGACTTGCGCGTCACGATACGACAGCGGACGCGTTCTCTTAAATCTCATCGAACCTCGTTTTATTTCGGCAGCAATGCGCGAAATTGTCTTTGAGTTTCGTCATTCGTACGCGGGGGTGAGTTACCATAAATCGCGCCGAGGCCTGTCCACGCGCGCGCGGTCCGCGTTATTTACTCTTGGCCGGGAAGTTTCGCAAGAATAACAGTAACTTGGCGAATACTTGCGTCGATGGAACGTGGACTCCGGATGCCGCGGAGGATCCGGTACAGCTTTCGCAGCAGTTATAAGCGTAGGTAATTGCAAACGGTCGTAAGTTGGCGGAAGGCGGAGCGATACCTTGTAAGGTATCCCCTGCTCGTTGGAAACTCGAAAGCGAGTCTTAGCGGTAGCTAGCGCGAGAGACCGCCGCGGCTAAGTTCGGCGAAGCCCTCCGCAAAAGTGGCGAGGAGGCCAACTCCGGTCGGGGTCCTTCCGGACCAGATTCATTAGGGATCTTGCTGATCCGAGACGGTGTTTCGTGCGCCCGCAGCCACCTTGCCGCCAAATTTATCTCGACCACGTAAACTTTGCCAGGGCCGTTGTAAACAACCGGCAAATCCTGCGTCGTTTAAACGCCACCCCCGTTCGTCGAACATCCCCCCCTTGTGTCCACCGGTCGAGGCCCGGCAAAAACCGTTTCCTCCGCGCCGTGATTCACGGCTGAACTCTTCTTCTTCCCTTTGCCGACGTAACGTCGACGAGATTCGTCGAAGACGGAAGCTTCGACGAACGTCCGAAACGGCGGGTTATATTTACCCGGGGCGATAAATCAGGTCGCGCGGCCGCGATTACGGGGAACCCGTCGTCAAAATTTGTCGTCCCTAAGCGAAACGTTAATTCGAATTAAACGGCAAAGTGGCCGGGATCAGAGAGGCGATCCATTTTCTCAAGACTCGATAGCTAGTTCTGTGGCCACGCTCGAATGAGAAACTTTGACTCCAAGTTCAAAAGGGAAATTGTCGAGTTCACTTCGCGTCTTTAACGACGCGCTCTAGTTTTAAACGACGCGGAGAACGAATTTCTTGGTAGAGAGCGACGGTAGCCCGAACCGGCGAGACTATTGTCCACTCGGTGCGGTTATAGTCGCATATTCATCCGTTGACCGGGCCCATTTCGACCATGATGGCCGCGTTACGGTTCACCGAGCGATTCGACGATGAGAGTCCGAAGTCTTCGTGGTCTGGTCGCGGATGCAACCGCGTCCGAACGTTTAATACGCGGACCCCGTAAGCTGTTAATCTCCGCGAGCTGGTCACGGCCGCTTTACTTTTATACAAACGACTTTCGACGAAAGGGAATGAATACTCGTTTGTCGGTGATATGTAGAACAATTTATCTCTCCCCGCTGATTTTATTATAAGTCGGAATAATGCATATTTAATCTGAAAACTCGTGCGTCGTTTTTGCGTGAGAAAACGGTTCCGAGTTCTGTGAATTGAATTTCAGGAGAACCGCGCGTTCAATCAGCGGAACGACGACGTTGGACATTGGAAATGTTAATTCGATCGTCGGTTGTCTGCCGGAAGAAATCGTTCGGCGGTGTGATCGAGAGACCGGTTCGCGGGATCGGGGAGAAAAACGGGCAGAGCGCGAGGCGAACGCGCGAGTAATTTCGTTTTGCACGGGTGCCGGTTCGAGCCGCGCGACACCGCTACGGAATAATAGCGCGTAGCGACCGATAGATCAATTCGGGCATGCCGAGTTAATGATTAGCTCTCTCGGTTCTTGGCAATTTATCGGCTAGGCAACAACACCGGTATAGCGCTCGTACCGGTGTTGCCGGGAGTGACTTCGATAGTTAATTCGGAGATAAGCGCGCATTGAAAATGACGGATCGTTTGGAATTCGACGAGCCGGACCGTCGAGTGAAACGATCGCTACGGGCGCGTGATTTCGTCT
Organism: Ceratina japonica; assembly: GCA_019453355.1. NCBI lineage: Eukaryota > Metazoa > Arthropoda > Insecta > Hymenoptera > Apidae > Ceratina > Ceratina japonica. The sequence continues at coordinate 150,543 of SMSR01016112.1, read as the reverse complement.
AGACGTATAAAGATCGCTCGAGACTTCGAAACGTCGTCGATGATTCTTTCGCGAATAAAATTAGAAACGTAATGATTTACGAATTGGATATATCAATGGATATTTCGCGTGCACTCTTCGGCGTGGAAGAATTTGATGTGAACCGTAGTAGACGACGGTAGTGTCACCGTCGCTGGATATACATATTTCCATGACTGTGACCATGAGAGTCTTCAACCCCGTTTCTCTGCCGCGGTTCCGCCGGTAGAGCGAAGACACGTTCAAGAGAAGAGTGTAGCTACGCGAGATATCGGGCGGGGGCGAAACGAAGATGGAGTTCGGGGCGAAAAACAGAGAAAGAGAGTGGTAAAGTTCCTCTCTGGACACACGGGCCTCGACCGACGCATACGTAGTCATGGCACCAGGTATGGCGTAGTGGCGAGGCGGCGTGTTGGTAGCGATAAATCATGGGTTACCACATTGTAGCCCAGTAAATCATCGGACGCGGGGAACGCGAGAGCTTCCCAGCGTGAAATGAAACGAATTCATCTCTGTCAGCCCCCACCACCCGAAACCCCCTACACCCGACTCTCTTTCTCTCCCTTTCTCTTTCTCGCCCGGCCCGCCGCCCACCCCTTTCGCCGCGGTGTTTCCCGCTTCATCTCTCTCGGTTCTTTCTCTCTTCTGGCCGTTGTCCCGTTTCGCCTCATCCGCTAGCAGCCATCCCTCGATCCGCCGCCCACAACCCCCTCGCACCCTTCCTCTTCGTCCGCGTGCATTTTCTATCCTTCGCACGCAACCGGATAGGGTGGATACCTCTCTGGCCGCGTATATACGCCATCGGTCAGGCACATATTTACCTTCCTGCCGGTTATACATAATACTCGCTTCCACATACCCTTGTCACGATTCTTTTCCAAGAGAATCATCCAGTCCTTCGCACGCAGGATTCCTTACCTCTTCCCTCTCTCTCGCGTCCACCCCCTCGAGTTTTCTCAATTTCGTTTTTTCTCTTTCTCTCTCTCTCTCTCTATGATACTTCGCCATCGCGCGGAGTGCTTCCATTATTCGAAAACTATTCTTCCAATCCGTTACCGTTGCCTTCGTTTTCATTCTTNCTCTCTCTCTCTCTCTCTCTCTCTCTCTATGATTCTTCGCCATCGCGCGGAGTGCTTCCATTATTCGAAAACTATTCTTCCAATCCGTTACCGTTGCCTTCGTTTTCATTCTCGTCGGAGAGTTTATTAAATCCGTCTCTAATTTCGTATTACGCCCGTATAGAGAAATTGTTTTTAGTCGTATCGTTCTCCGGTACCGTTCATAAATCAGGCGACATTTGCATCGTCCCTCTAAAGACGCCGCGTCGCGTTTCGAATCGCAGCCGCAGCCGTTGCCGCGACGCGTCGAGGGATCAAAGGTCGAGCATCCCTTTCCCCTAACCCCATCCCCGTTTCATCGGTCCTGCGAAAGACACTTCGAATCGCGGTAGTCGTCCATTTTGTTCAGGAAACGCCTTCCCGCGTTGATTTTCTTCCCCGGTGACGTTAAGTCACGGTCAGGGTGGCGACGCCGCCGCCGCCGGTGGAGCCGATGCGACGCGCGGGTTGGGGGTGCACGTCGGCACCGTAATATTTATCGTAATTTGATACAAGCGGGCCAGGAACAAAAAATTACTTCCAGCCAGCTCCTGGCCGCACGGCGGGGATGAAGCGGACCGGTAGGGGTTGGAAAGGAGAGCCATAGATCGCGGCCAGCTCAGACGCAGCCGCGCCCCCGCTTCTCCTCGATCCCCCGTCCGCGAGTCCGATATTCTCCTCCGGCACCCTCGGCCACTCCAACTTTCCTCTCTTCCCTTTCGTATCGTATAGCTTTTTTTCTTTGATCCGGTTTTCGATCATCTCGAGTAAACACCGGTGAAAACTAAGTTCCCCGACTAGATCCGGTAAACACGGTCGTTTCCGGGCGATCCGTCCTCGAGGTTACGTTTCACCCAAACGTAATAAGATCGTGACACGAGAATATTGCACCTAGAAATTTGGGCTCGACGCGCGGTTAACAGTTGTAAAAAAGAACAAGCGTCGTTACTTCGGTCCACACGTTCTGTTCCTCTTTTTTAACTCCCAGTTTTTTTCGCTCTGCCAACACTTTGGAGTTTAATTCGACGCCGGGCTTGATACCGAAATTGCGCTCCGTTACACCGTAAATTTCGCGATAAATCCGGCCCGGTCGCGTGCACCGCGACGCGCCGCTGTTTCGACGAGCACGGGAGAAATTGTTGCTGACGACGACAAATATTTCGCGCGTTCGTATTTTCGCTATAATTCTGTTTGATTTAATCGGTCGAGCAACGTTTGATCACGCCGATTGCGAGACGCGAAGGTGATACGGTTGGCCGGGCTTCCGCCCTTACGATATGAAACCCGCATCCGTCCAGCCGATAGATCTTAATTATCATAAAACATAACCGCTGTTCATCATTCTCAATTAAGCCCGAGTGACGAATGGTAACTTCGGTCGCTCGGATGACGAAGAATCTCCTTCGTTACCGCCGAGTAATTATTGGTAATATCTTTAAATATCCTACGTACAAGGGCATCACTCTCGGTCGTCCGTTGCAAATGATTATTGAAGTTGCGCGAAGGATCCGCTATAAAATTTTTCTTTCCATTAAAAATAACATCGTCGCGAGTCCGGTAATGCATTTGAAAGAGGGGCGGTGGGAGGGTGCGATAATTCAGCGGGTCCAAGCTGAGGAGGGGCGAACAGAACATCGCGGCGAACGTAACGCACGACTGCAACTAATCCGCGGGAAGGTCGTTGGTCACGAGGAGCAAGAATGCAAGGAAGTAGTGCACTAATTAGGAGTCACCTCCATTTGTTCTTTTATTTAATCAGTGCAGACCTCCGGGGGTTGCTGGCCGGGGTTGAAGAAGGGGAGCGGAACAGACGGAAAAGAGGAAAAGCCGAAGCGAGGAGAAGAGGAACGAGGAGGAGGAGGTGGAGGAGGAGGTTTCTCGCGTTGCGGTGGCAGACTATTACGGGACTCCCACATAAATTGGATTGTCGCTCGGTCCAAATGTATGTAGCGATAAATCCGGTCGGCAAAAATAATGGCGACTCATTTTGTAAATGGCGTAAAACTTAAAATTGTGCCGGCCTGACGGTAGGGATCGGCGGCCGAGGGGGGAGACCGTTTTATGGATGGGGTGACAGCGTCGCGCTATCGCAATCGGTATCAGCAGGACGGCTTAGAAAAAGAGATAGATAGTGGCCCGGCTGAATAGAATTGGTTACGTGAGCAAAGAAAAGAGATTGCAGCCGAGAGACAGAAGGGGTGGGTGGTCTTACCGCCACGCCAATAAACCGTTCTCCGGCTTCCTCTTTGTCTCGGGATTGTTCTCCATCTTGACAATATGCATTCGGAGAATCTCGAGGGAATACAACTTCGCGAATGAACTTCGACCGTCTCCCCTTAATGTATCGCGGTCCAACGATTCGATAAACAAGCCCATTCGAATAACCGATTATTTATCGATCCTATTAAATACCTTATCCAAATTAGCGAGAGTAAAAGTCGAGGAATATTCGTTTCAGTCTCCAAAGAACGGGAATCTTTGATGAGATCGGCTTATCCGAGTCACATCTGATGTATACGACAACCCTTAACTCTTTGGCGAATCTCGCGACTATCGGAGACCTGAACCTGGGAACACCTTTATAGCCGACTTCATTGAGCGCAGCACATTTATCTCAGAACGTGTACGTCATCCCCACTGCTCTGTGTACTCGATGCACACACCAGCCCTTTCCTGACACCCTCTTCTCTCCCTCTCTCTCTCTCTCTCTTCCTCCTTCCCCGTTTCGCCCGTCTCCTTTATTCTGTGAGCGTGGCATTCGGGTCTCGGTGCATCTTCCTCGGGGAGAAACCGTAAACCCCGAAACGTTCTTCGTCTTCATTTACCAATGGCCAACATTGATTCTCGTTCTTCTTATTGCCATTGTCGCGAGACGGTGCTAAGTTAAAGTAAAGGGGTGGCGGGTGGTTTTATTTATAGAACACGGTCTGAAAGGTGGAAGTCTTTGCGTTGGAACCGTCCAGATTTCGTTGATATTCTCGGCGAATTGTGCGTCTTTGTGCGAAGGTTTCGTCGAGGAAAGAATTTGAGGGCGCGGAGGGAGTGGTCGATTCTTCGAATAACCGAAGAAGATCGTTACGAGGGCAATTTCGTTTCTTGCCGCGAAGTAATAAAAGCCCCGAAGTAGCGGCATAAGAAGCACGCTCGGCCCCGAGAGATAGATAGGAAATCTAATTCGCGGAGAGGAGGGTGGTGCCCGGATCTGCGAGAGATCATCCCTCAGTGTATTATTTATACGGGGGCGAAATTGGTGGTCGGGCACGCTAGGCACGCTCTCCCATCTACTCTAGATACAGGCCGAGCAATGCTCGTTATTTTCTACCCTTTTCGGCGGGAAAATTTCATATATGGAATGCCGTCGACATTCTTTAAATTAATATATAACCCGGCGCCCCCCAGAAATGAGGTGAATACGCCAGGTTAATAACCTGGTCCCCGTCTGCATTTTACGAGTCAATTCCGTAACCCGTAATTGCTCGTGAACCTTCTCTCGCTATACATATATTAAATTCTTACGCGGGGCGATCATTTCCAAAAATGCTTTATCTCGCCCCGGATCGATCGCCACGTGAATGCGAATACTTAAATTTCTTCCCGGTGATCCGTCTCGCTAGTTGGGAGTCGCTAAGAAAGTAAATGAGATTCGGGGGCGTTTCGGGAAGCGGACCTAAATTACGTCCGGAGATGATCGTGGCAAAACGGGGCACGTAAAGCTGATCGAAAGCCAATAATTGGGATAAACCCGTCCCCGGCCGGCAGTTTCCGGGGGTGGATCTCGTTTCACGGCTCGATTCTGTCACGAACGCTCGGAGCGCAACGAGTTTTCGGGACCGCATTCCCGCCGAAGGGATAACTAGAAAACTTCTTTTTCCAGCAGACGCGAAACACTTTCCGCGGCGCACCCCTCGCGCTTCCCGACGATCCCACCTCGCGATCCATCCTTATCCCTCATACCGGAGGAGGAGGAGGAACGAGAGAGAGAGAGAGAGAGAGTATTCTCGCGACGCGTTCACCCAAATGCGCTGTTAAAATTTTGGACACAATCTCACCATTTGTCTTGCGGGACTTGGGAATAAATCTCTGCCGGCTCAGGCGGACTAAGAAAAACGCCTCGCCCTATGTTACACGCTCGTCCGCGTCTGTGTGGATCAAGCGGCCGGCTCTGTATGGGTGCGTGTACCTCCGGGCTTTCCACGTTTTTTATTCCCTCCTTTTCTCCTCCGCCGGACTAGAACACCGCCGACCCGCGCCTCACCCGCCGTCCGATGTTCCATCGATAAATCATAATATTCGTATTAACATTCCTCGCACTTCTTTCGCGCCGCGTTCCACCGTCGATGGACGACCCGTCCGACCCACCACCGACGCGGCAAAAACTTTCCGGACGGAAGCGTGGGTGGTGGTTTGCGCGAAGTAAGCAAACGCGGGGGGCCGCGAGGGAAAGGGGATTGAATTCAGTGGGGGAGAAATCGAATTGGTCCCGCGATAAGACGCGCGAAATCGTTCAATACCGGAGGAGAGACCTGTTATTAACCGCGAGCTTTTCCCTCGGTCTTTTTTTTCCGAGGGAAGCCACGAAGTCGCTAAAACAGGCCGCGCGGCCGAGCGAATATTTCATTGCCGTTCGACGTTTGCGCCGCGGTAAATCAGGCTCGCGCGATGTTCTTATACCCTTGATCCCGATGCACGGAACTTCACGCTTTTTTTTGTCCAGTTCAGCTCCAGAAAATCCAAGCTTCCGCGATATAATTAATTCGAAGATAATCGAGGTCGGACGAATCGCGACTCGACGAAGTCGCAGTAGAATTCTTAGGGATCGCGCAATAATTCTCGGACGGAGCATAACCATGAATTCGGTGAAAGACGACGGAAGGAGCTCGACGAAAGCCGGGGGATATTCGAGTGGACGCCGCGGCTATCGAATGATCGGGAAATCGGGCGAAAAGCTTGGGGCGAAGCAACGTGACCAGCGAAGCATTTACCCGGTGATGTCCTCCGTCGCAACGGTAATGTGACAGCGAGCGCGTTTCGCGGTCATCCGCGATAATAATCGTAACTCGGACGGAGAACGCGGAAAAGCTGCGGCGGCAGTAACCGTCGTTTCGCGAACCGATCCCTCCTCCGCCTTCTACGTCTCCTTTGTTTTCTTCCCCCGGTTCACTCGTGCTCCTCGCAGAAGGCTGCTGAAGAATACGAGACCAGACACATATTTCACGCCGGGTTCCTCACCGACCGGGGAATACCGCGAGCGAGCGGTGATGTCGCGTTCTGAGTTATCGTCATATAAAGTACCCGCACCGAAACGTAAGATGCGTTCCCCCGTATTCTCGATATTCCCGCGGCACGACCGGCTCGCAATCAGCTCCAGGCCGCGACGGAATCTCGTCGACGGATATCTCGATCCTCGTTCGAATTGATTTAATGCAATTATACGTGCAGGAAATCAATTTGAGACCGAGAATACGACGATTATCGATCGTAACTAATAGGTTCCGGTATAGCGTAATGGATCGAGGGACTCAAGGGTGGCCGGTTTCGTAGCGAGACGACAGGAGTCAGTTCTTCATGACGATGAAAGGGAGATTACTTCGCAGTGGTTGCTTTAGGAGAAGGGCGGAACGTGTTCTTGCATACATTTAAAATACTCTGGTTCGGAGGCTCGTCGTAAAGCTCGGCAACGGGCTGGTATGTACCCAATAGAAGCGGCCGCGGACGCGAGCGGCGGCGGCGGTGGCCGCCCGTAGGGGGTGTAATGTATGCGGTTCTGGTAAATGCACTTAGGAAGATAAGAGTTTCCCCACTTATTCGGGGAATATTACCTAGCCCGAGCTGTTGAAAAACCAACAGACGCTGCTGAAAGGACGAAACCGCGGCGACGTCAACCATCGCGAAAACGATACGGCCGGTGCTTCGTTACCGTTTCACCCCTCGGACAAAATGTGTTCGAATCGATTTAATTATCCGCCCGCGACGCGCCGCTTCCATTAAAAAAGATCTCGGTAAACAGTAAGAAACCGCCCCAACGCAAACCGAGCGGAAGATATGAAAGTGGCGCGAAAAGCAGAATCGCTTAGTCATGCACGGCATACAGTTGAAACGAGTGGTTCGCGAGATTGCCTAGTTAATTTCTTAATGTTGATCTTACAGATTGGGCGGGTTTTTAAATTGTCGGCGAAGGCAGAGAGCGATACCGGTGAATCCGCAGAATCGCTCGATCATCGCTAGAACAGCGACGAGTTAAATAATTTAAGTAGAAATGGGTTTGATCGGATTCCCGTAGACGGGTGCCCGCAAGCCGAATGCCATTCCGACCAAAAACGTCTACAATTTTCCACTGGTTTCGGCCGGGACGCATTGCTCACGATCTGATTAACTCCGTTCCTCGTCTCCGTTAAGAGTTCGGACCGGGAGGCGCGTGGCTGAACCTTATATGAGCTTCTAATGCATTACCCCGGGCCGTGCGAGAAAACGAGAGGCGAGCAGACAAGAGAGAAAGATAGAGGGAGAGAGAAGCTCGTCGGCGCATGCAAGCTCGCAGGCCGGAATGGAGTCGTAGGATAGCAATTTCGACCGAGCAGTAATAAAGCACGTCTGCGCGCCGAAATCCTGATGAATGGCCGCGCTTAGGCTTGAAATGGAGAAGCGACGAGCCACTAACACTTACTCTGGCCCGGCGCGCTCCCTCGCTCTCTCGCTCTCGTCCTCTCTCTCGTCTCTCCTCCACCCGATGGTACCTACCCCGTGCCCGACGTACGCGTACCGTGCATGATCCTTTCCTCCCTATCAGCCCGGTTTCGAGCGCCTCTCTTCCTCTCTTACTCTCTCGCTCGCTCGCTCGCTCGCTCTGTTTCGATCATTCGATCCCTCCCGGTCCCGCGCCGGCTCGATTCCCGTCTCTTTATCCCGGTCGCCTGATCCCTCCACATTTCAGCGTTGGACCCGGCGCAATTTATACGTTCGATTTACTATCGGCGTGTTGCGCGGCTGTCATTGTTTTATCGCCGAATCGTGGCTTTATAATGAAGCTCGGCCCTCTTCCCCCTTTCTTTCTCCCCCTCGATTCGTGAAAGTATAACAGGGATCGCGCTCGTGTTTTACGAACGACGCGAAGTTGATCTACGCCGAAGGACGCGTGCTCTCTTTTTCTGCCTATTTCGGGAGAATTAGGTTCCGGAGGACGGAAGACGAGCGATATTTCTGCTGGAACCTTTACGAGCGTCGACGTTCCCGCCGTTCGCCGTTTCACGCGAGCCAACGACGCGTACGAATGAATGAATCTATACGTGGCCGCAGAAATAGGAAGACGCATACCTACGTAGCCGCGCGAGAGAAAAAGAGAGGGAGAGGTTAGTTGGCTCGGTGAAACCCAATAAATCTGCTCATCCCGAATTGAGAATGTAAAATACATGCGGTCCGCATCTGCGCGAGCGAGAGCGCTCGCGCGCGCGCGCGCGGAGCGGAGATTTATCAGTACGGTGCTCTCGATGGGCAGGTACTGCCCTCTAATTTATTCGTCTGTTTCATGGACTCGGCCGGGTCCTGATAGCGCGCCGCGTACCGCGTCGTCTTAATTCGCCACGATTTTGTCGAGGCGCGCCCTGGAGCGGCTCGTCGCCATTCTACTTTAATAATCTCAGATGATATAGTATACTACTCTGGTATCCGCTTTGTCGCGGCCGTACACACCGATACCACGAGTCGTGGGAGTAAGAGCCGTGCCGTCCTATACACGAGACCAACTGGATTTAATCCCGAGCACGATCGTATCCGTATCGATGATGATCGATTCTCAAACCGAGCTTAGTCGTATCTTGCATCTATCCAGGGAAGAAAAGAGGTTCGAATTTTTGGTAATTATCGGGAAAAAGGTTCNCGTGCCGTCCTATACACGAGACCAACTGGATTTAATCCCGAGCACGATCGCATCCGTATCGATGATCGATTCTCAAACCGAGTTTAGTCGTATCTTGCATCTATCCAGGGAAGAAAAGAGGTTCGAATTTTTGGTAATTATCGGGAAAAACGTTTGATTATGGTGTCGGTTAGGGCGCGCTGTACACCGGTAGGTTCACGTGGAGGTTACGGGAGGCAGCTAGTACCTATAGCGGTAACTTCTGGGCCTCTAAATCAGCCTCCGTGTCGTGATTCATGGAGGGCAACCTCTCGGCCCCCGTCCCCTCGCCCTCCCGTTCTCCACTCGTGCCGTCTAACCCTCTTCCCCGCTCGCGTTTCCTCCTTACTCCACCCCCTTTCCTCGCCCTCTTACGACTCCTTCGGCAGTGACCTCCTGGGCGACCCTTTTACCTCTCTGCCTCGCGCCCACCTCCTCCGACATCCACACCTACACCCGGGATCGTGTGCCACACTTTCGGTCGCCGTCCATTTTTCCTCGCGGCTCGCGATTCATTTTCATCGATGGCTCGAGATTCGCCGCGTCGCTAGATTCTCGGCCCGATTAATCCTCGCCCGAGACGTACCCTCGAGAATATTCGGACAAGACGAATGATTAGATGCTCGATTAATTTCCGCAACGGCTCGGTAAAGAATTTTCGTCTCAATCACCGGGCGAACGTCGGCGACGTTTCGTATAGCCGGTTGCTCGTTAGAAATCGCGGATACTATTTAAATTGTTCTGACGAGGTCCTCTGAAATTCGGAGAGAATCGAGCGGCTCGGAGGCGGAATAAGCTCGGTGACGTAATTGTTGAAAATTCGGATAATCGAGNACGTCGGCGACGTTTCGTATAGCCGGTTGCTCGTTAGAAATCGCGGATACTATTTAAATTGTTCTGACGAGGTCCTCTGAAATTCGGAGAGAATCGAGCGGCTCGGAGGCGGAATAAGCTCGGTGACGTAATTGTTGAAAATTCGGATAATCGAGAAGCGCGGTCGGGTGACGTGACGGTCCAGTTTCCGTAGATCGGGGCCGATATTATTCCGGGTAAAGAATCGCCGCTTAACAATACGGATACGCGGTATTAGAAGTACAGCGGCGGGTCGTGCACCTTCGTAAAATACAATCCCCGTCCACGGGATTCCCCTCGAGATATCTGTTGGAGAAGGCTATTTTCGAGCTCATTGAATAGACAGCCATGATTCTATGACCGCGGACCGTGCCAACTCCATATCGAGGCCCTCCGCGCTCACTTTATATTCTCTATCTCTCTCTCTCTCTCTCCCGCTCGCTCTTATCCCGAAAACCTGCTCGTACATATCGCGATGGGTGTTACTTTCGAATCGGCGACGATATTTTCACCGCACGGCTCGAACCTATTAATAAATAAATACGTGCTCCGTCTTAACCATAATAGTCTTTTATCACGATCGGAACGGGCTAAGCGTTAAACGGATGAATTACATATTCGTTTCTCCATTTGTCGTGTCTGGCTCTTCACGATTTCGTAATTCCCCGCGCCGTCTTTTACACGAGGTTCCGTCGAATAAATGAATTTCTAATTCCCTCCTAACGTCTCTCGGCCGCGGAGAAAGCGGCGATTTCGAATGTATGCAAATAAAGCACGATCCCGCGTCGCCGCGCGCATCGCGTCGGGACACCGACCGAATAATTCACTCGTCTAAATAATACGTAATCGTTATTAACGGCTGGCTGATTTAACACCGCCCCGCGTAGGTATATACAACCGCACCTGGCAATAATACCGCGCGACGCGTGGATAACTCTCCTCCGGTCGTTTCAATTAATTATCGTAATTAGTATTAATTGGCTAATAAAAAGCTAAACGCGGCGTAGCGCTGACTAGCAACGAATTCTTCGTCGACCGGACACCGCGCAGCGTCGCACATCTGCGACGTGCATCCTTAAATTTCAAACACATTAAAAACGGTTCCCAATTAATGATTTTAACCCGGTCGATTACGGTCGACGGCACCGGAGTATACGGATTCATTCGGGACCGTCGTCGTCGTCGTCGTCGTCGTCGTCGTCGTCGTCGTCTGCTCCCATTGCCCGGCCCCTCGTTCGTGTGAGGGGCACACCGTCGCGCGATTTCTTTCGCGTGTAGGAGAACGCGATGCGTATCGCTTAGCTACGTGTGGGCGTACGCGGACTCGTGTGCGCGCGCGGCTGTATAAGGATGGAAATACGCAAGGAAGCAGGGCATGAGCAATGGCTGGCAGCGCTCCGTAATAATGTTGTCTTCGTCGGCTCGTTTTATTTGCCGCGGCGCACAAGAATGTTGCCTACAGTCCCGCTCAAAATTCGTGCCCCGGCGTTGCGCAACCGAAATCGAACCAATCATCGGCTGTACCGCGTTCCTCTCCTCGTGGGTGAAACTGTCGCCTCGAGAACTTTAATTGACCCGTCGCCTTTCTCGGAGCCACTCTCCTCGCTCCACTCCCGGGGCCCCTCGCGGAATTGAACGGGTAATCGAAACGGACCGATGATACACGCACCGGATGATGCATGCGGTTATTATTTTAAAATTCGAATTAATTAGTCGCGGTATAAATTATCACCGGTTTATTCGGAAGAAATTCAGATCGGCCCGCGCCGCGAATACACGTGTTATCAGCGGACCGTTATAAATATCGTCCTTATTATCATACAAAGAGATATCGAGCGCGCATTAAACTATGAATTTCTACAGCCGAGGGATAACGGCAGCTCGATTGTATATAAATCCGTTACGATTTAACGAATACGAATCTGTCCGAGCCTTCCAACGTTCCATTAGAATTTTTACAGTATTCTTGTAAAAGCGCGAGGCGAAGATCGCGCGAAAGTGCCACCTGTGGGTTATCGCGACGTTTCTCGCGAAGATCGGGCGAACAGCGCGGAGATATCTGACAATCAAACCGTCGTAACGGTAAATCATGGCGGGATAACGATGGGAATTGGCCGTTGTAAATACATTAGGCGATACACGCGGCGCGGGGTGCTCCGGCGGAGGAAGTCGCGAGGGCGAGAGAGGGAGAGGGTGGGTGCGAGATATCGGGTCCGAGGCAGCGAGGCGAACGGGAAGGTAGATAAAATAGAAAAATCGTCACCGATCTCGAGACGCGGCCGCGACGCGCGTAGGGCTGGTGGGTGGTGCGAAAAAAGTATAAATTTCTTTAATGGCGCTAATAATTTCATATCGCGTAATTTACTTACTGCGAAACGTAACGCCGGTAGCTACCAGAGGCATTAACGAGGAGCCTAATATTTATGTTGCCGCTCGGTCGTCCGCCACCCAGATAACACCCTCCGCGCGGTCCGCCCGCTCCGGCGTTCCTCGCACTTCCATCCAGAAACCTTCCCTCGTTGCCGGTACCGCCGCGTTTTCGTAACCAGATAAAGAAAGGGAGGAGGAGAGAGAGGCCTTCCCTTTTTTTCGAGATAAGTAGGTCCTCGCCGCAGCCCACGATCGGTTGAGAAGAGAAGAAAAAAAAAGAGCGGGAGGAGGGCCAACGAACCGCGGCGCCGCGCCGCTTGATTTAATACAGGCATTTTTTTTTCTGGCGAAGGGAGAGCAGCTCAACCCTCGGCGACGAGGGCTTGTAACGCTAAGTTCCAGTTAATTTCGAGCCAGGGAACACGCCACGCGGACCGATTACTTTCAATTGGAAATGAATTTATAGTCGCGCGTTATTCTTCCGCTCGTTACGACGAAGAAGGATGAATCGAGGTGTCCGAAGTGGAAATGGGACGTTCCCTTAATCCATCCTAAATCAAAGAAGCCTTTCTCTTCTCGAAACGAGGATCGGGTAACGAGCGAGTAGACGCGGTAACCTCATCAGCGGCAACACGATCCGGGTGACCGGGCGCGCGCGAACACCCTTTCATCATCTCTGTACATTGTACAGGTTGCGTTCCCGTTGGAAGCTCGTCGCCGATCGACGGGGAGATAATTAATCCGTTGAGAAAAGATTCGGCGTCGAGGATTAATCGATTTTTATCCGATGCGCCAGCTCCGGCAACCTGCTGGCGCAATTTACCGCGGCGAAAGGAGAGAAGGAGAAAGGCGGCGGATTCCACGTGCAGAGACGCACACGTGGCGCCGGTATGCGACTGGAACCGCACATATCTGAATACGAATGAAAAAGCTTAATGCGCCATTATTTACTTGATAGTGGACAACCTGGTTCCAACAGGGGGTACCAGCACGTGTTTACGCGTTTATAACAGACGTGACGTAGAGTGGTTATACTCGTGTGCCGGCGGCCGTGTGCGTCAGCTCTCGGGGGTGGGTTTTCGGGGGTTGTGCGCGCGAGAGGAGGACGAGGGGGCGCAAGGGATGGGTGCGCGCGTTCGGCCCGTAGTCGGTGTGCGTTCCGCGATGCAGCACGCGCATTACCGGACCGTAATGCGGCGTCGGGTTCACCGGTACATATATTTTATTTAACAGTGACACGCGCGCGGGGGCGAAATTACGCGGTGTTATTAATGAAACTAAACTATTAATTTAAATTCCATTGTTCCATTATAAATAATTACCTGTTAATTACCCGGGGTGGACCGGGCCGGGTCGGCCCGGTGTAATGTGATTGGAGAGCACAAACGATACGCGCCATTTGTTACGGATTCGCATCCACGAACGAGATTAATGTACCTTTTCGCGTGACTCGAACCGTATATGCTACTTTTTCGACCTTTTTTTATTGCCGCCGATCGCAGCCAGTCCATCCGTTTGTTTTCCGAGAATTCGTTCGACCGATTTTCGACGCCGATGCCAAAATAACGTCAAGAATTTTCAGCTCGTAAATAACGGCCAAAGTTATTTACCCAATACGGGGAGAGTAGAGGAGCGCGGCCCGACGCCCGGTCNAGTTATTTACCCAATACGGGGAGAGTAGAGGAGCGCGGCCCGACGCCCGCGCCCGTCCGCTTCTACTCCCGTTTCTTCGCGGCCGGCTTCCGGCTTTCTACGCCGCGATGGCGGACCGGGGGCAAATGCGCGAGAAATCGTTCGAGGATATATATAATTAGCCGCGAGGTGGCCGTGAATGAACGCGCTGCGTGCGTGCCAGCAGGTATAAAGGCGCGCTCGCGCGGATTCAATTAATCAAAGCCCGCGTCGGCCCCGGTACCCGTTGCCGCTGATTACTCTTGCGATGTACTTAGTCGCGTACATGCGATTACACGCTGCGAGATAGACGGATGAGGCTACGTGCCCGTAGTTAATCTTGCGCGCGTCAAACGGTACAAACGACACGCGGCGGTGGTTGGAAGGTGCGCGAGGGAACACGGAGCCAAGAAGCTCGTCGCCTCCGCCGCGAACTGGGCCAACGCCGGCTGCAAAGCCGGACGACGCGTGATATAGAGCTCTAATATGCGAATGAATTAAGCGGATGAAGCCGTAACCCAACCGAAGATCGATTCCTCCGGCTGAGGAAGGTTTTTCGATCGGCCGGACACGAACACGTTCGGCGTTCGAGAGAATTTAATGCGCGACTTTACGCTTGTAATTACAGCCGATACCGTTCGCGTCAACAGGTACGGCTGCGTCGCGCCAGACGCGAAGACTCTGTCCCGTTCGGACTTCTGACAGTAAGAGCGATTTTTGTCCGATCGACCCTACACGTCGGCGATCGCGACGCGCAATTAGCCGGCGGGAATGGCCGAAACGAATTTCAAATCCGCGCAACACTTTTCTTGTTTTAAAATATCGCGGGAACGGTTCGCAACGATATCCATCGTCCCGTATTTATTTATTTGCGCGCTTCTCACGTTAAATGTAGCATTTGCACTATTCGTTCCGTCTACCGGCGCGCGCGTATAATCTACGCGTACGGTATTTTTCTGTCGGCCGCGCGGTGTCCTCATCAATTAAGGCAATATTTTGATCGAGCCCCGGGAAGCAACGGAAGCCGGCCGCGAAATCTATGCGGGATTAATTAATAGTCCGTCGTTTATAATTTACGCATCACACACATCGGCCGGCGATAAATTTCCAACGCCGCACGAGACACGCCGTAACGATTCCACCCGCACACGCGCACGTACTATATATACGCGTGCGTGTGCGTACGCTAACGGAACACTTTAAATCGTTCGGCCGTGGCTCGTCTACGCGACGAGCATCGAATCCGACGATCGAAGACGAACCCTACATATTAAAGAACGTCGCGCCGCGATTAACGTAGGCCCGGCACACGCTCGGTATTCGCCATCCGCGCGCGCGCGCGTCTGCAATTCTCGATCAGGAAATCACGCTCGGGAATACCCGAACGGGTGCGGACATGGCGCCGTCCGACTATCGATTCGAAACATCGAACGCCCGATGCCGTCGCTGCTAATTGTAAACGGAAAAAAATGCTCGCCGTAAATTATTTCATTCTTCGACCGGGCGATTCGTTACTCCTCCGCGAATAAACAATCGCCCGAAGCAGCTATAGGATCGCGACACAGACCGATCATTGGATTATGGAAATCGAGCGTAATAAAGCAAGTTCCGTTCGGGGGGTTAACATTAGGCGAGGNGTCGCTGCTAATTGTAAACGGAAAAAAATGCTCGCCGTAAATTATTTCATTCTTCGACCGGGCGGTTCGTTACTCCTCCGCGAATAAACAATCGCCCGAAGCGGGGATATAGGATCGCGACACAGACCGATCATTGGATTATGGAAATCGAGCGTAATAAAGCAAGTTCCGTTCGGGGGGTTAACATTAGGCGAGATAGGAAGCAGGAGGAGGAAGCGAGCCGGGAAGATGACATAACGAAGACGGAGAGCGGAAGGCATCGGGAGCGTCGCGGCGCCCTGCGCTGGCTCCGTCGAGGCGCCGGCGTCACTTCCGCCCTCGCTGCTCCTACTCCGGCCCTCGCGGGTTTCCAAATCCGCGTCGCGATAACGCCAGGAAAAAGAAAGACGCCGCCCGCGGAGGGTGGTTGCACGCGCCAGAATCGCGCGAGCCGCGACCGATAAATAAATATGAGACGCGCACGGCTAAACAGCTCTCCGCGGTTGTTGATCCTGCCCTCTCGTTGTAAATCAGCTCGGGCCAGCGCGGCTTCGGGATTCGGCCCCGAACTCTCCAACTTCCTCCCTCGTTCCGGTGCCCATCGATTCCCGGCGCGGCGCGCTTTCGAATTCCACGCGAACGCCCGATCGGGTCCCCTTGGGATTCCGATTTCGTGCGCCCGCTAAAACTTTCGATCGTGTGTTTCGAATACGAGTGAAACAGAATTTCTTCTACGAATTCTGATATAGAACCTCCTTTATCTAAACGTCGCTCGATAGAAACGTTGCCGGCTACTCGAAAAATTCACCGATCCGTACGATCGTCTTAGAAACAATTCTTCAAGTTTAGCGACGACACCTGTTCGTCTCGCTCGAGGGACAGGAATCGCTAATTAGGCGTAGGTCGTTATAAACTTTCCGCGACTCACCCCTGTTCCGGTCTCCCCGAAAAAGGGACAATAATCGAGAGGGTTGGCCCTCGAAGATATAACGCGAAGGAGGCCGAGGACGAGGGACGACAGGATTCATAATTTCACGCGAGCTTATTGCCGTCGGTTATTAATCCTCCAGACTCATTCCACATGCAGGTCGCGCGATTCTGTCTCTTCGCGCCCGTTCTCCCCGCGAGTTCTTCTTTCAGCGGGCGAGACTCTCTCGCCTGGCTGACTCACACTGGCCGATCTATGTACCGTCGCGGTGTAATTTTACTACCTATGCGCAGCCCCTCGTGCATCGTTCCCGCAATTACTAGTCGATTACCTGGTCCTTCGTCACGCGGATCATCTATTATCCAGTAATTTATGAATAATCGATACGCGAGATCTCGAATGATACTCGATGATCGCGTTCCTCCTGCGAGATTCATTAAGAAAATTTCTCTATCGTCGAAGAACAAGTTTACAATGGACATTCCGCTATCTAAGGTTTGAAACTTCATTAACGATAGCTCGTTATTTACGATAGTCCGTTTGAGAGCGATCGGCCGTGTTCCCGGGCCGATTTCAGGCGTTCCGAGGACGATACGAATATTCCCGGGCAGTTCAGTGGCCAGATAGGCCGTTCTCCACGTTAGCGTTAGCCGCGCGCGCCGGGGCCGGGAACACGGCGGATAATCCTCGTGGATTATTGCGGTATCACGTGGGTCCATACGTGCCCGCCCGGTTAGGACGCTCTAGGAGCTAGGTATTTGTATGCCGTGGAATATACACCTACGTGTTTGTATCGCGCGGCGGGTTCTCTCCATGGAAACCCTTGCTAGGGGCCGGGCCTGCTGCGATACCCTAATTCCTAAATCTGTCGCCATAAGTCCTCGTTACAATAAATAACAACCCCGGGACCGGTGTCTGTGTCCGGAGCTTGCGCCTCCTACAGGTCTTCTCTCCTCTCGGACTACCTTCTCCGCGCCGGGCTAAACCGAAACCCGACGTCCTCGCCCCCCGAGCCTCGCAGCTCGCCTAGAACTTCGTTCCCCGTAGATCTCTTCTATAAAGACTCGTTGTTCCGCGGATACCTCCGCTTTTTTACCGCGACACCCACGCCGTTCCAAACGAACCGAACGAAAATATCTTGATCCCGCTTCGCAGTTATTGAAATGTTATTGCGCGAGATACGAGACACTCACAAGGTATCAACCCGTTCGAAATAATTTGATTTATATTAATTCATAAGAGTTTTCTTAATGATATACGGGCCGTAGGTATCGATCCCGAGTATCGGAGTGAAATAATTGATCGGCGAAACCGGAAAGTAAAACGCGAATGTACTCGCTCCCGGGCGTGCAACGAGTCGGGCAAGAGAGGCGACCGAACAGGCAGGCAAGAGGCAGGCAGGCAGGCAAGCAAACAGGCAGGCTATCGATGAAGACATAAATTTCCTGTTCACCGCGGACGGATGGCTAAGATGATAAACAGTTAGTAACCAGTTGTAGTTATAACTCGAAGAATGAAAATGAATGGAGAAATACGTCATTAATAATGGGCGCACGGAATTTATGCCTGTCGTGTCAATTATATCTTCCTCCGTGGCTCATAGAGAGTTTCGCCTCGCGCGGTGATTTACGATACGTGTTTCTTACGCGACCGACCGAGTAAGCGATTATAAATTTCTGAACGCGGTATCGCCGATCCGGGGCTTTTTTCACCGCCAATCGGAATTTTGGCAAATGATCCGCGGTACAGGCCGAAAATATTTTTCCGCCGTCGATGCCTGATTTACGGCGGTTAATCAAGATTAACCGGGGGAGTAACGAGATGAATCACGCCGTCGTCGTCGGCCGTGTTAAAAGCGGGCGCGCGCGCGCGCGCGTCTCGTCAGTCGGACGCGATCGCTGCATCTCATTTAAAGAGCGGCGATAAAAAACGGTCGCCGAGCGTGAAATGATCCGTTCTATAAATCCTAATAAACGTCTACCTGCCCGGTGCAGACGCGCATAAATAAACGAGCGAGATGTTCGAGAGGAGAAACGCGAGAATCGCCGCCGCGTTTCACGCGAGAGCGTGTTGCTTCGCGCGTGCGCCAGCGCACGGCTTCATCATGGAGGAATAGAGTCGGCGCTTCGTATTCGCGCGCCGGCCGTGGCCGGGGAGAAAATATGTATAAACGCGGAAAGATGCCGGCGGTGAAGATTGATAACCGGACGGGAAATTGCATTTTAAATACGCGATGTAAACAAATCGATAAAACTATTTGTCGACCGATGCCCGGGATGCGATGCATCGTTCGGGAAGAGTTCCTGCACGCCGATGGCGGCTTTTCCCTCTCCCCGTCCATATGGAAACCANGTATAAACGCGGAAAGATGCCGGCGGTGAAGATTGATAACCGGACGGGAAATTGCATTTTAAATACGCGATGTAAACAAATCGATAAAACTATTTGTCGACCGATGCCCGGGATGCGATGCATCGTTCGGGAAGAGTTCCTGCACGTCGATGGCGGCTTTTCCCTCTCCCCGTCCATATGGAAACCATGCGCGAATCACATTTTTTTGTTTGCCTCGCGATCGTAAATTCTATCGCCTCTCGTCGATAATTTCGAACCGTGACGATCGCGAGTAACGGCGGATCTAAAATTCGAATTAATACCGAAGACGGCAACTGGTTCGAAACGAATTAAAAACAGTTCGAACGTCCTCTGAACTTTAATAGGTCCTGAGAAGTTCTCCGAACGAAATGTTTCTGGGGGTTTACTAGACGTTGCACATTCGCGGAGCAGTAGATGACGGAACTTGGTAAAAGAACGCGCGAGTGGACGGCAAAAAATGAGCAATATCGGGGCGAGCTCGATATAAAGACGCGAGAGAAGGGCAGGGGACGGGACGTCGTGGCTAAAGGAGTGCAAAAGAAAAACGCGAAGAAGAGCAAATGCAAAAGGAAGAAGCTGGGAAGAAGAACGACTGGAGAGAGAGAGAAGCGGTAACAAAAAGGAGAGAAGAAGAGGGCCAAGGAAGAAGAGAAGCGTTTCGAAAGTGTACGAGGACGTAGCCGAGCCGAAAGGGATGGGAAAGACGGTGAACCCGAGGGGAAGCGACGGGGTAGAAAGCGAGGGGAGGGAGGGATGAAGCGGAGGACGAAGGCAGTGGGGGTGTGCATTGCGGATTTATTCCCGCCAACACATTCATCATGGCGGATTTAGCTGAACCCGTAACGCATTGCCGTGGATATATATCTGCTTCCATCCCCTCCAAGAGGCCAGCTCTTCTCCCGTCTCACCCCCGTCGGCCGCTCATCCCAATTTCGACCCGATCCGCGCCAGTACATCCCGTATTCTGACAAAACCTCTCTTTTTCAATGACTTCCTCGCTCTTTTTCCCGCAATGCGCGCGAACCGAGATCACCGGCCGAGTATTCATTTATTACCGCGTCTCCAACCTGTAGGTCGTGATCCTCGAACCGATAGTAAAATATCTTTTATAAACGTATAACAGAGATCGGTCGCTCGACAGAGAATAGAGGTTCGGAAAAATATTGGAAAACCTTGTCCATTCTAGCGGTTTATAATGGGAGAATCGGTTAGCCCGTTGCTTTGATCTTTCACCGGGCGAGCCGGTAAAACACTTGCCAATATTTCCATCCCTCCCCCTCGCCTCGTTCGACGATTGATGAAACTCGTCCGGCCACCGCTCTAGCTGCTTCGCGATTTGGAAATGATTGATCAACGCGAACGATTTACGAACAGCCCGAGCGAAAACAACCGGCGCGGCGGCTTTTAAAACGTGCACGCCGGACATTGTGCTACATCGTCCGTTCAATCGATAATCGTTCGCCGCGGGAGAATGGTGAATTGTCCGATTCTTAACAAAAAATATGTCTCTTTAGCTTTCCAAAAGTCGAGCCACTGTATAAACCATAACGATGAAAAACAGTTCCCCCTTTCATTCTTTATCCTTTATTTGAGAAATTCATCAAACGGCCATTGTGCCCGGTCGCTCGTTTGGATTCACCACGAAATTATAAGAAGCGTTCGTAATAGGAAGATCGGTATTCCTAAACACGATCCGTAAATAGGTTCCTTTAATGGATCTTGAACGTTATCAACAGCTGATCGCAATGCGTCATGGCGGAAGCGTTGACAAACCCCTCCGGCCACTCTTCACCCTTGGCCGGCAACCCTCCTCCGCTGGCCCGATACGATATTACAGGGATCGGTATAAATCTATGGCTCATCCATCTACATTTTATCCCCGGAGAACCGGAATGCTCGCGCGCGCGCCCGAGAGAGGAGAGGAGAGGAGAGGAGCGATCGAGAGCGCAAACACCGGTCTCTTCTCCTCTCCTTGTATCCACTTTCGATCCCCCGTTCGTCCTTTCTCCCTCGAGACGGTTCAAATCCGATCTCTGCCACCCTTCGCTCGTCCTCCCCGTTCCACCCCCTATCGAGATTCCAATAGCGGCCTTATCGAAGGCTTTGTGCGATGAAGGATCGCAAGCCGATGCTCCGGCCACTTTCCGCGGTCCTCTCGATATTTCACCTTTATTATCATATTTCAGGTATTCGCAATCCATTTTTCATCGTAAGAAGCGCGCGCCGCGTTATTAACGGCGACGCGCGACGATCTACGCGAAAACCGTATCCCTCGTGAAAGATGGATCTTCCCTTGTCCCTTCGCCCCGTGGAATTACTTTGACCCAGTTCCGAGGGAAAAGACACGGCTTAAAAAAAAATAACGAAAACTTTCGTTCTAACGGGTACGGAAGCGAGTGGAGTAGGAGGCGCGTACTTACGATTCCAGGCTCATTTCGTTTCCGTTTTTCGAACCGAATCCCTAGGGGTTGACGGACGAAGAACTCCTCGGCGTTCCACGAATATAGCAGATGGCAGTTCTTTCCGTTTCAAATCTTTCCTCATTTGTCGCACAGACGAGTTTAAGGAGAGACGTTGAGACACCTCGCGTCGCAAGAAGCGAACGCGAGATCGAGTTTCGATTCTACGTAAGGATCCGGCGACGAGATACCTTATTTGTAGATGCTTATTAAGACGTTTGTAAGTTCACTTAATTAGCGGAAAGTCGCGAAGTACTTCTAACCCACAGGGGAGAGACGACTGAGCGGAGGAGCCGTGGATTTCGGGGCGAACCGTCGCCGACCTCGAAAAAATCCGCAGTTAAAAATGGCCGGTGAGTAGAGTGGGAATGCCCGTTCATAGGAAAAACTTGCTCCGACCTTATTCCCCCCCGTCGCTCGAACAAAGTACGATTCACCATAGGACAACAGCTGTTCCGAGCAGCTATTGCGTCGAACGGACGAGGGGACGAAACGGCGCTTTTCCCCCTCGGCTTCTTTCCGTCTCGCTTCGACCAACGTCGATCGAGGAAAAGATGGCCTTCGATTCTGCTCCTCGTCGTTGTTCGAAGGAAAAACGATACTATTTCTGTCCGAATTTCGTTCCCGGGAGAACGCGTCAGGAAGTTCTAAAATCGTTTCCGTTCTAATGGGTCCAGTGACGAGTGTTTGTTGACGTTCGGAAGGGTTTACGACTGTTTCGACAAGAGTTTAACTAACGCACCCGTGGCATGGCTTCCGTAACGCGGGGAACCCGTCCTAGTCGCCATAGCGTTTCGTTCGTCAATCGGAGTTCCAATCTGGCGAAGTTCCTACAATTATTCCACACGGTGACGTGCGACTCGTGCAAGGAAAAGTCTACAAGTCTAAACCGATCGAATCATCGATTCAGGAACGAATTATTTCGCACACGGCCGGCCGAGCGTTTTTACCAAAATTCCGTAACAAATACCTGCTAATATAATTTGCAACGCGAGACTGTCATCCGTATACGGGCTCGTCGGTTCGAGCGGAAGATTGATCGAGGTCTCCAAAAGCGATCGAAAGATTTAATAGAAACACGAGGGCATCCGTGATTCCGTCGAAAGACGAATTGAGGCGTGGGACAAGAAACGGGGTTCCGTCTAAATCGCGCTAAAACGCGATGCAAATGGCCGGGGATCGATGAATCATTTGCAAAGTGCGAGACGAAATTGAATTAGGAAGATTCGGAGCGGCGCGCACGCGCGCTTTATACGGGAATACGAAATCCGGCGTTTCTTGCCGCGGAGGCTGATAAGTTATACGGGCGGCGAGAGGCGAAGAATTTCTTCTCGGTTTCTTTTTCCGCGAAGTCCGGTTTCTTTGGTTCGTCGCACGGGAAACGCGGCGGCGGCGGCGCTCCGTATACCACGGCTACACCTTCGGAGCGCCGGGACCGCGGCTTCCTATGGGCGCTTCTTAAACTTCTGCTTTCGTCATCAAACTTTCATGAGGCTATCCCGAACGCGATACGGCGCGGCGGCAAGAAAAACTTGCCACGAAATTACCGCGCGTCGGAACGTCGGGAGTCGAAAATCAGCGCCGAAGAAACGAAGAAGAAGAAGAAGAAGAAGAAGAAGAGGATGACGAGGCGGTGGAAGGGAAAGGGACACGGGGTCGCGGGGAAAGGGTAGAGAAAGAAAAGAGGAGGCGGAGATCCCGACCCAAATCCAAATCCTAGGGACGAGAAAACTTGGCTCGTCGATCAGTCGCCGGAAGGAAGGAAGTTCCGGTACGAGGACCACGGCTCGCCCTCTTCTCTCCTTGTGTATCTTTGATACGATCCTCTCCTCTTTCGCCGGGAAAGTTTCTCTCCGTCCCGTTGCCTTCCACTCATTTTCTTTATTTGCGAGCCAGCCGAGCGGCGGCGGCGACGAGTCGAATTCGATTGTATCGGTGCCTAGTCGGGAAACCGGCGAGCCAGACGCCGCGATCGAGAAATTTCAGACGAACGACCGAACTTTCGCGAGCCACCGCCGCGCGACTTTTAATATTCGTTTTGCGGCCGGAGGACCTCGCGTCCTATCTATTACGCGTGTACACGAGTGCATGGTCTATAGACAGGTTCAGAACTCCGCGGTAGGCGCTCCCCTTTCGACGCGTCGCGTCGCGCGTCGCCGGGGCAAACGTGGCGAGCGGACGTCATCGTATATTCAAGGACCGACGTCCCCGAGATTCGGAGATCTTGGCCCCGTCGTAAAGAACCCGAGGCGCGATACGTCGGTAAGGATGGGTCTAAATCATTTTCCAGGACGTATGAAAGGGGTGGGAAGGGTTCCGAGAACGGGAGGTGGCAGAGGAGCGAAGGATGGTCGCGCTTAACCGCGTCGGCGACGGGCGTCGCTCGGACTATCTCGTTTCGGCCATCAGCATTTTCCAACTTGTCTCACGAATTCCCTACCGCGTGCTCCCTGACGTAAGTAACAACATATATAAAAGTAAGTGACTGGGCTCTCTCGCGAAGGCGAGTGATGCAGGGTCCCCGCTATCTGCGGAGTCTATCGGGCAGTAAACAGCGAGCGGCAGATAAGGCAGGAGATATATTATAGACTCGGTCGGTCGTCGTGTACACCGAGAGGAGGACCTAGCTAGCTAGCTAGCTCCGGCTAGGAGGCAGACGGCGGCGGCGGAGAGCTCTAGGAAACGCGCCACCGGCACCGCTCGCAGCCTCAGCCTCGAGTTCCATCGCGCTCTATATATTTCCCTTCGCCCTCGCGCCACCGCCGATTCTCCTCCACCTCCTCCTCCTCCTACTTCTTCTCTTTTCTTTCGCTTTTTTTTTTCGTCGGTCTCCGGTAAAAACGCCAACGGCGTCTGAATAGTCGCACGGAGGACGGAAGTCAGTTTGCAAGCCAAGCATGGGGCGGCGGCGCCGAGCTACCCCTTATTTTCCTCCTTCTTCGTCGCTCGAGCACGAGTAGCTGCATCCCCCGAACCGACCCCGTCCCCCGTTCTTCCTTCCGCCCGTCTTCCTCTCCGCGACCCGCTCGAACCCCTTCCTTTTTTATCTCGCCGTCCCTCTCGCGCCGAGGTGCCGGCTTTTCCCTCGCCTGCCTCTCGTTTCCTTCTTTCTTCCGTTAAAGTCGCCTCCTCTCGATGCTCGAATGCCCGATGCCACAATACATCACGTACACGTTGTTGCCGGTTCACCTTTTTCCTTCTCCCGACCCTCTTCTTCGCCGGCCTTTCTCGTGCCATCGGACCGATATCGCGCCCTCCTCGTCCCCCCAATCGGTCCCGTTCCTTCCCTCCCCGCGGAGGACGACGCGTTGTATTCGCGACGCGTTCGTCCTCCGACGCGGGAACGCCGGAAAATTTCTTTCTGCTTTCGATTTTTGGCAAGCTGCCGCCGACGAACCCTTCGAGCTACTCGGAATTCCTGTCTCGTGAGCCTCCGCGTCCATACACAAGATATTAATACAAATGTGCTTTCCTGTTCAGGGACAAACGACACGGAAAATATCTGTCCTTATTTATTATAAAATACAAAGGACAGTAGGCAGCGAGAAGAAGAACGATATGAAATGAGGCGTGTGAACAGGGGATGTTATAGAAAATGGGCGATCGCGCGTAGAGAGAGAAGGAGCAGGCCGGGCGGCGCGGCGTGTCGAAGCGAGCGTGTTTTACCACTCGCGGAATCGAATTTCGTCACGGCCCCGCTCTCTAGCCGTGGAAATTATTAAACGCGCGCTCGCCCCGGCGAAAGGGTTGGCCTTTATTTCTGGCCGGGGCGAGTTATTATACCGTTGTCAGATACCATAGCACCCTCCGTCGATCTGCATAACGCCCTAGCCTGCCCTTTTCCACGGCTGGAAACCACTCAATAGAGGCGCGACCATCAGCCAACCACAAAAGCGATTACAAATTAACGTGGCTGCTCCTTCTTCGAGTTTATTACGAGCAGCCATATAAAGCGCGCTCGCGCCACCCCCTTTCCCGCGTTCCACGCTCCCTCGGGAGACCCGACTACAATTATCGTGCCTTTTGTTTCGCAATCGCCGCGCGCGGCCTCTCGCTTTTTCACCGATTCCCGTGGGCGAGAGTGAAATTCCGCTTATTTTTCAACCTGCTCCCCTGTGTCGAGTTTGCCCCGGATCGGCCGTAGCGCGCCGCCGTCTCATCTGCCATTTCTCGTCCCGTGAATCATTCCTCGCGATCATGCCGCTTGAATGCGAACGAGCTCTTAATCATCGTAACACCAGAAATTCTCTCTCTCTCTCTCGTTCTCGCGACCTTTTCAAGTATTCGATATATGTACGTGGGCCTTCCTTACTTTCGATGCGCAGAAACAATCGTAATTAGTTACCGAAGTCGGAAATCGCGTTTCTGTTAGCAGACCATTAACTTTGGTATGCATATCGATGGTCGAATGTGTGGTCGGGCCGGTGGAATTCTGATATTACTAAAAGTTCGACGTAGAGGACGATCGGTTTCGGAAGGAATCCGGAAAAAACGAACGCAAACGAAGAAATAAGCCGGGCAAAAAGCTACCACCCGGGCTGCTCTAGATTTACGACGCGCCCCTCATTGGTTCCACGCAAACGCCGAGTTTAGAGCGGGCCACCACCGTGTCTCGACCTCTATTTCGCCTTTATTTCCCAGGGACAATGAGATTCCGTTTTTTCCTCTCCTCCTCTCGCTGACCAACGAGATAAAGGAGCTAAAACGCGTGACGGGCTCGATCTGCGACGTTTCCGCAAACATCCTCGGACGCCGAGTCCTGTTAGGTCACGGGATTGTTACAGTTTTCGGATGCACCGCTTTTCGGGCGAAGCTTTAAAAGAAATGACACGAGGACCTAATTTACGTGCGGCCGATAGGACCTTGGCGTTAATAGCCGAGGTCGAGCGCAGGTACATCGAGACCTGACACTGTCCTCTGCATTGTAACAGGTTCTTATTTCCTTTCTGTTGACGACAGGTCTTCATTTCCTTCCTGTTGACGACGAATCTCTCAAATAATCATCTCGAATAAAATACCTGTTATACTTATGGACGATTGTTTCAATTAAATGAAAAGGAACTTCCGTCGGTGATGAAATTGCTGTTCGTTAAATTGGATTGTAGATAAAAATTCGGTGCCTTTCTTGTTCCAGTTACCTGGTGGGAACGGCGAGGCCATTCAAAATTCAAGGTTCCTGGGAACGCGTCCCATCGGCCAATGAATCTCGACAAGATAAAAACGGCGGCGTACTCTACGAAATACACGACAGCTGGAGGTCAACTTTTATTGCCAGGNAGGTTCTTATTTCCTTTCTGTTGACGACAGGTCTTCATTTCCTTCCTGTTCACGACGAATCTATCAAATAATCATCTCGAATAAAATACCTGTTACATTTATCGACGATTGTTTCAATTAAGTGAAAAGGAACTTCCGTCGGTGATGAAATTGCTGTTCGTTAAATTGGATTGTAGATAAAAATTCGGTGCCTTTCTTGTTCCAGTTACCTGGTGGGAACGGCGAGGCCATTCAAAATTCAAGGTTCCTGGGAACGCGTCCCATCGGCCAATGAATCTCGACAAGATAAAAACGGCGGCGTACTCTACGAAATACACGACAGCTGGAGGTCAACTTTTATTGCCAGGTAAATCGCGGGCTCGCTCTATTTTCTCTTTGTCACGGCCGGTGCGCCTGTTCGAGCTAAAAGTAACGTTTTACAAAACGTAGTGGTCGGCCAGGAGCGACGGTTCCGATTCGGAGTGGAAATTTCGTTCGGGAAATATACGTGCTGTATTTCTTATTAAAATTTCGGGTAATCTTGGAGAATCGTCGTCCGAGGGAAGACTTAGCACCGGAGTAGATCTCGCGATGCCATTAGCCGATAATTTAATTCATAATTGAGTTTTGGCGGTGTAAAGGACACTCTGCGGCCAATATAACGTCTAATAATTCTAATAATTCGCCGGGTTGGATGCGAACCCGGCAGCCACGGGTCCAAGGGTGTGGGTCGGCCGGTTTCTATGGGGGATGGGGTTACCAATCGTAGGGTGAGAACGTTTCCTGGAGCCGTGCCCAGCCTGGAAAGTGGGAAGCGAAACCAAGATGAGACGGGAGAACGAGAAGAGACAGACCGGGCGAGGAGGAGAAGCGGGAACGAAAGGGGTGAGGAAGACGTAGAGAGAGAGTAGAGAAGAGAAGAAGGAATAGGTTCGAGGAGGGTGCGGGACGAGGAAATGGAGGGAAGGCCAATTAGAGGGCGGGAAGATTTATCTGCGGACGACGGGTGTGCGGATAGTAAGGGGTAGGTCGGCCTCCTCTGCCTAGCGCGCTTGTATTATTCCTTAGTTGGACAACCCCCATCCAAGACAACGACGTGGTCCAGCTGCTATTGACTACATTGGTTTCTCCCCGGATTAATAGTCGCTAATTTTTCAAGCCCGGCCACCGACTGACCCCGGAAAATTCGACTCCCCCGAAGCCAAACCATTGCCCCCGTTGATCGATTTATCTCCCGTTTTAAAGAAACTGTCGACACAAAATTCCGTGTCTGTCTTCCCGCGCGCGCGTCGACGCGTTCCCGTCGCGTCCCGAGGGAATTGACCGACGAGCGGTTGTTTTCCGCGTTTCAGGAAGAACCGGATCGGCAGTCGTTTAAAAGCCGAGTCGAGATATATTCTTACCAGGGCCGCTTTCTAATTTCGTGCGCGGGCCTATAAAAATGTCGAGGCTGACGCACGAGCTCGGGTTCCGAGTAGCACCGCGCGTCTTCTCTCCAGATAACGCGATTTCTCTGGTGCGTGCCTCCGCCGTGGTCCTCTCTCTGTTTTCCGTGTAAATACTGAAAGAAGCTGACATCACCTGGCAGCGAGCGCTTTGATCTGGCTATCCGGGCAGTTAAGATGTCACGGCTTCTTATTAAAATAATTTAAACGGCGACGACGAACGCGGTTCCACGAACGGTATCTCGTCCGCGGCGCGCCGGAAGGGCGAACGGGATCGCCGATGAAGAATGTTCCATCTCTGGCCGCGGCCGGTTAGTTAACGCCTCGGCTAAATAACTGCTCTCCGCCGCCGCCGCCGGTCCACGGCTTGTTATTTCTGCGAGGAGCGTCGCCCTTCAATTCCGCTCGAATAAATCCCAAAGCTTCGACGACGCGACGCGCGTGCCGCGTCTACTTTATTTCTGCTCGCAAACGAACCTGACCTATCGATGGACGAATGGCGAAAACACCCTTCCTTACTGATATTCATTCATCAAACGCGTTGCAAGAATATAAATCACGAATTCCTTGCGTCCTGTCGATGGGATACGCGAACTATCGACGTATGTATATTTGTTCCGCGGCCGCGCAATATCGTTAGCACGATTTTTAACGTACGGCCGGGGCATCCGCGTGAATCGGTGGGAAATCGCGAATCCGGTTCGAAAATCTGCGCGGCTCACAGGAGAAAATAATACAGAGTGACCGAGAGTTACGAGCTGCGAACGCTTATTTCGAACGCGGCCGCGTTGTTAGCGCGGCGTGTAATATCAGCGGCAGCGGGGCCGACAACGGAACAGCCAGCGGCGGCAGCAACAACAACGGAACAACAGCAACAACAGCGGTGCGCGTCTCTCTCTCTCTCTCTCTTTCTGGCCCCGGCGTCGATCTCGGGTCTCTCGCTCCCGCCCGGCCGAGCCGCAGTTCGTTTCCGTGTTGTTACATAATACACGCTGCGGTGCGGTTACGCGGATGAGGGATGAGGTGCTGCGTTGCCTAATAACCTCCCCCTACCGCGGGCATCCCTCTCGTGCAACCTATTCTCGCATCCCCCCGTTCACAAGATACGCTCTCGCAACACGGAGGATAGAACAGCACACCGTCGTCGTCGTCCTCGCTCGCTGCGCGCCCGGAATACGCTTAATCTGAGAGACGGAGGCTGTATGCGTGCGAGCAAGCTTCTACACGCTTCCAGACGTACAACCGAGGAGCGTCAAGTAATTATATGAGGGTGGAACACGCCACCGCTTCGCCTACGCCGGCCGTACCACCACCGCCCGTCGACCGGCTAACGTGTCTGCTCGGAACGTGAGAACCGTGTATCAGGATTTTGCGCCCGGAGAAACTGGACCGACCTCCGGGAAGATCCGTCGGGATGCCTCGCGTGCGAGGGAGATTAGGCCGAGGCTGATTTAGCTCAAGGGATTTTTTCGAAATTTTACGCAGCAACGATTCCGCCCCGAGACGAGCTTAACGATATTTTTTGAACTAAGGGACGTAACTATTGTTCGAGACGAACGTCTTTTTCTTCGAGAGTTATCGATTTTTGTAATGAAATCCAACGAAAGAGGGTGAACCGGGAAAGAAGATCGTCGAAAAGGGGTGAAGTTACACGTAGAAGCGGCAGAGGCCGGGTTACTGGGATTCAATTACCGCAACGTTTGCGAGGCACGCTATTCCCCCACACCCTCTCCCACCCTGCCGGAGCACCTTTCCATTTCTTCGGGAACGAACGAACAGGTGCTCTCGCTTCTGCTGTAAATCGCACCCTCTGTAATCCAAAGTAAAGCGGTCGTTTTATCCGCGCCAAGCCGAGATGGATGTACGCTCCGTCTTTCGGTAATGGGTCGCGCTTACGCAGACGGGGCTTTCCATCTTTGATGAAAATCTCGAGGGCACTTAAACCACGTTCCCCGTCCTCTGCCACTTACTTCGAATTATTACTCGAGGCTGAGCTGATCGCGAGAGGAGGAACGATCGATCGAAACACGCGAATGATCCGCGTCTCATATTTTTCTATAAATCGAAGAATACGCGAGGAAACTGGGAAAGCGAGGCACGTTAACGCGGACGTATCGTCGTCGCCGCGAATTAAGAGGATTCCGTTGAGGCGCGTGAGGTCGCCGGCATAATAGAGGCGAGGAGCTGCTGCGCGGATCGACGACGGGATGGCCGGGGCGCGTTTCGTTCGGGTTCGAACGTAGGTACATAATTCATCGAGCGTGCACCATTGTCGGGAGCTTCATTAATACAAATGGCGTCTGCTGAATTCCACCCCCTCTCGGTGCGGACCGCAGCCCGCGTCGTGCGCGCGATGGTAACAAGGCCGTGTGGGTGTGTAAGGCCGGTCGGACGTCGTCGGCGACGGCTTGCTAGCCGCGGCATCGTTTCCCCGCGAGCTTGTAGCGCAACGTTGCGTCGTCGTCGTCGCCGCCGCCGCCACCCCCGGCGTCGGGACGCGCGGGACATATTTTTCCAGTCCTTGTCGACTTTCATGAGGGGCGTCTTTCCGCAATAACATATTAATATCCCGGAGCATCGCGAGACTTATGGGCCGCCGTGGAGAAGCCTCGACCCTGGATCAACGCGGCCGAACCCCGTTAAGGCGGATCCGCGGAGGGAAGCGACGGCGAGATGCGACGCTACGGGGTTTAAGCGTCGTAAAGCAACCGTTCCACGTTCGGACAAGCCGTGGGTTATCGGCCAGGAATTGACAACGATCTCGTCGCGAAATATGCTACCCCGGTTTTACCAACTACCCCTGACCCCGGATTTCCTCGCCCCGGATCCTCCTCCTGCGTTACGTAACCGCGGAACTTTGTTACGCAATCGAAAAGACGCGAGACAGAAAGGTACGTCCCAAGAAGTTGGGCACGACCGTATGTAATGTAAACTTAATCACAATTCCATCATCGAAGCTAACAAGTCTGCAAATTAATTCGTGCAATTAAAGGACGAGTCGAACGAAATCCGAATAACAGAAATGGAAATCAATAATTCGCGCGAAACGCACGGTGCAGAAGGGAGCAACGGAAACGTAATTTTTGGGGTACCGTGACGGGGTTTTGGGATCGTAAATGGAGGCTCGGAAAGGTAGCAGGTACGGCCAGGGCTGCGAAAAAAGCGAGAAGACGCATGATCAAGTTTACATCGCATTTATTTTGTTTCTTTTTTTATCCTTAGCAATCGTATAATCAAGGTAAATGTTACAATCGAAGCGTTCAGAACAGCAACCGCCCCTAAAAATGAAAATAACTCGGAAACCTGTCCTCGGTCTACGACGCGTTTACACGTTTCACGCGTGATAGGCAGCAGGTGCGGCCCTGGTCGCTATCGTGGGGATTACGTACAGTCAGGATCCAAATTGGTGAAACGATCGTTAACCTAATATGTTACAAAAAGAGCGGATGGCTGTCTTGCGTCTCCGTTACGATCTTAACGGGAAAAGAAAAATACGTTTACAGCGAAACGAATGCGGATGTCGCCACGCAACGGGTAACGCCTACCCCTAAGGCATACTAGCCTAACTTTCTTTTTTTAATTGGAAATGATAATTTTCGAAACGCACAACAAAGCGAATGCGTCCTCATTCACGCTCACTCGTTCTCCCACTCTCTCTCTCTCGCTCACTCGCTCACTCTCTCTCTCTCTCTCTCCCTCTCTCCCTTTATACACGTATATTTATTTATTTTCCTCGTTCTCAAACTATTCGTTTTTCTTTATAATTTCCCGTTTCGCCGAGATCCACAAAATAAATAATTATTAATATTACATTCGATCTTAGAAATACTGCATTTATCTATTTTTATCTTCTTTACCTCTTGCGTGTCTCTTAGTGGCTATTCGTATACATTCATTAACTAGGAATAGTTGTCTGTTTTTTTTTTGTTTAGCTGCTTAGGATAACGCCGTGGACGCTTCGCGTCTGGGTAGGCGTCTATATAGGTACTAGGTAGGTACGTACAATGTTTAATAATCTTGTCAGAGTATTATTTCGTTCGCGTATTCGCGGTAGGGAAGGAAAATTATAGAGTACAGGCAAACGAAAAATTACGGAAATTTGCATGATCTCTCTCGCGAGATTCGCAGAGGAATAGAAAGCAAGATTCGATTCGATCGAGGAACGAGCGCGCGCCGCGATACTGCCTCTCGGAAAGCGTCGCGGCGCACACCGCCTGGTGTAAACGTATATATAATATTTAACAAAATTATCGAACGTCAACATATATTTTGTACCGATCGAAAGAAACACGTTTTTATCGGCAGGATTTTCATCCAGGATGCTCGACGTTTAGCGAGTCGTACAAGTGAAAATCAAAAATGAGTACACACCTCGAAAGCGTGGGAGATTCACTCCACGGGTTTTTCGTAACGGGAAACCGATATAAAGTATATGAAGCATAGATTAACAATCGAAAAAAGGGAAAAACATAACAATACCGCGTGTACCAATAAAGTATTACACGAATTTTACCTTCGCAAGGTGTATACGCGTCTTTGATCGGCGGCCGATGACGATAGAAACGTGTTCTCGTGCGTCGTCTCGCAGACAATAAAAAATTAACAAAAACAGAATAACATCAACAGCAGTCGTAGCGTCGACACGCCCCGGAAAAAGTACGCGTATCGCCGAGCGCGCGACAAGCAAAACGAACAAAGGCAAACGACAGTGCGGGGGGGACGGAAGGAAGTACGGGACGTAATTATCGTTCGATACAATAAAAGAAGAATCTGTCACCGAGAAGCGCGCGCGAAGAAGGAACGAACCCCCCGAATCGTTCTAGAACCGTTTTGATCGCCGCGTGGACGACACTCGATGATACCTGTCTACTTCCTAAGCGTTTAATCTTACTTAGCTACCTTTTCTTCTTAGCCTTTTCGTTACGTATTTAGGTTTAATCGTGTCTTCGTCTCTCGCGTCGACGGTTCGCGCTCGAAAACGAGAGACGGACGGAGAAATATCGGTTATATATTATGCATACTTTTAAAAAGTTGGAACTGGTCTCCGTATAACTCACTCCTTTTATCTCTGTCTACGTACTATCGCGCGAAAGCGGGGACCGCGGGTGGAGGGGGGCCAGAAATCGAGAATAGGAGACGAAGGGTTGTGGGTGGGTGGACTGTACGACGACGCTAGAGGCTTGTACGCACTTGGATACTGATTGGTCTGCGGGAATATTGGTCAAAGTGAGCTACAGGGAGGCTTCGTTCGGGGGGGTTGGTGACGCGGGGGGATCACGGGGAAGGGCGGGTTCGTCACTCACCGGGTGCAGCAACCGATTCGCCGCAACCGATAAATTGACGATCGACAGATACGCACATCGACCATCTATTTGGCATTACAGAGACAGTGGATGCAGCCTGCCACTCACCTGGAACAGAAATCAGAAATGTGTCGGGTTAGGTGATGCGTCGCGTTCCGTAAATGCGTTTCCCCGACCCGTAAAGATCAGAGATCGTCTTTTTCGCAACAAATTTCGGGACTACTCGTGTCAAGCGTAAACGAACAAAATTTTTGAGGAGAGGAAGGGTTCAAATAATATTAATTTCAAAGGACCGTTTCTAAATCTGTCCTCACGGCGACGGTATTTCTCTTACGGAATGCTACGGGATCGTTTCGAAAGAAAAACGTACAAGTGGAGCAAGATCGTCGAGCAAGAAAAAATACGTGGGATCTCGACGGAGCTAATCAGCTCGTGCATCAACGTTCTCCTAGAATACCTAAGCATAAGTTAAACTGTGTCGACGGTCCTTGGAGTATTCTACTGTTCTCCGAACCCGGCGCGTTCGCCTCTCCCGAGAATTCTTATCCGCTCGGTAACGGCCGCATCGATTCTCTCCTAGCAGATTCCGAAAAAATATCAAAGTCCGCGAGGGTGCGAGGGTTGCGCAGCCGTTTCAAGGTTCCGCGACGTTCGTTCGTACGTTGAACTGTGTCGAGGACACGGCGGGTCGGGTCTCGTCCGGCGCTGGTTCAGCTCCTTCCGTAATGGGATGAATGCACGTGGTGCCTTGTCCAGGCACACGCACGTTGAGCCCGGGCTTTGGTAGTGTCCGTGTCTCGGGGATATATCGATAGTCCCGCGTTAAGAGCGAAAGGGGTTGGGTCTCGGGACGTAGAAGAGGGCTGTGCCAATCCGTTCCTTTTCTTTCTCGCGCCCTCGCCGCCCCTTTATCTTCCTCTTTATAACCGGCCGATTCTTTCCTACCCTTTGACGCTCGCCTCGACTCGACGATTCGTGAAACTACCCTCTTCCAGACTATGATTTTCTCCCTGCGACATCGTTCCTGCGAGAAATACAGCCGCGCGGAGTAACGAACGTTTTTTCCCTGTTCGCGCGATCTCTTCATTCTCTCTCGCGGTTTCGTAATGACAGCGAGTTACGAAATTTCACTCGCCCGGACTTTGATAAAGTTGTTTGCCCTGGCTGCGGCGGCCGCCGTGCCGCCGTGACAAAGGCGGAACGAAGGAACGGAAAGGTGGAGGAGGATGTTCCGAGGCACTTGGCAAGGTCGGCACATTTTACAGCCGCAAACTCGCGCCAACTGTTCAATCTACCCGCTTATACGACCTGCTTCCTTCGGCTCGGAATATCCTCCCGGGTCCTCGAATCCTCTGGCTCGAGTTATTCCTTCCAATCCTATTGACCGATTCCCCCCCGCCGCCGCCGTGGCCTCGACCATTCTTTCACCCTCGCGTTTGGAAAATCACGAGTTCAATTTTCCGCGGAGTAATTGAATACGAGCGAATAGGAGCACGCTTTATTTTTCCGACGTTTTATACTATTCGCCGTAGACACGCGCGTCAATTATGCGTATTTTCGAAGAGGAAACGAGAGTTACGGGGCGAATCGCACCTTTCGGCGATACGGTCTCGTAATCAGAATCGAAACAGGAGTAAATTTATTCACGTAAGGAGTTACGTAGCGAAACGCACGGTTGTTTGTCCGCGATCGTATATCATTTTTACTCGGCGAGTTTACTTTTCGGCCTAGAGTCACTTCGGCGACCGGCTGCGCAACGAGTTTAAACGGCGACGAGTTTCTACGTACGGAGGCTCCCGTTGCTCCTTCGCGCATTTATCAGGATTTCCGAAGGAACCCGGAGTTTTTAAGCCGCGATAAATTTCCGTTTCCCTGTGTTGCCTTTAACGTCGCGCGAGTCTAACGTCGCTCGAACCTCGCGGAAAACCGGGAGCACGGATCTCGCCGCGACGACGAGAGCGCAGGTCGATTCATTTCGTTTTCGACGGAAAACCGGTTTTTTGAGTAAATTCCGAGAAAATAAGTAAAAACGAGTAAATTCGATAGCGTCGGACGAGCGTTGAAGAAATTGAAAAGCGGGAATCGAAAAAAAAAAAAAAATAAGTGAGGGGGTAACGTTCCGGCGACAGGGGCGCGAAAGAGAGAGAGAGTCGTAGAGGGCGAGGAAAGGGGATGGGGTTGAGCACGGAGCGGTTATTATCTATCGCTCTCGTTACCACAGGTTGCTCGTAAACCGGCCGCATCAAGAGGGTGGGGCGTTAGGGGTGGAGAGCAGAAGCATAGGTAGGTAGATACCGGTACTCATATCGTTGTCGTCGTCCCGTGCCGCCACCGTTACAACCCCTGCTCTCTTTCTCGCTCCATTTTCATCGGTTATCCCCGCAGCATATCGTGCACCCGTGCGAATGGACGGCCGCGTCGAGGGGGTACTTGAAAAATCTCAACTTACGAGTACCTTCCTTCCCAACGATCCACCATCGATGCCGATTGCTTTCCATTCCCCTTTTCCTTTCCTTTACTTTCCTTTCGTTTCCTCTCTCTCGTCTACGAAGTTCGATTCTCGGCATTCTCGAAATTCCGTGAAAAAACGTGAACGAAACCTCTCGCCGGCGACTTTCAACAGAAAACCCTTCTGCTCCGTCTCGACTGTTCCCACCGACGCGGAACAGAAAAAATTCCACCTACGCACATTCCTCAAACTACAACGACGACGCGCGATCGAAAGAGTCGGGCGAACACGGAGTCCCCGAGCGGCGCGGGAACGCGTCGACGTCGAGCGCCATAATTTCAACGCGTTCGCAGTCTATAAACGCGTAGGAAACACAATGATGATCGATATTTCAAGTCCGAGCGGGCGCGCGGTGCGACGCGCGAAACGGCGGCGGCGGCGGCGGGAGAAGGGTAGGAGAGGAGAGGGCGAGACGATGAAGAGGGATGGGACGGCGGAGGAAGTTCGCAGAAGCATCGGATTGAGATCGAGTCGGTGGTTTTTTATCAGGGCGACGTAGCACGAGAGCGCGAATTGCGCGTAACCCCCGCGGGGCAACAGCACGCCCGTCGCGACAGGGGGCTCCACCAACACCGGGTCCGATACTGCGTGGTGTGTTAGTCGCTGCGAGCAGCCGCTGCACCAGGAACTCATAAATCTCCGGGGATATAGATGGCTCTAGTGTCGCGTGAGGTTGCAAGCTACCCCATGCAGGGTGCCGCGCCGTGGAACGCCCTCCCGCCCCTACTCTATCCCCCTCAAGACAACCCATTTCTCTCCGTTCTCTCTCTCTCTCTCTTTCTCTCTGCCTCCCTTTATCCCGCGGCGTCGTCTTCCCTTTTCTTCCCGCGGAAACTTCTCCTCCTCTGTTCCTCGACTGCCATCGGTCTTCGTCCGCTCACGGACGCGTCGAATTACCGGGATCCCACCTTTAAACCGAAGGCGGTGGTCCCGAGCCTCGCTCCCGAAACGCCTCGATATTTCACGGCGGAGTCGCACAGTTCCAGCCGTGTACACGCCGCGATCGTTTATCGCGAAAATTGTTGGGAAACGAGGAAGAACTATGCTGATCGGTGACAAAGGGACGGCAACGTCCGCCCACGCGCGCGAGCCCGTATCAGAGATTCCTGAAACGCGTGTCCATTGAAAACCGAAGGAGCTATCAATCCGGTCGACCGTCGCTTCGGCCGCGGTTCCGTGTCTCGTATAATTGAACCGCGGAAGGCAGAGAGAGTTCGTAAGCGCGCGGGGGAAAGAGCATCGCGTTCGATCGCGACGACATCGGGAAATATAAAGAAGGGGAATCTCGCTTAGCCACCCCCGGAGTGTTTACGCCGACGACATATCCGAGCATTCCCACGGCGAAATATCGCCGTATCGCCTCGTGCCGGAGAGTGATATCGCCGGGGTAACGTATCGTTTCGCGTGCTTTATAGCTCGTCCTTATGCCGACGGGTGTACCTCGGTATCTGCGACCGGGCGCGACCCGAAACATATCGGAGACAACGAGCCACGGCATTCCCCTTAAAAAAACGAAAGGAAAACACGTACGAAACGTCGAAAGCGATCGGTTAGAATTTCGCCGAGTTCGTAACCGGTAAACCCGGCGTTCGGTCACGAGTAATATGTAAATTCGTCAAAGTTTGAAAGAAGAATTTTTGCGAAACGATCACCCACTCTTGGACGAGTCCAGGATGCGAGATGCGGGAATACCTATAAGCCAACAGCGCGAAAGAGCGCCCTGCCGAGCCAGAACTGCATGTTGGTACGGGTCCAGTGTAGGAGTAAAACGAGTATATACGTAGGTCCGAGGAGCGATAGAAAGAAAGAAGACGGGGATGAAGAGGAAGAAAGAGAAGCAGCGGTGGTACGCGGATCCAGGGACCAGAGAGCCAGAAACGAAGCGAGCGAGCGAGCGAGCCAGCCAGCCAGCCAGTCAGACCAGCCAACCAGCCAGCCAGCCAGCAAGCTAGCAAGCCAGCCAGCCAGCCGAGCCAGAGAAAGGAAAGAGAGGACGACGCCGATGATGAATCACCCACCGGGAGCGAGCACGAGTAAAAGGAGCGAGAGAGGAGAGGAGAGGAAAGCAATAAGAGGGTGAACTGACGCAAAAAAGGTTCGAGCGCAGGAACGCGCTAGACCGAGTCGCTAACTGACTTATCTACGCATCGGGATATCAAGCCATCCTCGACGCCTCTAAGCGNGTACGCGGATCCAGGGACCAGAGAGCCAGAAACGAAGCGAGCGAGCGAGCGAGCCAGCCAGCCAGCCAGTCAGACCAGCCAACCAGCCAGCCAGCCAGCAAGCTAGCAAGCCAGCCAGCCAGCCGAGCCAGAGAAAGGAAAGAGAGGACGACGCCGATGATGAATCACCCACCGGGAGCGAGCACGAGTAAAAGGAGCGAGAGAGGAGAGGAGAGGAAAGCAATAAGAGGGTGAACTGACGCAAAAAAGGTTCGAGCGCAGGAACGCGCTAGACCGAGTCGCTAACTGACTTATCTACGCATCGGGATATCAAGCCATCCTCGACGCCTCTAAGCGTAATGGGCCGTGCGCCGGTATTTCGGTTGTGCGAGCTAAATAACTCCGGCAGGGAACTTTTTATTCCTCGCTCTGATCTCGGCTAATACCGGATCGAGCCGAATAAAACCCGTGGACGAAGCAGAGACGACGAAGAGGAGGAGTGTATACGGCTGGTAATCGGTATCAAAAACTGAATCCTTCCCGAGGGCACGCGGCCGAGAGAAAATCCGAAGGGTCGAGAGAGCGTCTGCAGCCGAAGGAAATTGGGTTCGTCGTCGCGAGGAGAACGCCGCCGTCGTCCGGGGCCGAAGGAGGCGAAGCGGAGGCGAAGCGGAGTTCCAGTATCATCAAAGACCGCGTGGATCGCGCTCCTCCGTGTACGCTCGCACACCGACACGCTTTTATATAGAAGTTGCGTTCGCTCGGTCACGGGTAATGGTTTTACGAGCGTCAAGGGTGATATAAAGAAAATGAAAAACACGCCGGAGTTGCTGCCAACATGCGCGGGGATCTAACTACGGGCCCCACCGCCGTTCCGTCTTCTTCTTAAGTTTACACACACGCTGGCACACGGACGGGCGGCCGCGGGGTCGCCAGGCAAAAATTCCACCCTCTCCCCGCCGATTTAAA
This sequence comes from Ceratina japonica, assembly GCA_019453355.1. Lineage (NCBI taxonomy): Eukaryota > Metazoa > Arthropoda > Insecta > Hymenoptera > Apidae > Ceratina > Ceratina japonica. The sequence continues at coordinate 111,624 of SMSR01016112.1, read as the reverse complement.
TCCCCGCGGACCGCGTCGCAATTAGTTCTCGTATTTCGCCACCGCTCATACTTGTGAGCTGAACTTTTAACGCGCCTTCGCGCGGACATGATTTACTCGGCCAAGGAGCGTAAACTTTCCTCCCCCTGCCGCCGAACTTTTATACCATTGTCCGTTTTTAGTTGAAAACGAATAATTTATCCTGATGCGAGAATAATCTCTCGAGGGATCGACCGAGCCCCGCGCGCTCCACCCCACGATTTAGAAAGATGCGCGCCGCTTCCTCCGGGCATTAGGGTGAAAGTGGTATCGCAACCCTTTCTCCTCTCTCGTTCCTCCGTGTTTCGTAACGCAAGCGATTACGTACCGCAATTTAAAAATTGTTCCGAGTCAGAAGGCGCTTGCAAATTTAAACAGCAATTACAGGACGATCGTCGTCGGTTTTCAACGATCAAATATTCTTCGGCCGGAAAATAAAAACGTAGCTAGAGTGCATCTCGAGTTGGTTAACTTTTCAGCGGGATTCAGGAGTGCATGTTGCCGCGAGGGGCTGGCGCCCCGTCGAGTGTATCGCAATTAGACGAGCCCGTTCACCGCCGATTCGCGTCCCCGTAAAGTTAGCCCGCGCCTTTGTGCGCGAGAAACTTTCCGAGAACTTGGACGAAACTCCGAGAAAGGTTATTTCAATATCGCGACGTGTGTAAGTGGGCTGCGGACGGGGACAAGTTGCACAAAGAGGGAAGTTGACGGGCCCGAGGATTCCTGCAATGAACGCGTTTCACTGGAAATCCTCGGTAACTCCGGAACACCCTGTATAAAAGAGCGTTAACACGATCTAGTATAACTCCCGCTTTGAAACGTCTGGACGACCAATAAAATACCAAACTCCTTCGGTACTATGTTAACGCGATTTCCGGCGTACGTACTACTACTTTCTCATTATGAGACATCGTAACGAATCGCGACACTTTCACGAACAGATGAAGCTATCGCGTAATAAAATAACCGGAACGCATTTCGGTCGTTACGAGCGGCGGCCGTTCGCGGTAGGGCTCTGAATACTTGGCCGCACCGGCTGAGGTCTTTTTTCAGCGATCGAGGTGCGAACCGCGAAATCGACAGAAGTCGTCCGCGACGCGTATAAAGACATTAATCTCGTTGCCGGGCGATAAAGTGTGCGTGTGCGTATGCGTGTGCAATGCGAACAATGATAAATTCCGCGCGGGATATTTATTAGGCGCGCGCGGGCGCTCGTGGTCAAGGAACATTTAGCTCGTACCACTTTATTTCAACGCGATCTCGCTCCCGGGTGGTCTGTATAAATAAGCAGCCGTCCGAAACTGGAAACGGCTCAGGCCGAGAGCCGGTGCGCATACGTGCCCGATATCCACGATCCGATCGGGGCCAACGATTTTCACGCGTTTCTTTTTAATTAAACCGCGGCGCCGCGTTATCACCCGCAATTACTCGCTGTCGGACACGAACGAGAACCAGCCGCGCGCACTACCCGATTGATGGACAACGCTGGAACGAGCGTTCTCTCGCGCCGCGTTAAACGAACCGTGTAATCGCGCACACGAGACACGTACCAGAAATCCGCTGCGTGCCCCGTGCAGTTTTTCAACCCGGCGGACGAGAGAAAGAAGAAGAAGAAGGCGTAAAACTCGGCTCGCGAAACGTTCGGTCGCGGCTCTTTTGCCGCGTGACAACTCGTGAAACGGTCCCAGCTACGCTGCCATCGATCTCTCGCGCGTGTATACAATTTCAAACATCGTTTTCGAACGAACTGCGACGACGGAGGGCCCGATCCATTTTATCCGGCGGACCCCCGAATCGATTCGCGCGCGAAGTAGCGCACCGCGGCGGAAGTAGAAAAATGAGAATGGAGTCAGCCGCATCGGGTGAAAAATTAAGTGGTTACGTAAGATAATTTGGCAACGTCGCAGCCGGCCATCACGGCTGGTACGTAGCGGAGGAAGAGCGAGGATGGCGGCTCGGTATCGCGTGTGTTAGAAATATCCAGCCAGACGGAGCGAAGCCCGTACGTATGCCGCGTCCTCCTTCTCTCTGCGGCTAGCCAAGACCCGAAAAGAGAGCAAAAAACAAGCGGACTGGTGGAAGCCTTAGGTTTTGTGCTGCGAGTAGTTTCTAGTCGGGGCTCTTGCCTCTTGTCCCGTTCGGCGACCCACACCACCCTCTTCTCTCCACCTAAAATCCGGGCGACGGGGGACGCGGGGGTGCGCGCGGCCGAGCAACGGAGAGGAGAGTAAAGAAAAGATCGAGATGGCGTTACGATTCTACGCTCGTGTTTCTCTTTCTTTTTCCCGTCGGCCAGCTCTTTCCACCGCGTTCAACTTTCGGAGAGCCCCGGGGATTCTGGGAGTTTTTAGAGTGCCGGCCCCTCATTGTTGTGTAAATGTGGACCAATGGCGCCGGCAGACGGGGCGCGCGCACCAAAGCTCACTTTTAAATGCTAATACCCCCCGGCCGGTTGTACCGGGTTTTGCGAAACCCGCGGCTTCCTTCGGATCAGCGTACCGGTTATTAAGCTATCAACCCGCGCGAAAAAGCCTTTGTTTATGCTTGTTCGAGCGCCGCCGCCGTTGGGACTTCGTTAGACCCCGGTAATCGCCGCGTGAATTAACACGGGATCCCGAATTCTCGACTCCCTTGGAATGAAAAAGAACACGGCATAATTTTATCGTTTTAATGAAGCACTGTTCAAAATCATGTCGGACGCTGCGTCGAGTCTTTGACGCGTTCGTTCGCGACGGTATGTAAACAGCGAAACGAAAGCGAAGATAATAGAGTTAGGGAAATATGTAAAGAGTTAGAGAAGAAGAAGCAGAGAGATGGTCGAGGCGTTCGTTGGCGGGCCAAGGCTACGATGATCCCTCGTGGCGAGATAAGAAGGACGGGAGCGAGGGGAAGAGTGGGTCTCAATAATGAAGAATGGGCATTAAGACGTAGGAGAAGCGCGATCTGCCGGATGAACCGGCAACTCGTAAGTCTCCCCACTCCGTTTTAACCATCCCCTTTTCGGCCGGGGAACAACTCCACCCCCGGCTGTTTGACCGGCGTGCAACCGGATGTCCCGGACGCACGGGCGTCGACTTTACGAGAGTTCAAGTGGTATCAGCTAATAATGACGGTCGTAAACGTCGCGATAGAATCAACAACAAGGAGTTATTGCCAGCCGGTTACGTGGCAGCGAAAGGCGTAAAATGGTAATGAAGTGTAATCAAAACAAATCATAAAACAGCGGACGGAGCCAGACCGAGCAGCGAATCTCTCGTTAAGACAAACAAGGCCGGGGCACGTTCTTGCCCCCGGAATTCGCACTCGCGCACCTGCTGCGCCCCGCGTTCCTCGCGACCGTAAATCCTAAGAGTCGACCGTCCTTTCGTCTGAGTATCGATTTATACAAATATACAAAAATTGATAGTGTAATGAAGTGTAATCAAAACAAATCATAAAACAGCGGACGGAGCCAGAGCGAGCAGCGAATCTCTCGTTAAGACAAACAAGGCCGGGGCACGTTCTTGCCCCCGGAATTCGCACTCGCGCACCTGCTGCGCCTCGCGTTCCTCGCGACCGTAAATCCTAAGAGTCAACCGTCCTTTCGTCTGAGTATCGATTTATACGAATATACAAAAATTGATAAAGAGTACGAGGAGCTCGGAGAAAGTAGAATAAAAGTCGCGCGACTATCGGGCGAACCGTGGCGGAGCGTAAACGTAAGTGAAAGGGAAATGAGGGGACAGCGGGACCATTCACGGACACTGGGCACGCGGTGAAATTTTTCTAGGACGTCCACGCTGGCGGTAGGTCAGGGTTTGATTGCAGGAAGGAAGCAGTTAGGCCCGGTTAAAGTCGTTAAGCCAAGTTTACGAGGTGTTACCGGGAGCGTAACCTGTAAATCTCGAAGGCAGCGAGGAGAGAGCGAGAGAGAGAGAGAGAGAGAGAGAGGGGGAGAAAGAGCGCGTGCCAGTGGCCGCCCTTGGTAGAGCCCGCGGAAGGGGTAATGGATATAACTGGGGTGTAAGAACCGTGGTAAGACTGCTCGGCCCGTTATAAACGCTTTTATGGATCGTAAAATGTCTTCCTTTACAGCCAATAAAGATCCCCGTAGCTCCCGTTTGACGAGCAAACAGTTGAATACGTACGCGCGTAAGATCGAAGGAGAGAAACGGGGGGGTGCGTCGGGCGGAGATCGTGCATCAATCTGTCGGAATCACGCTTTACCGAGCAATAAAATCACGCGCTGTCGGTACTTTATTCCGTCTTCATGAGGCCGCTAGTCGCAGGCGGCTTTATTGGATTATTGACGAATAGCCGCGAGAATGCATTCGTCGGGAAAACGCGAGCAGCCGAGTCAGCGCGAGGCCGGGGTGCAAGTGCACGCACGCACTTACACACCCACCGCCGGGGAGCAACGGATCACAGATGCACACGTGCACACGGGCAGAAGGTCCCGCGCGAACGGGGGAATCCTCGACGTGGAGAACCAGAACCATCGGCGTAAGTTACTGTACGACCACGTCGATAAAAACAAACCATAAAACGCATTACCGGCGATCATTGAGCTACCGTGGAACGGCGTTAAGCCCGGTAAGTAGGAGCACCGAGGAGATCTCAGCGGCGGTAGGAGCGAGTCTCTAAATTGACTGCCGTGCCGAATCGAGCGTCGGCAAAGCAGAACGGCAAGGCAGGACGGCAACTTTATCCGCTTAAACCGGTCCGTTTCGTGCTGCCATCTGCGACGGAAACGAGCGCTTAACACGAAAATAGGGCCTCGCGGAGTACTACAAGCTTTCCCACCTCGGGGCTTTCCAACCCCCTTCTGCAACAACCCCTTTCTCTAACTCCGGCGGCGAATTCTCGCTACACCGTGATCGCGTCGTTACGCGCAAAGAAAAAAAGAAGAGTACCTAGATTTTTCTGGCCGCGGAACGAAGATTTATTACGACGAGCGAAGCTACGACGACGAGCCAATGCGACGAAATACTCGTCGCCGCTCGTCCCCGCCTTAACCACGCCCTCGGCACGGGGGTGAAAGTCGGCCATAATTAAGCCCAATGTCGTTAAAGCCACTAGATGGCATCGCAATACCATAGACCAAATACCAGTTCGTGCAAACCCGTTGATACCGTACTTGCTATCTCGCGGTTGCCACGCTCGTTAATTACGTCTCGACAACTTTCTATGAGTACGCGTTTCGATTGATATCTTAGATAAACATCAAGAATCGCCTATCAACGGGGGGGACTTATTCCGCGGGACGACCAACAGAATCGGGTTCCTTCCTATCGAATCAGAGCCGATAGATCCTCGGTGCGAGGAACACGATTTCGGGGACCGGGACGCCTTTAAATATTTCTAGCTTTTAGACTCGGCCCTCCGGAGGCGCGATTTATCGCCTATACGGGGCAAACTTTCCTATAAAAGTAGATCGCCGGAATTCCTCTAAATTGCTTTTTCTTGTTCACTGTCAAAATTTATCTCCGCGTATATCTGCGCCGCGGCACCGGCCACTCGGATTCGGGACCGGGAGCGAGAGACGGATTCCCCGTCTCCATCTCCTCGGTGTGTCCCGCGTTCTTTATTTAGGCGTCGAGAAACGGAGAGAGCGAGAGAGAGACGGAGAGAGAGAAAGGTGACGTATGGAAGCACGCCGGCAGCGGTCCATCAAATTCTTTGGCCATGACTATGTACAGTGCTCGCGCACGATACCGGGAGAGCGGGTTCTCTCTTCTCTTCTTAATTGGGCTCTCGTTGGTCTCTCCGGATGGAGCGAGCGCGTTGGTCGCGGGAGCGGGCAAAAACGGGCGGCCTCGAGGGCCGGCGCCGACAATGAAATGTAAATTTCACGCAAATTCGACGACAAGCGAGAGGAAAAAACGGCCCTGAAATATGTATATCTCATTATATTATCGGCGAGCGTGGCGCGGCCGCGCAATTTAATACGGAGCGGAGCCTCCGTGTTCCCTCTCTCCCCCGCCTCCTTCCTCTCGCCGTCTCTCTCTTTCCGCTATCGATGCGCGCAATTTAATGAGCGCGCGAAACAATGCTACAGAAACACGGTCCCGTGCGCGCGTCCCCCAATAAATAACGTCATAAATATGTAATTAATACGGTAATATAACTCAAATCGAAATTTATCCTCGCGCTAATCGATTTCGATACGACGACGTCGCCGTCCACCGCCCCGTCGCCTCTACAACGCTATACCGTTCGAGCGTAACGCGGTTATAGCTCCTGGCAGTATTCCATGCACCGACTAACGATCTACTTCGCGTCGTAAAAACGTGCCCGGGCACATGGTTACGCCGATGAGGAACGCGGACGATAAAGAAAGAGGCTGGATAATAATCGTTGGAACGGGAAGAAGAAGTCCCGGCCGAGTCCCCGATGGAATCGGCGATACAGATCGACGATGCTTTCGCACGAGAAACGTTGCGGAATTTTTTTAAGCGACGAGAAGAGACCGTCGCCGCGGATCTTCCGGAGACTTTGACGCGTGACACGGCCCGCATGCATGATGCATGGCGCGGCATTTGCAAGGCTAAAATCCTATTTTAAGGCCGGCTAACGACACCTCGGAGAGAGAGAGCGGAGTCGAAAATTTGTTGGCGAACGGGCGAGGGCAACGACAACCGGAGGATGGAACGAGTCCATCGATTAAACATCACACACAGCGCGGCGCGGCGGGGGTCAGTATCGTCGAATCGGCGCGCCTCGGCCACCAGCCCCACAATTACGACGCCCGTTCGTGGAGTTAATTGGCGAATCCCTACGGCCGCTACCGAGATACCGACAAAAGGAACTTTATAAAGTTTTCCGTTTATCTGGAAATCCGGCGAGAAAGATATGATTTGCAACTCGGCCGCGAATTATCGCGCTAATTCCTCTCGCGCTCCCCCTAGCCGTGCCGCCGCCGCCGCCGCGCTGATAATGAGATTCTATACGAACTTGCTGGAAAATTGTTCGTTACAACCGAACTGCCCGATTAAGTACGCCGAAGGAGTAATGAAATTGTTTTTCCGAGTCTGATACTTCGTGCAAGAGGAATATCGCGTTCGATCAACTCGCGAGATTTAGATAAGAAATTGAACACACTGACAATGAATTAGCACGAAATATATTCCCTTATGGTTCATTCGAAAGCTTCGCGCTAAGTTTGAAAACTACTCCTTCTATCTATTATCTTCAGCGAAGAGAATCTTAATAACGATTTGATTACGGCCGTCGAGAAATAAATTATTCGACCATGATCGGCGAAGGTAATCCAGATCGATGGGTAAGAAAAAGCGAGAGAAAGGGAAGAACGTAATAACGAGTCAAAACGAAAGCGGCACGTCGGTACAAAGGACATTTCCCGGGATCCTTTTTTCCCCCCCGCCAAACATGGAAAGAGTCATAAAGGCTGGGCAAAGCCGGCCGGTGTAGCAGCGGCAGCAGCAGCAGCAGGAGCAGCGGAGACTTTCATGAAAGCGCAGAAAAAGCGAGGACCTTTTTTTACAGCCGATATTGGCTCCGGCCGAGCAATTCGAAGGGTCGTTCGTTTTCTGAGAACGAACGGTCGCCCCCTGGGCCAAAGTACAAATTATACCGGAGGATCCCCGAGGCAGATAGTGCAACGACAGAGAAATTGGCATCGTTTTTAGTGGACCTCCTTTTTTTACCTCTCTTTCTCTTCTCTACCTGGCCTAAAAACTTTCTACTTTCATTTTTTGACCCTCGCACCCCCTCGACGAGACGATTTCACTTTTTTCTCTCTGTTTCCTCTATCGCGCACGCCGAAAACGAACAGTCCGTAACTCGGGGGTTACAGAAATTTTGTAAATTCCGCGACGCGGACCTTTTAATCTGAACAGCTTCTGGTAACGACGAGGCGCGGGCGAAAAAACCGCGGGGAATCGAGAAGATTGTTCCCGGTTCGTTAGAGTCCGCGGGACGCGTGTAGAAAAATATGAAAATCACGATGGAGCAACATTTCAAAAGCGCGGTCTCGGTTGCCGCGGCAACAACGATCCCTTGAGATGCAGACGCCCGCGAGAGTTAAGTGCACGCAAACAGAATAACTTAGGAAATTATGAAGGCACGCTCGCAGGTGGTTTATCCTCATTAAGTGTACCGGCTAAACTTAATTTTAAAGGCCGGGCAAACCGGCTAAAAGCCATCCGCGCCACCTTCGCCGCCCCCGCCCGCGCCGCCCCATTTGTAACGTTCTTTAGCCGACGTTTTCTTCGGGATCTCGTAACTTTCGACGATGAATATATCAAGCTTAATGCAGAGATTCGAGGAACCCGTTGTTCAACGCCGCTGCCTGCAAATCCATTACCATCGGCCGTTCTCGCCCCTCGCGGAAGGGTTAAGATTTGTCAGACCTTGGGGTCGCAAGAACTTTGTTTTCTATGATTGCAGCCAATTTGTCTTCCGAGGGATGGCTTTCCCGGGCCTTTTTCCTACGTACAACCGTAAAAACTTGACACGGGAAACCGTCTACGAGATCATTTAAACCGTTGGCCTTCGTATTTCCTCAAACTTATTCTTTCTAAAAAAAACGTGACGCGTTTCTCGCCTAATTCCGGCGCGCTGGAAATCGTACACATTCGAGGAGATAGAAACGTGAGGCGCGCGAAGGAACGAAAGAGAAGCCGCGCAGGAGTAAAACGAAGGGCCAGAGCAAAAGCAAAGGGGAGTAAAAAAAAAAAAAAAGAAAAGAAGAAAGTGACGTTCACGAGTTCGGTATCGAAGAAGTCACTCACCTTTAATATAGCTGTGTACATTGCGGTGGTAGCAGAGGGTGGTGTGGATTGGCGGTGGGGTGGTCAGGGGGGCTCCGGTGCAGGGCGTACCCCTAGTTGGCCCCCTCTGGTCCCCCACCTTGGGCCTGTTGCTGGTGCGCAGCCGCGGCCGCTGCGGCCGCCGCCTTCTGGGCCTGTGCCTGCTTCTCCTGCTCGTTCAGCTCCTTAATCGCCTGTATCTCCTTCTTCAGCTTCATCCGCCGATTCTGGAACCAGATCTTGATCTGCCGTTCCGTCAGGCAAAGCGTGTGTGCCATCTCGATCCGCCTCCGCCTGGTGAGGTAGTGGTTCGTGTGGAATTCCTTCTCGAGTTCGAGCGTCTGGTAGCGCGTGTAGGTCTGTCGGCCTCGCCTGCGCATTCCGTTCGCTCCTGCGAAACGAAACAAAACAAAACCCGTCGTCAAAACGAGTTCCGAAACTGAGGGACTTTCGCGTGCCTTTTTTTAAATCGTCGGGCCCCGGACTTAATTGTCGCGTTTTCTGCCCGCTTAATTTGCGCCAAATCATCCCCGCTAATTCCTCAAATTGTTAGACACGGAACTGCGATGGCTTTCAGTCGATTCCAGCCACGAACCAACACGCGTTATTCAATCGCATGGACGACGCATCGGTTCCGAATCGTCTTCGAACGCTACCGTGTCGAGATAACGGTAAAACACTTATCGCAGGATTTATCGAGACGCGGACACTAACATAAGATACAAATGAGTAATGCGCCTTTTTATCACCGGTCGTGCAATTGCATTAGTAGAACGTAGAAGCTATCACTTTTTAATAGTTCGCACTTTGCTAAGGGAGTTTACTTGATAATTTAATTAACGATAAGAATTATATGGGCTTTCGTCTGCGTATAAAGAGATTTGTGTAAAAATTTCAAGGCTCTTCATTGCTTTATAACGAAGATATAATGTTTTAAGAATTAGTAAATTTTACACAGAGTCTTATGGGAAAATGAATTTTGATCGACTGTACGCCAAATTCTAGATTTTTCTAACCGCTAAATCGATTTCCTTAAGGGATCTTCTTAAATCAAACTCGTCTATAATCTGTGAAAAAGTATCTGAACCAAAGTCGCTATTTACAAATTTTACGTCAGATTACAATTTGAAACACGGCGCGGATCTCTCAATCGCTTCGTCCCGGAGCAACGAATACATATGCCGGTTCGAAGATGCGGCAGACGTCCAGCGGCTGCTAGCTCGAAAATCCCGGCCAACGTTCTCGATAACGTCGGAATAACTTCTCGGCGGCGGAGACTTTAAAGAAGAAGAAGAAAACGGCGAGGCGCGTAAACGGTTTCAGATAGAGCCGGGCACCGCATCGGCGGAGAAAGTAAGAGGTTGTACGACAACGGGATACGGGTAACGCCGTCGAACAGTCGCTTGGGTACAGTACCGGAATAAACCCGGCCTGTGGGGGCGCGAGCTCACCTTATCGGCCGTTACTGCCTCGTAAAAACCCTCCCGGTTTCACTTCTGCCGGGCCAAAACCAACCCTCGGACCGTGACCGGCGCGCCTTTTGCTCGCATACGCTTCATATCGAACTACATAAACGGTCCTCCAGCGATACGATTTCCACCGTTTCGACGCGACAACCCTTCGCACCCTTTCTCGGCTTTCCCGGTCAGGACAATTAATTCCGTTTAACTCGCCTGGCTCTTACGCGATAAACTTCGACTATAATTTTCCTAAGAGACTTAATTTAATCGGCGAAAAACGCGTTTTATAACGATTCTGACAAAAGGGTTTTGAGATCCGATTTTTATCCCTTTGATCGTTTTCGAAAGACGACTCGTTTCGTTCCTCGATAAGAGATAGCGGTCAGTTCGGCAAGGAAGGAACGATTGGAAACGGGGCGGGCAATAAACGCGTCGTTTTACAATCGTATCCGCGCGGATCAACACAGACCGGCGCACGCGGAACACAACAACAACTGGCATCGAATATATACTGGATCATTTCCAGTTGGCTGTTGCACAATATCTCGCGCAGACGAGCAACGCCGCGCGGCGGCAGAGTTCATATCGGCGTCATGTATATTATCGCAACGTAATCAAGTGTCCGGGACCGTTTCCGCCACCCCGTCTCGCGCTCGTCCGCCGCCCCGTCCCCGTTTCGCAGCGGCGGCGCAGCAACATCGGCATGATTTTCATTTCGGCTTGTCAAGCGGGACCCGCGAAGGGCCGAAGTTACGGCGCAACGTTTATAAGGGTTATTTGTCACGCGTACCCCGGGTCGTGTCTCTCTCCTGCGAGCGTCCCTTGCCACGGAGTCGTATCTCTCCCTCGCGGTGCCGAGGGTGGGAAGCCGATAGACTCGCTCTCGGAACTTATAAATAAAACGGGGCTTTAGCCAATTAAGCCGACCTCGTACGTCTCCGCAAAGTAGAAAATGTGACAAGTCTCGGCGCGGCCGCCCCCGCGCTACGTCGCCGCTGTTTTGCGTTTCCTTCCTACCCCACCGGTTTCTTTAATTTTCCATCGACCCTCCGCCGCCGCGCTATCTCCGCCCCGCATCTTCCTCGGCTCGATCCTATTCCGTTCGGGAACGAATGGGCCAACGCGGACGGAATTAAACTTTCTCTTTCGGAGCTGAAAAGTCCCGGCGATCGGTTACGTTCCTTTGGAAGGGCGGATGAGATAGAAAGAAGTTCGCGATCGGGCCAGATCCGTCTCTTCTCTTCCCTCGAACTCGGTCAGCCATCGAGGATCCTCACACCCCGGCTGCTCGTCTGCCGGAGCTTACGCACGCCCTCGTGGGATATCGCGGGGGTGAAACGAAGTTAGGGGGAGAACCCGCCGCACGCTCTCGGAAAAGTAAGAAGAGGCGTGCGTGGCTGTTTAACCAAGGGGGTGGATAAATTTTATGCTGAGACCGTGAAACGTGTTTCATCCGGGGAACGAGGAGCATCTCTCGGTTCGTGGGCCGAGGACATCGGAGACGGACGAGGGGTGGTTTTACTGTAGGTAAGAAGAACGCCCGGAGTGAAAATATTTCCCTCGTAATTCACGCGGCTTTCTCAAAAAAGGAAAAGAAAAAAAACCGTTCCTCGTACACCGTTAGAAATTTCCACCCCCGGGCGAAGGTCCGCCTCGCCCCTCGGACAACGTAAAACACTCGGACGGTTTTATGTGCCGGCGATTGATTTCTCCGAACATTCTAAATTCGGTACTCTTGAAGAACGAGATCCCGTTTGTGAACGATCTCGCTGTAGAAAATCTACAAAAGTGGCTAATCTTGTCTGTCGATTCGTTACGATGCCAAGAAAGGGATTCCTTCGATCGGAACCGGAGGTTCGACACGGTTGAAGGGCGGAACGGGAGGGTGGCTCGGTTGTTGCCAACTGTAATAAGAACAACCAATACGTTGATTGCTGCCGGGGATAACGTCGGTATATAACTCTTGCGGTTCACAAAACACGAAATGCCTGGGCGCCCTTCCTCGCTCGTCCTCGGATCCCTTGGCGAGGATCGCGGCACGACCGGATCATACGCGGGAGCCAATCAAATCAAAGTAAGTGAATTGGCCGGGAGCATGAAGGACCCGTACCGCGGCGAACACCCCAAGAGATAGATTCTTCCCGTAGGCCTCGCGGAAACCCAACCCCCGCTGCCGTGCCTCCAGGGTTTTAGCCTCGAAGACGGTTTTACTGATGGCCGCATCAATCGAAGCCCCCGGCGCGTGTTTCTTGTTAGCTCGATTCAACCGCGCCGTCGGACCCCGGGCTCAATTTGAACGCGGCCAATTTCCCTGCATAGTTTTCGGGCATAAATCAGCCCCGGCAGACACCGTGATGCAATACCAATTACGCCCCGTTACCCTCGTCATTCTACTTTCTCCGCCGCGGAACGATGATTCCCGAATGCGTTCTATATGTACACCAGCGTTTTATGACTCGTCTCATGCGAGATTGAACCGAAACTTAGAAACGGGCGAAAACCTCGGATTAGCAGTCGTTTCTCCCGGTGTAATTCAAACCGAAGTTCAGTCCGCAAGATTGGACCGGGGTAAAGTTGGTAACGGCGGCGGCGGCCGGTCTGTGTCCCAGTATCCACGAATTCTTGTTTCGGCCAAACGTAGTTCAAGTTAACCGTATAAATCGTGAACGTAATTAGAAGACCTTTCGGTGTCCGAGTGTTGGAAACACGAGCCACGGGGAAGGTCAGCCTCTTGCGTACTACTATACGCGTCGTAAGTTTCGCCGGGGCTTCCGGTGCGCGCGTCCCGGGCCCGAAACGCGAACGTTTCACGGCCGCATGGTTCAAACACTGTCTCTCTCTCTCTCGCTCGCCGTCCGCCGTCTGCGAGCCACGGGAGTAAACCCGGAGACACTCCGGTATGAGAAACGCGTAGCTACGCAGCAAGATCGTAGCTCAACGCAGGGTACACCCTCCTCCTCTCTCTCTCTCCGGAGGTTTGCCAAGGCAGGTAATCCTCTCGGGGGCGTGAGTTACTGCCTGGCTGTACTCTCTTCTGTCCCACCTTCTTCTTCTTCGCCCCTCATCGGCTCTTCCCCCGCGTCCCCTTTTTCCCTCTACCACGGCACCCCGGCTTTCTCTCTCCTCATACCGGGTGTCTCGCGGGAAGTGTTCCAGGGGTAGGTTTCGGGTAATAAAAAGAAAAGCTCATACGAACATGCGTACGAGTCGGTTCGTTCGAAATTTACGCCTCGTCGCGATATCAAACTTTCATTTTGATTTCCCGCGTAACGAAACACACCCCGAGTACTTTCGTTTCCGTTTTCTCTTTCACCCCGGGCAGAGGGAGTAGGCGCGAAAGCCTCGGGAGAAAGTCGGAGGGCGAGGATGGAAGAAGCGGGGAAGGAAACGGCGGCGCGGCGTGCCACAGCTGGAGAGCATTAGTCAACCGTAATTAATAAGTTATGTAGAACCGGGGCTAACGAACGTAGCGACGCGACGCGACGCGGGGGCGTTATCTCTCATTCGGAGGCCGCGGGAGAAAGAGCGCGGGGGATCGCTTTTCACGCCGCGGCGACGGAAGCCTCCGGGATCATAAATACACCCGGCGGTAAACCCCTTGTAACGTGAATAAGCCCGGTGGGGTGCTCGCTCGGAAATAAGCGGAACGCGTACGAACCTCGTTTCCTACCGATCATCGACGCGCGCTTCTTCCAAGATTTGCGTCCCCGCACGCTTTCCTCCTTTCCGCGTTTCCCACGGAAAACGAGGGAAAACGAGAAACGTACGGCACGTTTATTACTCTGTAGTTTTGGAGAAGAACCGCGCGTTTATATCATCGTCGGNACGCTTTCCTCCTTTCCGCGTTTCCCACGGAAAACGAGGGAAAACGAGAATCGTACGGCACGTTTATTGCTCTGTAGTTTTAGAGAAGAACCGCGGGTTTATATCATCGTCGACGTGGAGCGCTTCCAATTAAACGAGACACGGAAGCGGGGCCGCGAGTGGATCATTCGGATATCGAAAGCTCCCACGGCTGGGATCGTTATTCCGCTCGGTTCGCCGCGTACGTTTTCTAGCCTATCGAGGTAAACTCGTCGTTAACCGCGGCGCAATCGCGATCGGGTGCAGCACGGATTTGCGTCCCCGCAAAGAAGGAGGAGGAGGAGGAGGAGGAGGAGGCGGCGGCGGAGAGCGAAAGCGAGAGGGGCCTCGGGAGAAGTTACGCGACGCGGACAAGAATGTCGCCGGCAGCCAGCAGGATATACCATAAGAAGAACGAATGGAGCATTCGAGAATAAGATATCGGCTTTACGTGCAGCCACTTTTGAATAAGCGTGCTGCTGCCGCGCCGCGGGCAAGGTGGCGACTTTGCTCCCACGCGCGAAACCATTTTATCCCGATCGAACCCGTCTAATCCTTCGGTTCCCCGTTTCTTCGTTCACGTACGAAAAAAATGTCGGCGAACTTGAATGATTTTGAGGTACGATCGACGATTTTATTATGGACGAACGTCGGCCAGGTGAACGGATGATGTACGCGTGTGCGTATTAAAATAAGAAATCTCGAGATATATTCGGGCGATTATTTGACCGACAGGTGAATAAGTGTATAGTTGAACGTATTTATTTCTTGTCCCTGTGATTACCGTTGATCGTCGCTATGCAGCGGGGTATCTCTGCTCGAAATCGGTGGAACGAGTCTATCGAAATGATGGGCGTGCCGTCCGAGATCTCGTTCCACGTCGAACGATTTCGTGTAAACGACGCGACGGCGCAGGTTCAGGTTGCTGTAACTTTCTGAAAATTACGTTGCCCCGGTAATCGTCGATACTTTGTAATTTGCAACGATATACTCCGAAACTCGTCCGGTGGGTAGAGAATATGCAGGCTTTCTTTTTGCTCGGCCGCGGCCGGTGGCATGTGGAACGACGTACGCGCGCATAATATTGTAAGAACGATTAGCGAGGAGGCCTGCGTCTCTCTATGCCCGCGGAATTAGTAGTCCGAGCGGATACGACGAGTTGGAACGTTGACGAAATCGCGCGAAGGTCGCCCGTAACTCACGTCCTCGTTCGTCAATCAGTAGTCGAGACTAACTATCCCGCGTTACGGTATTCCGGCGAGACTCATTTAAATGTACAACGTCGATAGCTGCGTCGCGCTTAACGATACGACGCCTTCCTGAGGTCGAGGCACGCGTCCCCACGAATGACAACGCGATCCCCTCGGAAATGCTCGAACTTCGGGCTCGGATCGATCGTGGGAGATGAACGACAAACGAAAATAGAAAAATTGCGGTTCGCGGTCCGAGGGTGTCTGGGAAGGGCAGGAGATTGCGTGCGAACGCGGCGACGAAATTTAATTAACGCGTACACACGCAAACTCTCGGCGAGTAGGAAGAGGCGATGCTGAAGGAAACAGAGACGCAACAAGGTGACTTTTCTACAACGCGAGCCAGCTGCTACCTCGCTCGCGGTAACTGTAATAATTATGCAAAGACCGAAGGCGCAACGGTGCATCGCGGCCTGGCGAACCGAAGGGAGAAGAAGAAGAAGAAGCAAGAAGAAGAAGAAGAAGAAGAAGCTGGAGGAGAGGACGTTCCATGGAACGAAGTCGCAAAAGGAGCAACGCGAGCCAAGATGGTGGAGGAGATGGCATGCAAAAGAGGCTTCTCGTAGGTAAGCGAACCGAGCCGGTTGTAAGGCGACACCTCGCGGCTCCATATATCTTTCTCTTTCTTTTCTCCCCCGATCTCCCGTCCCTCTCCGACGCAGTCGTCGCCACCACCGCGTCCTCCTCGTTCTTGTTGTTCTCTTCCGTCCAGCGTTTCCACCTTCGCCCTTCCTCTTCCCGGCTCGACTGCGCTCCTCGCCAATCTCTTTCTCCGCGACGAAGCGATGAGAAAATGAATGCCTCTACAAGTTTCCCCGAAGTTTGATGACTGTCCCAGATGCTTCGTTTTCGGGGCCTTCTCAGGTGGTCTTCGAAACACGTCCGCAGACGGAACCGAGTCCGGAGGCTGAAGCCACGAGCTTCGAATTTTAATCTACGTTCCCTTCGAGAGACAGTCACCCTGCCGACTCCCGCGCCTCTATCACGAGAACCGAATCCCGTCTCGTTACTCGTTCCACTTTAATTACCGTCTACTTAGTTCGTACGACGAATCAAGCCGCGTGCGTGCATTACGTTCGACGATGCAAATGGTCCGCGGGATATAAATGGCCGCGAAAAAAGGAGAAACGGAAGGAACGACGCCCTGCGAAGAAGACGAGGAACGGGGGAGAAGGGAGGGAAAGGTGGCGGAGTTTGATACAGGTGGGTAACCCCTTGACACCCTCTAACGAAACGGATCGTCTGTCTTACTTACATCGAGCCGCGTCTATAAACTCACGCGGGTCCGTGCACGCACACACCGTTTCGAGAGGCCGTGGCCGTAGGAGCACACGCGTGTATATTCCACGATCGGACGTGCAAGGGGGACGCGAGCGGTTACCAGCGGGCAACCGACCCACCAACCACCCATATATCTGCGTCCTAAAAGGAATTCCAGAATATATTTTACATATGCTTTATTGCCGCCTTATTTCCAACTCTATGGGCACGGACCTCGAGCAGAAACCACGGCCGGACGAACGGGGAACGAGCGAGAGAGCTAACGGGACGGACGAGGGGACGAAGGGGGACCCAGTGCACGCGCACACGTTTCTGCCCTCACAAAGGACGGCCGTGGACGCGCACCGTTTTTCTCCAGGTTTTCGTCCACCCTACGAATCGTCTGCCTCGTTCCAATGACAATGAAAACAAGTGTCTATATTTTTTTACGCAGACGCAACGCTGCGTTCTGACGAGATNAGAAGGGAGGGAAAGGTGGCGGAGTTTGATACAGGTGGGTAACCCCTTGACACCCTCTAACGAAACGGATCGTCTGTCTTACTTACATCGAGCCGCGTCTATAAACTCACGCGGGTCCGTGCACGCACACACCGTTTCGAGAGGCCGTGGCCGTAGGAGCACACGCGTGTATATTCCACGATCGGACGTGCAAGGGGGACGCGAGCGGTTACCAGCGGGCAACCGACCCACCAACCACCCATATATCTGCGTCCTAAAAGGAATTCCAGAATATATTTTACATATGCTTTATTGCCGCCTTATTTCCAACTCTATGGGCACGGACCTCGAGCAGAAACCACGGCCGGACGAACGGGGAACGAGCGAGAGAGCTAACGGGACGGACGAGGGGACGAAGGGGGACCCAGTGCACGCGCACACGTTTCTGCCCTCACAAAGGACGGCCGTGGACGCGCACCGTTTTTCTCCAGGTTTTCGTCCACCCTACGAATCGTCTGCCTCGTTCCAATGACAATGAAAACAAGTGTCTATATTTTTTTACGCAGACGCAACGCTGCGTTCTGACGAGATTGACCGTGTTTCGAGGAGGTGTTACATTCAGGGTGTATCGACAGATCATTTGCTTGGACGATCGTACATCCATCGCGGCTAGTTGCACGGTAGCGGCTCGTAGAGTCATAACAGGCCAGGATAAATGTATAATGCATGCCCCCGCGCGACTGCATTCCACAGTAATGACTTAACTTGTACCCAGTTAACAAGTACGGGGGCTTAGATGATTCGATAATTTGCGAGCCGGCCATCGGACAACCGATCCTTCTTCTTTTCCGTCTGGCCCCGTGCCCCACAGCGAATCGTCGAATGTAAATCGCCCACCTTTTCAACATTATTGCAACCTCGTCTCGTCCGATCGTTTTTTACAATCTTAAAAGGGCGCGGGCAAACTTAATCCGAAACCGGTCATCAAACTTCATCAGCTGGCCGACGACGGGGTTTAATAAAGCAACAGTGTGTTCTAGTCCTCGCTCCGATATGCACTAATAATTTATGCGTTTTTTCTCTTCGGTTCGCAATCTCGAGCGGAATATAAACGCGACTCGTATCGATACGCTCGTAAAGTATTAACCGATCGCAAAGATTATTCCGAGTTCTGTATTTACAGAGCTCACCGAATCGTTTACGGACAATAATAATTATAGTTTTGAAACGAGGGTCCGGCCGCGGACCCGGATAATGACTTAACTCGGCCGAGCCTCTCAATAAGAAGAGAAAGGTGAGAGGGAATGGAACCAGGCGGACAATTCGCAGGGAAATACGTATTACGAAATCGTCCGTAGCCGGAATGATCGAAGGGAGGCTGCGGGGCCATTCGGGCCGCGCGTTTCTTCAGCCAGTCGAAGTTCGATGGGCCCAGGCAGGCCCCTACCATTCGCCGCGCGGGCCCCGACGGTGGGGAGAGCCGGTTTCCAAGACGACCAGGTCGCCATCACGCTTAACGGCAAGAAACTATGATTACCGGGGTCCGGTGCAGCTCCCCGACCGAAAGGTGATTCTCCCCCTTGAAAAATCAGCGTCCGCGACGTCCGGCCGTTCAATTACCGCTCGGGTCCACCCCGGTAAACCGGCCAGAAATTTCATGCCCCGCGACCCGCAAATTCTGCCTGATTCCTATGTATTCAGGCCGCGTGATAGTGGGAACGAGGGGTGGAGCGAAACGATGGCGGTCGCCGCATGAAGAATGCTGCAAGTCATCGCGATGAATAAATTAACAGCGAACTCCTAACTCGTGTCACAAGTCGAACGTCACGGGATTATGACGGACGGAAAATTCTTGCAGGTCGCATAACGTAGAACGGAGCGTAAGGCCCGACCTCTATTATACAAGATTAACCGCTGAGAGAAGTCCTTANAACGGAGCGTAAGGCCCGACCTCTATTATACAAGATTAACCGCTGAGAGAGAGAAGTCCTGTGAGAAAAATGCGATTCGCAGAAGAAGGAATCCTCGGTCGAGCAGTCCGGTAGTTTTCGATTCTCGCTAGCAGTCGGATTAACGGTGGAAGGGGCGTGATCGTTCCGTCGCGCGAAAATAATAATGAACTCGCATAAATCAGAGAAAGTTCGAGCGAACCGGTCCTCTCTCCTCTCCGTCTCCGTTGCTCCGGCGAGAGAGCTCCATTCACGGGGACCGTGCGGTCGCGACGCGCGATCCGACTGCCAAAAATTGTTCCGCGGCAACTTTCCTGGCGCGTTTCACGAAGATCCGGGGAATCCGGCGGCCCGCCGCGACCGATTAGTCTCTCTCTCCCCGTTTTTCCCCGATCTCCCCCCTCTCGTTTTTCTCGATTTTCGGTGGCGAGTAACGGGCAGCGCCGGCCGATTGTTCTTTTTTCGACAGATGGAGCACGGAGAACGGTCGCCCGGCCAGAGAGACTTTTCGGGGATTCGGACGCACGGGCTCGGCCGGGCTACATACATACTACGTGGAATGGAAGTAGGTAACCTTTGGGATTTCGACGTGATATATCGCGGCAAGGCGATCTACAATCTACCGGGCGAAACCGATATAGACGCCGGCCAAAACGGAATGTTCTATGCAAATGGGGAATCAGGAAGCAAAAGGAGGAGCCTTATGAAAATGGAACTTTTAGCCCCGGCCAGGTGTAACTCGTACGAATACCCGAAATGCCACGATCCTCCGTTTTTTTTACACGGCTCGATTCTTTTTATAAGGAGAAATTAAAGCGGGGTCTACTACTGGAAGTCCCTGGGGTTCTCGAAAGCGTCGTCCGAGGAAGAAGAAAATTTCGTGAAGACGCGAGAGCGTCGGGGGTTGGTTCGAGGGAAAATGCAGTTTCTGCGAGATATCGAAGAGCGCGCGGATGCGGAAAGAGGGATGGCCGGTCCGGATGGTTACGTAGTTACAGGTTGGCCAGACTCGCGTTTAAGATGGACGAGGCGGCGCGCAGCGAGATCTTATCCGGTCGCAGCAGCGGCCACTGAATCATCCGGCTTTGAATAGGGCCTCGCTTCACTCCCTATATTATATCTATAGGTACGCTAACCTTCTACCTATAACGTCTGGGAGGCGAGAGAGAGAGCGGGAGCGAGACCGAGGTTCCCGGTGTCTGTATAAACGCGTTTATACAGCAGAAACGTCGGTGCGCACTAAATTACCGTGCACGACACGCTGTCGCACCGTTACCGCGCGCGCGGAGGGACCCGCCGCGCCGAGCCACCTTGCAACTCACAAGTCGCCCTTCTACCTGGCCATGACTTACAAGTCGGCGATAGCGCCCGCTACCACGGTCTTAATCAGCATAAATCATACCCCGACAATGCGCCCGCTGACCGGCTCCGAATCCGCCACCATCTCTGCGAAAATTGACTCCCTTCGAATCCTCCAGACCGATCGGATCGATTCACGCGATCTTACCGATTCCGCGGCCAAACAACGTCCCCGTGATATACCGTTCAATTATACCGGAACGCTTTCCATAAAATTTTGGGTGATATTTAAAAGAATAACCGAGACGATTGCAGTTGCGGAGTTCGAACTGTTGTTCGGCGGGGCGTCGCGGGTGCACGATTTCCGAGGGAACTTTTCGAGTTTGTAGCCGAAACAGTATTTCACGCGAACATTTGTTTCCCGAGGCTGGTGCGGATATCAACCGAGAGACGGTTATAAATTAGCCGCGTTACACGGAACACCGGGACCGCTTAACTTTATAAGATCTCGCGCGCGGCGCACAACAGATGGAAAGCATCCGCGGTCCGGGAACGAGCGAGAGAGAGAGAGAGACCCAGGCTAGAGAACGTTCTCGGAAATAAATACGAAATCAGTAGGCGTCCTTTCAAGTTGCGCAAAATACTCCGCGGCGCGTGATCTTAAGTGTCGTATAATCTCGAAACGGTCGCTCCGGTTGTGAAAGAGAAACGCGATGGGATTAACACGCGCGAACGAAACACGTGTGTCAACGTTGTACATCTGTCCGGGAGCGAGCCATTTCGCATTTTCCGGCGAACTCGAGTCCCGTTGGACCCGCGGAGCCGTCTGTAACAGCGCCGAGGTCTAAATTTCGACAATTTCAGTAGTACAAGTCAACGATAACGGCTGTCTTTGCGCAGAGCGTTTCGCGTCTCCCATCGCGAGAGGACCTGTCTTATTTTTCCGCGTACGAGAGAGCAGACGGACGAGGAAGGTATCGTAAACGGCGGGCCATTACTCATAGCCTAACGTCTCGCGATTAGATCGAGAAGCAGCGAGCGAAAGAGGCGGCGGACCCTAGAAAATCATTAATATTGATCAACCAGATGATTGATAACTTCATTAACGCGGTACACGGGCCGATTCAATTAACTTTCAACGTTGGCCACACGCGAAACAATTTACGATTCGAGGAGAGCTTTTTCCACGCTACATTCAATTAGCGATTAACCTACGCGGCGGCGTCCGAGGCTTCGAAAGAGCAAAACGGCCGGCGGTGCCCGTCAACCGGCCGACGAGACGAGACGTTAATTAATCGCGGCCGAGCGTTCCCGGTCCCGCGAATTATCATTTTTCCGCGTGGACGTTCCCGAGCCGCGGTTCGTTTGCATTTTTACCGAGGGAAACGTCGTAAATCCGGCTCGGGCTCGAGTTAACGACGTCGGTGCACCGAAAGCCGAGTACACTATCGCGGGACGGCGCGCGCGTTCGTGTAGTAGGTATTCCTCCTCTCGTTCTTTTCCCTATTGCCTCCCGTTGGCTCTATCGCGATCCGTCTCGCCGCTCCTCGCGTCTCTCTCGTCACTCGAAAAAATTCTAGCATCTATTCTCCGCTCACGTACAACGTGACGAGCGCGAGGGGAGCGGAGCGGCGCGCGGCAGGGAACATCGGGCCCCGGGACAAGAAGAGGAGAGATCCGTAATTGTAAACATTGGATTAATGCAAATGCGCGCTTAAAAGCTTAATTGCTTTGATAAAGTATGGCGGTGCATTAAATTCAAATGCATGTAAATTAATTCAAATTTATGAGAAATAGGTGGACGCGGAGGAGCACTTACAGGAAAAGAGGGAAAATAAAAATTAGTCCCCGCGGGGACGGCCCCCGCGCGACGTCTCTCTTTTTTTCGTTCTATTCCTCTCGTCTCTCCTCTACCTTCTATATCCCCTTCGCTCTCTCTTTTGCCTGGCCGTTCGCTCTTTTTCACAAACCCGCCATGTTGCCAGCCAGATTGGCCGCTGCGTGCAGGTTTCGTCGATAAATTCCGCCTTCGGCTCTCGCGTTCCGATACGCGTCGAATTTTAACGCACACGGGGATCGAGCTGCCGCCGCCGCCGCCGCCGCCGCTGATTAACGATGTCAAAATCAACCGCGTGCCAGCAGTTTCGGGAAACGCGATTGTTGAAAGATTGCGAGCGCGAGGCCCGCGGTTGTTAACGACCGGCACGGGGAACGAGGAGTAAAAGGATGCGAGGGGCTCATAGGGCAGGGAGGCAACGACCGACCGGTTCGCGACCGGAATCGAATTTTATGCGAGCCCTTCGAGCGCGTCGCTGCGCCCACCTCCTCCTCCTCCTCCACCTCCTCTCCTGCCTCTCTCATGTCCGAGAATGAGAATCTCGTTGTAAACTTCGGAGAAACATTTTATTTTAATGCACGGTTCGAAGTTCTTCGAGTTGCTCCGGAATCATTAAGTTCAAACGAGTGGACAAGAGCCAACGGAGGAACGTTGTCGCTTTACGTGCCGCTCGAAGCCGGCCGTATTTCAAACGCGCGAGCACGCGGTCAGCGTGCCTGAACGAGCTCTTACTTATTGCGGACTCGGCTCGTAGGAGCTCGAACTCGCGAAACTCGTCGTTACTCGCCGAGTCGCCGAAAGCGACGCGCGAAGTCCGCGCACGAGTCCCGGATAGTAGAGAAAGAAAAAAAAAAAAACAAAAAAAATCGGACGGCTGGAAGTGCATTTGAACGCGATCGAGCTTATCGATCGGCAACAGAGTGGAATCGGAATCGGAATCGGATATCGTTCCGGGTGGGAGCACTCGGAAAAGCCAGTGACAATAGGAAAATCTTTGCGAGCCGCGCGCCACTTCAGCCGGCTGATAGATGCTCGCGTTCCATAACGGCGATAATGGTTGCTGGACCATCAATTCCGGCCGGGCTTGATTAGATAGGCGCGTTTTATTGCGGCAAAAACTCGGCTCTCTCTTGCCCCCGAAGCTCGCGCCGCCGAAAACCAACCCCGGCAGCTTCGCGCGCTAACCCACCCCCCGGCCGACCCCCGCAGCGAATGGTGACCAGTGACGTCGCACCGACTTTATCGTAAATAAAATGGGAATCGCGAAATACGAGGGCGAGGTGATATTTGCAAATACTCTGTCCGACCGCGGTGATCGTATAAACCAGCCGGAAGCATCGTTACGTTATGCGCTTTAATGACAATTTCATTTCTCGTACATCCGAGCCTCCTTATGAAATTCTTGATTACATTAACCCCTTCCCGTACCATTTAGCTCGCGAAACTTCGGCCCTTGTCCATTCTCAAATCGCTTCCCTTCGTTTTTTATAGTTGCAACAAATTTTTGCACATTCTCAGTGGACATGAGATTATAATCGTGAGTTATGTTTAGTAGAAAGTTATAATTACGAGTCGTTAAAGTACACATCAAGGGGTTAATAATATTTATATTATAGGGTTAATAATATAAATATTAATATTTACTTGAAATTTTGTGTAAAATATGCTAAATATACGTAAATAATGCTAAATCTCATCGTTAATTCAATTATGAAGTAAACCCTCTTAATCGATCTTGATAAGTTTAATCAAAAATTTCGAGTCGTAGAAACTTTTTCTAGAATAGGAAATTCTCAAGGCGACTTCGAGACACCCCGGAGCTCCGTTCGGAATAAAACCAGAATAAACAGACATAAATCGACGGATGTAGGGGGTGAATGGCGTCGAATGAAAATCTATATTTTTCGCCGGAGCCAACGCTGTTGACTATTCCTGGAAATATAATACGCTGTAAATAAATTGGATCGCGCATACCGCGCCGAGAATGGTACGGGGGGATGAAATGTGCCCTGAGCGCGGTAGTACAATTTGCATCTTTCGTCGTTGCCAGTTGAGATCGCGATTGACGGAACGCCGTTACGCGAACTTTACTACGTCCACCTCTCCTCTCGGATGATGCATCGCAGTCGCGTTTATAAATCATAACTCTCTTCCCGTTCTTGCCAATTTATCTCTTCTCGCGTATCGAGTCACGGTTCCTCTTCGCAATTAACCGTTTCTAATTACATTTCGTGACTGTAGACTGTTTAATATTCATTAGAACCGAAATATTAGGGCAGCTGAAATAAAAATTTTTATCTACTGAATGTTTTTTGACTTAACGAGGTCCCGACTAATTTGCAAATATAATAAGAATCCTTGTTACACTGTACACGACGAAAGTACATGTCAGGCTTATCACGGGATCGGGAGATGCTCGATCGTAACCGTAAAAACGGTACAAGCTGGATCTCTCGCTCGTCATTATCCGTACGCGAGCAGCTAATAACGTCCGATTTTATTAACGCTCGAGACGTAAGATCGACTTAATTCGCGCTGCCGTGCGAGCGTCAATAAAATCGGCCGTTATCTTAATGCATTAAGATTACGCGTGAAAGGCGGTGCTCGCGGCCGTAACTTCCCGGATAAGCACGCGGATGCGCGTGCCATTCGACATGACCAATTTGTAAGCCCGATTTGCCGCCGCGCTGCACTTTTATTCGCAGCTGACCGATCGGACGTCGATCCTCCCGCGTAATTATTCGCGAATCACTCAAATTTGAAATTGAAATCGCCTAAGCGTCGCACGCTCGCATTGCACAACATTTATAATATTATCATAATTCGGTAATGCGATTATATAATCTTCCCAAAGACCGTGCACCGTGTTCATTTCAAAAAAAAAAAAAAACGTGAACGAAGTTATGGTTCGACGAAGTTCGGTGAAGTGAGCCTCCGGCGAAGACGCAGCAAAGGGCAGGACGTGGAGGAGAGCAAAAAGTGATGAAGAGNCGGTAATGCGATTATATAATCTTCCCAAAGACCGTGCACCGTGTTCATTTCAAAAAAAAAAAAAAAACGTGAACGAAGTTATGGTTCGACGAAGTTCGGTGAAGTGAGCCTCCGGCGAAGACGCAGCAAAGGGCAGGACGTGGAGGAGAGCAAAAAGTGATGAAGAGGAGGCCGATGTTCGTACAAGCGAACCATCAAGAAAACGATTACGCTGATCGCGCGTTAACCGTTCTTATCTCCAATTTTCTCTCGTCGGAGAGATCGAATTGAATGCGAGAGGCAAGAGGAACGCGGTAAGAGGAGAGAGGCGAGTCGGGACCGATCGGTGCATTTATAGATTGATAATAGTAACATGCACGTGCTACTAGCGCATAAAGGTCGACGCGCAGGTAGTCATTAGGCCGCCCCACGCCCAATACATTAAGTCGTTATGAAGATATCTTTAGCCTTTTCTCACCGACCGGTAGGGCCTCTAAACGCGTTCAGGACCGTCGAATAATGGCCGGTGTAGGCTGCGTTATCTCCGAAGCAAACAAGGTATTATTGTTTTCTTCGTTTATCCCTCTCGTTCCCCCCATCCGTTTCTCCCGATCGCTCGTGAATCGATCGATGAATCGAACGCGGTCATCGCCCGAGCGAACTTCATTAAAAAGACCGACTCGGTTCGCAGCGTTGTCGCGAAACGCGCGCGGCTACGAAAGAATAAAAAATTAGAACGAAGGAGGGCAGGCAGGTCCATCTATTCATAGTCGGTACGCTTTTTGCCGGGAGAAATGTATGCAGCGGCGTGTAGTACGCGCCATCACCGCCGTCCCGGTGTTTTCCAAAAAATTCTGGTAAACAGGATAATAATTTTGCGAACACGGACGCTAAGCGGCGGAGAAGAGGAAGGAAGCTAATAAAGAAAAAGTTGTTTAACGCTGATTCTGGGCATTACTCTCCATTTTCCGAAGCGAGGTCCACTACTCCCGGCCGACGTCCCTTCCGTCCCCCGTTTCACCCTCCGCGGCGACCAGTTTTATATCAGTAATATCGTCGCGAAATCCCGGTAAGACGTGAGCGAGCAGCCCCTTCTCATAGCAATTACTCCCATCCCATCGAGCGGGCCGGCACCATTCCGGCCGCTCTTCACCATCCCCCGGTGGTTCACCCGTCCCGCGCCTCGCTGCCCCTCGTCGCTCTCGCAACACCGGCTCTCTCCTCGAATGCCCGAGCAAGTACGCGTACTGCCTAACTAAAACTCCTTCTCGCAAATTGCCAGTTATTACGTTTATCGATGCAGCGGTTGCGTTTACGTCGAACCGGCCATTTCTGCCCCACCGCCTTTCCTCCCGCCGCGGCGGCGGCCCACCCTTTCTTCGCTCTCTTCGAGATCTGCTGCTGCTGGTGCCCTCCCCCCCGTCCCTCGGAGATTACCCCGTCCGCCGGATCCCTCTACTGTTTAGCTTTCAACGTGGCTGCCTCTCCTCGCTCCTTTTTCCTTCCACGGGGCCCCCACCCCGGCCGTTTTTGATTCAACACGGGTAGCCATTAATTCGGACGAGTTCGAAATCGTGGCTCGCCACGCTCGAGACTACCGATTTCCTGCGGGGCTTGCACGCTCAACCGGCATTTAGATATTTGAACAGGATCTCGCAATTACTCGAAATTGCTCTTCGGAACAATTCTTTGTTCGCGAGTTCCTAAGGATAAATAATTCGTAGAGGGGCGGCGGGCTGTATAGACGCGAGGGATACGATCGGACGATCGCGGATCACGTTCTGCTGCGCCGAGACGATCGCGGTTTATCTCGAGTATCGTATGTGTCGCCGCGGAAGGTACGAAATCGTCGTCCATGGCCGGGCGGCCGCTCGTTCCCCGTGCCTTATTTTCTCTTCCCGGTGCAAAAAATATGATCGGAGCCCGTCGATGCTCCCATGGGTATGTCTCGGCTATGCCGAGAGAGACGACGATCAAGAGAATAGACGTTTAGCTCGGTGAACACGACTTCCACGGCGGAGGGAGAGGGCGAGCGAAGATAAAGGAGAGGAGAGGGATCTCGAACGGGCGAGATGAGAACGCGAACGCGGACGTGAACGGGGAGCAAGAAAGAGGGATGGGGGAGAGAAGGAAAGGCAGACGGTGGCCAGAGGGAAGACCGGGGCGCGCGCGCGCGGGGGGGGCCAGTCGGAGGCCAAGGGGAGAGAAAGAGTGAAGCGTGTACGAAGAAGAAATGGGTGGAAGGCCAACCGAGGGGATCACGTGAGGGGGGATATCAAGAGCGGACCTCCCAAGTTGCGGCGAGATGGCGGATCATCATCATCGTCGCATCATCCGTGAGCCGAATAACTTTTCTTCGGGGGCATCGTTATTAACCGTACTCTCGATACATTAACACTGCACGCACATGCCGCTCGTATTCGCGTTCGAAAAATTATCGGTCGCAGACCAGGCGCGCGGGGCGCGGGGCAGAGAAAATTCCTACTTGCTCTCTCGCCGATTAACTTTTCGATACAATTAGCCGTCGGTGGCTGGGAGATCGATCGATATCAGCGAGATTTCGCCTGGATCGTATAATTACTCGGTAGACGAACGCAGTTCCTCCTCGATTACAGCCAATGTTCATTTTGGAATGTAACGATCGTGATTTAGTTCAGAACGCGGCACGGAATATATACGTGTGCTCTTCGAGATTCCATCGACACGAACAATGAGAGATCGGTGGAAAAATTGTTTCCGCGCAGCAACGATCGTTCCGTCTTTTTATTTCTCCTGACAGATTGGAACATTAACGAGTTTTTGATCGAGCCGCTATTGCTCATTCCCCGTAGACGACCAGCAGCTTTTTCCCGACGAAAGATCTTTTTAGAGTAGCGCCGTCTAACGATCGCTAACCGCGAAACGGCTCCGCTGGACGAAAGCCAAACCGGACGAAGAAGCTCCGGGAAAAAGAAAACAGGAGAGGAGAAATAACGGGCGAAATCATTCGGAACGTTTCGTTTAATAAAGTTGTTCGTGGGCAATTCGCAGGCAGAGGATCGCGCGCGTACGACGGATGGTATTGGGCCCAACAGATATTAATTTCGGGGATGTACGAGACGTTTAAAGACCGTGGGGCGAGTCCTGATCCCCGGGCGTGTAAGGGGAAGATAAGGCACCCGGCCCGTAATCAATGGCTGGCAAACGAAGTTATAACACGGATGACAAACAAACCGACCTGGGGTTGGTTGCCTAACTCCCGTTCGGGGGGAAATCTGATATTTTTTCGGCCTCCCGTGGAAAACAATTTGCAATTAGATTGTGCAAATTAAGGATAATGATTAAACGTGAGGTCGGGACTGCATATGGGATTACGTTACATTTTTGACGATCGCTATATTATGTAGTTCATCTGAAGGGGAGGATTTCGTACTACCGTCTGTGAAAGGGACTTGATCCAGAAACAAACGACAGAAAAACTGGGAATAGAAATATATGAAAACGCATAAACTGCAGGCGGCGATGGCGACGGTTTACGAGTTTTCTGAGTAAATTGGCAAATTGTAAGCCGGCACGGGAAGTAATCAGGGGAATTGTTACGGACGTGGGAGGTTGTTACAGGACCGCTGGTTACAAGAGTAACCTGATATTCGACCATTCGTTTCTCCAGCCGCCCTTTTTCCAACGGTAACACGGGGCTAGGGGTGGAACCATTATGGACGGTCCACCCATGGGTCCCAGCGGAACCTGTTTTTCCAATGGAGTCGCCGCCGACATCTGCCCTTCGTTTCTAAGGGACGCGCCGCTGGAAGACGTAATCTCGTCAGACTTTTCCAAAGATCCTAATTTTATGGCCAGTCGGGTTTATTCGATTCTTGATTTACGAGGTCGCGGGGAGGGTTACGATACCCGCCAGAACAGATACTATTCAAGAATACTGATATATAACCATGAGTTTGATTCGTGATACTGACGTTTGCAATAAAATTATGATCACGAGTTCGACTTATAAAATTTATATTGGGTTGGCACGAAAGTAATTTCGTTTTTCATAATAGTATGCATGTACAAAAACCGAAATTACTTTCTTGCCAATCCAATATTTAGCACAAAATACGAGTCAGACTTGTTAAAGTACAACAAGGGGTTAATAGTAATAGTAATCCATAATAACAAATTCAAGATGCTAGCATCGCGTTTAAGTACATCGCTCTTAAATCTTTAATTATTTTGTTCATCGTCAATTATTTTTTAACGAGAATTGTAAGGAAATTGCTATAGAATCTCTCTTGTATCTGCACCGACAAGTGTTTCGATTAATATTTTTTATTCCGATGGCAATATATCCAAGAGGATTTAAAAAATTGCCGAGTTTTTCATACGAGACAAACTCCCATAAGACTGGCAGTGTTTAGTAATCCTCGGTGCCCGAACGAACGTATCCCAAAGTTGTACGAGATAAGATTGTAGCCCGTGCGATGTGCTCCTTGACCGGAGAAAATTTCCCTTGCAAAAGCGAGAAGGGGTATATAGAGGAGCGTCGGATTAAAATATGGAGATCGGAGTGGCAGACGTTGGGCCGAACGCCGCGGTTTTGTTTTTCGCGGGAGCGAAACGGAAACACAAACGTAAGGATCCCGACTCGTTATGTACGCGTTCCGGTGTGTTGTATGTAGAGAACCGGTACGCGATACCAATACCCTCGGTTCGTGCTCACCTTATGAATAAGCAATAGCCAGGTTTCATTGTGGTCTCATCTTTTATTCTTAAACGTTATTCCTGTCGTGACCGACCATTCTATTCCCAAGTGTTATCCCAAAGTCGAATCGCGTTTGCCCTTCCGGCACATCGAGATACACTTCGCCGCTCGATATTAATGTCTTTATTAGCGGTCGTGCGTCTCTTTCTTTCGGCCGGACTCCCGGACAGCGTGGGAGGACAAGCGCGGCCCGATGAATCGCGCGGCTCAGGTAAACGCCGGCCGAAAACCAAAACTGGGACCGAGAGTCGGCCGAGTATCAGCCGTGAGAAACTGTACTTTTATACTTCGATAAAACTTTCCGCGAACGTAACTTCTCCGAGGCGATATCTCTCGTTACCTCGAATAGTTCCGTAACTTTTCAGACGCGCATAAAACGAACCGTTTTCTATAAAAAGGAATCCGCCGTGAAATAGTCCCTTCGTCAAGGGGTGACACGTCCTCGTCTACAAGGCGGATCAGCTCCCGAAGAAGCTCGTAAACGGACATTTTATACTCACCGCGATCATCCGAGCCGCGAGGGGGAACGACGATTCGAGTGCGAAGAGATGCACGTTAGTTGGCGAGGGTAAGAGTAAAATACAGGCGGAAAATCCGAAAATCGGAGACGCGCATAAATACGCAAACGTTTCACGTATGATCATATTGCGGCCATTAACACGGCGAAAAGTTGGTGGTCCCGGGTACCCTGGAAAGCAAGGGAGCAGCAACCACGAAGCCTTTAAGCCGCGGCACGGGAAGTTTCCCCACTGATCCTCCGCTGCGAGGTGAGTTTAAGCCCCGGGATTCCGGAGTTACTGCCATCATGGCACACCATGCACCACCGCCGCCCATAGATATAAGTATAGCCTCTAGCTACGGTAGCGTAACGGTGTAGTAGCTGTGCTCTCTACCTAGCTCTGGCCTCCTCTATTTCGACCAGCTCTCGCCTCTCTTCCTCTATCGCCGACGAGACCCACACACCCCCCGCAGGATTTCTCGCCCTCTCTTCCCGACCGTCCGCGTTCCGCTCCCTCTCCATTGACTCGTGCAACCGCGATCTAGTGCATCCCTATCGCAACAACGATCGTTCTCCGAGCTACCGTGCCACCGATATTTACGACCCGATGTTCAAGTAGTTCAATTGCTGACAATAAATGCGAATCCGAATGACGACAGATCTCTGCGCTGCCCGACGATCGTCGCATTAAACTTCCCGGGAAAAGAACTGCTCGGCGAACGATGATTCGGTTTGTAACGATGGCATCGGGAATTGAATCCGCGCGATTTAATGGCACTCCGAGACAGAAGTTAAACGAACGGAACGGGAAGAAGATTGAAAATGGGACCGATA
This sequence comes from Ceratina japonica, assembly GCA_019453355.1. Classification (NCBI taxonomy): domain Eukaryota; kingdom Metazoa; phylum Arthropoda; class Insecta; order Hymenoptera; family Apidae; genus Ceratina; species Ceratina japonica. Next base: position 80,458 of record SMSR01016112.1, on the reverse strand, counting down.
AGCATTGGTCATCGAGTCGCGTTTGATTCGCGTTAACCGATAAGACGCTCGTTACGGCGGACATTGTTACGCGAGGAGGGTCGAGAGGTCGACCGGGGGGTTTCCCATTATCGCGGTCGAACGGGGTCACTCCAATTACACGAAGCGTCGTTAGGATTTTACGGACCGGGCCCCGGGATCGAGAGCTCGCGGTGGACGACGGTCGCGAGGTTTTCGACCTCGTCTAGGCTTCGGTCGATAGCTTTAGACCCGCTTCTTCGTATCGGGCCGCGAAGAAAGCTCGCCAGAGCTTGCGGAAGGACGAAACGGGTTACGGGTTATCAACTTTCTATTCGTTGCTCCCATTGCGGAGATTAACGATTCGACCGCGAGTAAACGATGACGTAACGCAGCCGACAAATTCTCGCCGATAGCAATTAAAACANGGGTTATCAACTTTCTATTCGTTGCTCCCATTGCGGAGATTAACGATTCGGCCGCGAGTAAACGATGACGTAACGTCGCCGACAAATTCCCGCCGATAGCAATTACAACGTTGTATCAACTGTCGAGTGATTTGTTGCGAGCAGGTCGATAAAAATTCCTACGTCTCGCTTCGCCTTTTCGATTTTCGAGTTTAATTACTGGCGGCGGCGCGGGGTATGAAATTATCCGAGGAGAAGACTTCATAAATTGACTCGTCGCCGGGAATTCATAGCGGTCCCGCGACGCGCAATGATAATCGAAGATACGTGTAGACCGTGGCGGCACGGTGAAAATTTATCAGCGATGGTGTACACGGGACACGGCGATCGATTAAGGAATCGAGGCGTATGTACGTCGGCTACGGGGAAAACGCATGCGCCCCTATTAACGGTTACCATGAAACACCGGCCGTCTACAAAAGCGCGCCCGGCCGGACCGGCAAATAATCTGATTACATTTGCATAAAACCGTGTGGCCGAATACAGTGTTGATACGCGAGGAGCCCGGTGAGAAAAAGAGGATGATTCAAACGAAGAAGGCGTCTCGGGCCAAAGCAAAAAGGGGAGAGAGAGAGAGGAAAGCCGGAGGACGTCTCCTCCGTTTCTCCCATTCTTCTTCCACGGCCGAGGAGGAAGCGGGTAGGTGCGGAAAAGCGACGCCGGGCCGAGGGGTCCGACGTTAATATGTACGCGGACGGTGCAACGAATTTTCCGGCGACATCGCCGACAGCGTCTTAAGCTTCATGCAAGGCAAATCGACCCCTCCGACAACACTATTCCCGGATTGCGCGCTGCCAGACCCTTTTACTTATATTTAAATTTGAAGATGGAAAGGTCGCGCGAGAAAACGCGAGGCGAACGAACGAACGACGCGCGCCGGAGGAGACGGAGAGGCGCGACGACGCGCACGGAAAGCACGACTGCTGCAAATAACCAAAATGGCCGTCTAATCCAAATGGAATCAGGATACACTTAAACGAATTGCGCGGCCCGAATAAATCATTGGAAACTGCGGGGATTGATTTGCATATCCGGCGAGGCATTACGCCATCCGCCGTCAGTCCTCTGTGTTCCCGTGCGGCGAACAGAGAACAGAGAGGGTGGAAGGGGAGTCTAAAGTCAGACAAGAGCGTTTCTCGAGATTGGCTATAATTCAGGCCCGGGCGCACCGAAATATCGGCTCGATTTTGACCGGAATCCGTGTAGCGATGACTTCTATTAGAAAACGATACAACCGATGATTTATTTCACGAACGCCGTTCACCTCGTCGCTGTACATAGCGAGCGCGAAGAAGTAAATCTATACGGTCGATCGCGACGTGGCCTAATTATGTTAATCGGCGACGAGGTTCCGGCAGGTGCGATTTACTCTGAACGATGCGATGCTCCCGTAAGCGCACGCGAGACGCATTAACCCGGGGCCGTAATTAGAGCGAAATCAAACTACACCGTGGATGGGTTAAGAAGCGGAGAGACGTATAGAGGAGAGATAGGAAGAGACGTAGGGGAATCCTCTTAGGCGATGGTGTGATGTGTGGACCAATAAACTGACGTCGAGTCTAATGGTCCGAGCGTCCGGGAAGATCGATGCCGGTATTGGATTACCGACGTCCGCGGATACGTGCCCGACGTACCCGAAAACTAACGGGAACCCCGACGGCCCGTGAAAACTTCTCGTCTTTCAATTCGCAATTTGCATTCGATAAAAAAAAAAGAAAGAAAAAGAAAACGGTGGTCCCGTCGAATAAATACTGTACTCGTACGCGGGGCGACGGGATTTTGACTTGGGCCTAGGAAGAAACGGTAACTGTTGCTCGGATTCGTGCGGCCGCTCGTAAATAGGATCCTTTTGTAAGACGTTTTTTTTTTGTCCGTCCGTTTCACCCGAATTCCCGTGTCGAGCGCGCCGCGTATCGAAAATACGGGTGAAAGTTGCGAAACAATGCGAGGAACGTCGACGGTGCCGGGCGGAGAAAGAACGAGGGAGAGCAGGGGGAAAAAATAAGTACGCGGAACAAAGGAGAAAGCTAGTCATAGAGTAGCGCGAGGGAAAATGCGGTGTCGGGGAGCCCCGCCGGTGAACCCTGACGATCTCGGCCAGGTATTTTACCCGCGTTCCCTGGAATGCCTTTGAGCGAATGAAGCTGTTATCGACCTAACCGACGCACGACCGGCATCGCTTGTCTACCGGAATAGAAATCTAATTAATTCACCGCTAGCGTGGAATCGGAATGAGTGGCATTATTCCGCCGGCAGCGGCGTGTCTGATCGATCGCGGTAATCATCCGACTGGATATACGCGCGTTATTACACGCCGCGAAAGAAACACACGTTTCGCCGCGCATTCATCATTTTCTTGCATTTACAGTGGTCTTAACGGCGGACGTGTGCGCGTTCTCGGCTCGTTCCGAGATATACAATTTTCTAAAACAACCATCGGAAACGAATGGTCGCGGTAAACGTTATTCGATCCCGAACAGATCGGAATCAAATAGGCGTTAATTAATTCAATCCGCGATATCGTGCTAATCGCGTTGGAAAGATTGAGTTGAAGAACAATGATGGGGCATCGAGGGTAGCACGGGGTGTCCGGAAGGTGTTGGGCTTGGTCATGGTCGCATAGATCATAGAGGGGCGAGGGTCATTCACGATGCGAGTGGAAGCCAGTCCCGGGATTTCATTATATCGCCGGCCTCGCGCCGCTATTATTCACACGGCTCCGGTTCGCGTGGACTCGCACGACCCTAGAGAGGCTACTGTCAAGCCTTTGCCGGATTTATAAGGGCGTCGCGACGCGCAACTATTAACGGCCGTTAATCGCGGACCTCCCGTGAAAGCTCAAGACGTCGTCGGACGGCCGTGACTCGTGCACCGAGGTTCATCTCTCTGTTCGTTCGATAGAAAAAAATTCTGGTCCCGATACCTGAACGCGCGTCGGAGAATCCCTTTTCGTTAATTAAAAATACTAGCCAAAGACTTGTGGCTGGAGGAATTTTCAAGGAAAGCCGAGGGAATTTTTCCCGCCGACTGGAACCATTTTCTCGTNCGGACGGCCGTGACTCGTGCAGCGAGGTTCATCTCTCTGTTCGTTCGATACAGAAAAATTCTGGTCTCGATACTTGAACGCGCGTCGGAGAATCCCTTTTTGTTAATTAAAAATACTTGCCAAAGACTTGTGGCTGGAGGAATTTTCAAGGAAAGCCGAGGGAATTTTTCCCGCCGACTGGAACCATTTTCTCGTCGACCATAATCGTTAAAGATAGACGATTATAATAACGAGCGAGGCTAGCTCGCGATGCCGGGAAACAATAATTGTAAACGCGCGCGGTCAACATCCACGGCCAATTATTTCTCCCCGTTTGACGCGTATTTTGTAACGTGAAGGAGAGCGATTACACGTCTTCCTGCAATTACATGCAGATTATAATAATGGCGTCGCGATGAAAAATATTTCGACCGCGGCGGCGAGGACGACGGCAGAAGGCGATCAACGTGCCACTTAACGTATCGCGCGATATACGTCCCTACCGCCGCTCCGAGCGCAACGATTTCTACGCAGATCGTTTATTTATAGAATTACCGGCAATCCGACAAACGCGAAGCTTAGATTATATCCCTTACCACGCGAACGACACACCCCTCCGCGGCCCCTTTTTTATTTGTACTGCGTCCGCATAAGTATTTAACCGTCCAATTTATTCCCGGGCTACTCGGAACTCTGCGGCTAATCAGAACGAATGGACCCTTCGTTATAATAATAACACACGGGAATCTTGCAATTAATAAGGCATTTGATTTAAACGACGATTTAGTTTTATGAAATCACGCGAATTCCCCGACCCACCCCGTCGGCGGCGTCCCGGAGACGGTGGAGAAACCGGGGCACGTTTGACGAACCGGGGGAAATAAATAATCGTGGAAGGACACGAGAACAGAAGCGGAGAAACTGGCGGAGGCAGGCTTCGATCCTTTCGGAGAGCGCAGTCGGATCGACGTTCTTTCCGAACGAAACCCAATTAAGAAATGTTTTGTCCGGCTAGCGGGTAGTTGGAGCAAGAAGAAGAGGCGGAGAACGAGGACGACGACGACGACGACGACGACGAGGATCGAGGAGAAGAATCGAATAAGAGCACGAGAAGCGGAGGCGAGGAAGGCCAGGGGAACGATCGAATATCGCAGCGTGAGTCCCCGGTCCGAAGGGGGATCGAATCCTCGCGATCGAGAGCCAAGGGATACAGAGAAGACGAAGACGAAGAAGAAGAGGAGGAAGAAGAAGAAGAAGCGAAAAAGGGTCCACGCAGGTCTTTCGCATAGGCGGTAGAACGGCAGCTGTTTGAGTCGAGCAAATTAGTAGCCGGCACGTGATTGGTCTGTTGCCGCCCCGTCTATATTGCAATAACCATCGGAGAGAGCCGCAAATATTTCCGAGCGCGAAGAGGAGAGGATACGCTTCTCTCCACGGATGCGTGCCCGCTTGCGTAGTGCGTGCACGCGTCCACCGTCTTCCTCTCTTTTCTTTTCTCCCGGGTTCCTCTATCCCCTTACGATCCCGTCTGCCCAACCCCTTTCGAGCCTTTCGTTCCAGCTCTCCTCTCTCGCTCGCTCGCGCCGACTCGCAATTTACTCGCGATATCTTTATGCCGGAATTTACGAGCAGATAATCATCGGAGGGATGTTCCGGCATTTTTTCGGCCAAATTATTATTATTTATATTGCGATACCCCGCGGACAGACGATCCGACGCGTCGGTCGGCATTAATTAACTCCGGGACGAACCGCGGGTGATGCGCCCTCGGGAAAATGTCTTTATTACGCCTCGAAACAACCGGCCTCTTCCTTCTCTCCGCGCG
>SMSR01016112.1:27112-72601 GCA_019453355.1 Ceratina japonica | reverse complement strand
AATGGACCCTTCGTTATAATAATAACACACGGGAATCTTGCAATTAATAAGGCATTTGATTTAAACGACGATTTAGTTTTATGAAATCACGCGAATTCCCCGACCCACCCCGTCGGCGGCGTCCCGGAGACGGTGGAGAAACCGGGGCACGTTTGACGAACCGGGGGAAATAAATAATCGTGGAAGGACACGAGAACAGAAGCGGAGAAACTGGCGGAGGCAGGCTTCGATCCTTTCGGAGAGCGCAGTCGGATCGACGTTCTTTCCGAACGAAACCCAATTAAGAAATGTTTTGTCCGGCTAGCGGGTAGTTGGAGCAAGAAGAAGAGGCGGAGAACGAGGACGACGACGACGACGACGACGACGAGGATCGAGGAGAAGAATCGAATAAGAGCACGAGAAGCGGAGGCGAGGAAGGCCAGGGGAACGATCGAATATCGCAGCGTGAGTCCCCGGTCCGAAGGGGGATCGAATCCTCGCGATCGAGAGCCAAGGGATACAGAGAAGACGAAGACGAAGAAGAAGAGGAGGAAGAAGAAGAAGAAGCGAAAAAGGGTCCACGCAGGTCTTTCGCATAGGCGGTAGAACGGCAGCTGTTTGAGTCGAGCAAATTAGTAGCCGGCACGTGATTGGTCTGTTGCCGCCCCGTCTATATTGCAATAACCATCGGAGAGAGCCGCAAATATTTCCGAGCGCGAAGAGGAGAGGATACGCTTCTCTCCACGGATGCGTGCCCGCTTGCGTAGTGCGTGCACGCGTCCACCGTCTTCCTCTCTTTTCTTTTCTCCCGGGTTCCTCTATCCCCTTACGATCCCGTCTGCCCAACCCCTTTCGAGCCTTTCGTTCCAGCTCTCCTCTCTCGCTCGCTCGCGCCGACTCGCAATTTACTCGCGATATCTTTATGCCGGAATTTACGAGCAGATAATCATCGGAGGGATGTTCCGGCATTTTTTCGGCCAAATTATTATTATTTATATTGCGATACCCCGCGGACAGACGATCCGACGCGTCGGTCGGCATTAATTAACTCCGGGACGAACCGCGGGTGATGCGCCCTCGGGAAAATGTCTTTATTACGCCTCGAAACAACCGGCCTCTTCCTTCTCTCCGCGCGCGTAGGATTCAAACGTTACGACGACTAAACGATCGACGCAATCGACAGAGTAATTAAAAGTTCCACTATACTATAATTAAATCACTTTTCCCGGCGACTCTCTTCATTTTCCTGCGTCCCTCCCTCGCGTTCGCCCACACGTTCGTTCGCCCTTTTCGCCGTCGCGTTCCCCGTTATCCCGGCGCGGCTTCCCGGAATCGACGGAAAATAAAACTCGGAGAGGGACACGGCACGAGAGAGGAGGACAGCGAAACAGGAAAGAAAGGGTTGTTAAGGGAGAGGGGCATCACGGAACTCATGCAACGTGAGTGGGCCCAAGGCACGACCGCCGTTGCTGTTGCCGCAATGCTGCCGGTGCGCGACGAGGGAGAGACGCGAACCGAGAGCTCGAGAGAGAGCGAGAGAGAGAGCGAGCAGCTCTCTCGGTATCTACCTATCTTGATGCGATACAAGTAGCCACCTTCTACGCGATATAATCCCATTGCCGATGGGATCCCGACGTGTTGCGCTGCTCGACGAAACCGTGCTAAGATAGAGGGGCTCGTAAATCCTCACTAGCTACCGTCCTGCTGACTCGAACGAGCCGAGTTCCCTTGCGCCTTATAAAGCCTACCCCGTACCCTCTGACTAAGCGATCCGTTCGCTTCCCTGATGAGCCGCATACGCGGAGTAGCCCCCCGCGTCCGACCAACGTTAACTATAGAAACATGATTTCGATGCAATCGGGAAATTTGCATGGTATTAATGCGCCGCTATTATTCTCGTACAACGATCATGCATATCTATCGCGGCGTAGGAAATCTATCATACGTCATATGCAAAGTGGGGGGCTGGCGGCGTTGTATCTTTCAGCGCGTATTAAACTAACACAGACGACTAATTATACGAGGGCCGGAGATATAGACCGGGTCAATTAATGCTCCCACCTCTCGGGCCGTCGTTATGCAATTGTAAGGCGGTCGAGCGTGACCGGTAGCCTTCGAAAACGGTGTTGCTACTTACTCGTACCCGGGGCAAACGCTCGCCTCTCTTCAATATACATTAGACGATCTAACGGGGCCGCTTACCTGGAACAGAAAAAATGAAGATCGGGTCAGGCGGACAGAAACGATTAAGAGATATCTGCGTACTAAAGATATTGAGCGTCAATCGGTCGACTGTTGGATCGGGCGGGCGCGCGCGCGCGCGCGCCGGGGGGCTAACGATCGCGGCGAGGTGCGTTTCGCGGTGCGTTTGCCCGCCGTGTATACTCGTTCTCTCTGTGACTTCATCCTCGGCCGGCGGATCGGGACGATCGTTAAAGTTAATGCGACGTACGCCGAAGTAGGGCAGATTGCTCCGGGGCCGATCGCACGTACGCTCGTTACGCGTTCCGCAGGCGCATAGCTTCATCGCGCTCGCGGTCGTTAACGAAAGAAGAAAACGCGAGCCGAAAGTCGAAACGAGCGCGATACGATTAAATCAACCGGTACCCGGAGAGCGAGCCATTTGCGGCTCCCGCGCCGCCGGTTTTACCCCTGGCATTCGAGGGAATTTCGAGGAACGAAGTTGTCGGTTACCATTACCCCGCCGCCTCGCCGCGCCGCGACGGACGGACGGACGGACGGGGGGAACGGAGAAAGAACCGGGACGAAGAAAAAGATGTACGAGCTGCCCCCCCTTCCATCGCGGACGACACATAGAAGCTGCTAGAAAGACTGATAGGTCTCTCAGCGTCTCATTACCACCTTGGGAACCGGTCGCTTACGCGCAATTCTCTATGCCGATCACGTGCCGCCGTCGAAATTGAGCTCGTCCGACGACGCCGGAAGGGAAAAACGCACGCGGAGCACGCGAAACCCGAGCTTCTTGCGCGGGGACCTCGGCAGCCGGAAAGGGGCCACGTTTCTTTTCGACGGAGGCGTGTAACCATCCTTAACGAGGAATACGGAGAAAGGAACGAGCTGTCGAAACGGGTCCCGACGCGGCGGCGGCGGCGGCGGCGCAATTTCAGAGGAGGCCGAGACGGTTTGATCGACGTGGATTTCGGGGTAGCGCGGCCGACGGGGTGGCGCACCGCGATGGTGGACGCGGGCAAAACTCGAGCGGAGCTTCCCGCTCGGAACGGCACCGGGTGGAGAGAGAGAGAAAAAAAAAAGAAACGGAAGAGAGGAGAGAAGGGGGAGTGGAAGAGGAGATGGACGGGCCTTTAGGAAACGCGGTATTCAGTAGGTATACCCTGGCTGGAAAAAGTGGTAGGCTGGGCCTGACGGGTCAGTCGCCATCTCTGCTGGCGCGGCGGCGGCGGCGTCACGTCACGTAGCTGGTTCCCCGGGCCCCGAATGGCGGCGGCGGGCCCGGGAGATATAACGAACCGTGGCCGGCGAGAAAAAGTTGGACGATGCGCACGGCGTCGCGTATCCGACGCTTCTGGCCGGTCGTCTTGTCCGCGCGCGGAAGAAGGACGGGAAGAAAACTCCGGGAGGAGCAGCAGCAGCAGCGCGACTCGATCGGAGGGCGAGAGAGAGAGAGGAAACGGGAAGAATCGAGTAGTAAAGGGAAGAGGAAGAGTAAAGAACACGGCCAGGCCCTCGTTCTTTCAACTTTCGTCCCCCGGCCGCATTCAGCGAACGGGAAGGCCCGAGGCAGCCAGCCAGGGGCTAATGGGACGCAATTAAACGATTGGTATCAAAGGAGCACCGCCGGTCGCGATCCGCGGGGGTCCCGACAGAGAACCTAGAGACGGCGAACGGACCCCGTCTCTCTCTCTCCCTCTCTCTCTCCTTCTCTCTCCTTTCCTATTCTCGCGAAGCCGGAGGGAGCGGGAGCCAGTTGATTCGGCCGCGGAGAGTCTAAGAAAAATCTCGGCCACGTCCAATTCCATCTCATTAGCGGAGGGAAACGGCAGCTGATGCTTGTCTCTCTTGCGGTGTCTTAGCGCAAGAAGAAGCGCTCGGTAGCCATGTATGGAACCGGTCTCCCTTCTGTCTCCCTATCTATACACACCCGTATATACTCCCGGCCGTGGATATACCGGGTGTCGCCCACGTACCTCGTATCTCTTCTCACGCTCGCGGGACAGCTGCGAGGAGCTCTCTGACGTTCGTTCTTAAGCGCGGTCTGTCTCCTGCGGGAAGCCAGGGATAAGGACTAGCCGCGAACTTCTGCCGAGATTCGAGGATAACGCGACCCTCGCCGCTCTTTGTATCCGCGAACCGGAATCGACTCTGCCTTAGTACCAGTTAGACCGACACCACGTGTTTCACGCTCCCCGTAGACTCTCGCTTCTCCCAACGATTTCATTACTCCGCGTCGAATTAACTTAATACGACCAAAGAACTGTGCGACTTTCGTTCGAGAAAATTTTATTCTCCGTACAAACCNGACCCTCGCCGCTCTTTGTATCCGCGAACCGGAATCGACTCTGCCTTAGTACCAGTTAGACCGACACCACGTGTTTCACGCTCCCCGTAGACTCTCGCTTCTCCCAACGATTTCATTACTCCGCGTCGAATTAACTTAATACGACCAAGAAACTGTGCGACTTTCGTTCGCAAAGAAAATTTTATTCTCCGTACAAACAGAGATATATAAGAAATCAGATCGCGGACGCAAACATTTCAGAAAAGGGATTCGGACCGAATTAACCAGTCGTTCTCCGTACAAGGGTTAACACAGCCGCTCTCAACGAGCTTACCCTTTATGGCGGTAAATCAGCGACGTCAATTCTTTCGTCAACCCTAAAAACCAGAGACACCGAAACCTGTCCGGGCAACTTTTTCGTGCGAGCATCGATTTCTAAACGCATCCCCGACGCATTAGGCCGCGGTTCAAAAAACGTGGAATCTCGGAATAAACATCGACGCGTATGACCGCGCCGACGTTTTATTCCTCTCCGCGGTTCCGAACGAATCGGCAGGATTTTGACGGAACACCCCGTACATGTGCACACCGCGGTTATATTCCGTATGTGCATATATGTATATAGATAGCCGGGCACGTAGCATGGGGCAGCATGCACATGCATGCGCCGCAAAACAAAGCGAGCTCGTTAGGAGGTGCATCGCAACGACTGCGAACTCTTTGCCGGTCCCCGGTGGTAGTACTACACATCCTGCTCGGGCAGGCCTCTTCTTCCTCCTCCGGCTCGCCCTCTTCTCCTTTGCCCGTTTTCTCGCCACCGCGCCACGTCGAACGAAACGTTCGTACTCGAAGAACACGGTTTGGCTTTGTTCGTTCGGTTCGGTACCAGCCGAGCCGCACGAGGCAAGGGTAATTGCCTCCGAGTCTGTTGCCCCGGCACGGCACGGCGCAATGCTTCGAGAGCCGGGGATCCCTTTGGCAAACCGTGGAATTGCGTATCGTGCCGTGAGATCGATCGTGTAAACCGCGTACGGCGAACGACCGGCTGATATACGGCCGTTACCAAGGAGGGCCGGTCCGCCTAGGATTTCAGAGATAAGCCCGGCTACTAGTTTCGCGTACGGCCGACCGAACAGGGATAACCGATTTAAAAGAGCTAAGTAGGCCGGTTCACCTACGATTTCAGAGATAAACCGCGCGGCGAGCGGAGACCGAGAGCGTTCGGCTCCGGTCGGAACGGCGAGCGGCAGACGGGAGACCGGCACTCGAGTGAGTACTTAACGCGAAGGGTACGGTAGCACTCGAGCGGAGATAAAACCCGAACGGTGAAACATCGGCTTATTAATGCCGCCGACCGCTTCATTAACGTCAAGCGTTAACACGTGTGCCGGCCGGTCGGTCCGTCGGTCGGTCGGCCGATCCGTACCCGAAGCGAAATTATTTCGCGGTCGCGCTTCTCCCGCCTCGGTCTAAGGAACGTGGCGGCCGAACGGTTTGCTCGTCGATAAAGAGTCGGATCCTTCATAAGCGCGGCAAACCTTATAACTCTTGCGCTGCGGCAGACAAGCAGAATAAGAGGAAATATGGGAGGTGATCGGCCTCTCCTCGAGGTGGAGTCATGCGAGGAGCGCGGCAGGGCCGTGTAGCCCTGGCCGCGAGGAGAAAGACGGATGGAAAAAAAAGATCGCGCGAGCGAAAGAGAGAAGCCCGCTGGGGCCCCGCGAGAGAAAGACGTCGCGATTCTTGCGCCGCGGAAAGGGAGAGAGAGAAAGAGAGAGGGAGAGTGAGAAGGAGAGAAGGCCGAGCGAGCGCCAACCGGGCTGACATAGCTCTCGACTCTCCAGGACGAGTTTATGCGATTTTTACACTCGATCTGATTTTTTGGCGGCGCGCCTCGCTCTCGCGAGACAGATATATGTCCCACGGCCATACAAGAGCCGCGCGTATAAAGACATCGAAGCGAAAGCCAACGAGAATTCCTCATCCCATCCTCTCCCGGCTCACCCTCCTGTCTCGTTCCCTCTTTTCCCTCTTCCGGCCGGCCGGCCCGGCTCCTCTCCTTCGCGGTAGAGGCCCCATCATCCTCTTTGCCACCATACTTGGTGTACAACCGCCTCCCCCCGTGCCGCCCGCCCGGCTCGCCCCGTAAACCCGTAACTACCACCACGGAGGACCTCCGTTCCTCACCCCTCCCACGGTGCCGGGGCCTGGTCGCGGGCCCCGGCAACGGGAACAAGAATACGAAGAGTCTCGAAGGGCCTCGCCCATAACCGGTTCACTCTCTCTCGTCATCGCGCTCTCCTCTACCTACTCCGCCTCGGCAACCGACTAACTTACCTACCTGATCCACATAGATATACCCACGATCGAAATAAACTGTTGCTTAATCGCGCCGCCGCCGCGCCGCGTTCTGACATACATTTCGCTTCGCGGCGAAATCGTCGCCCCGCGGTTCGCGATTCTTCCGTTCAAACGAAAATCGTCGGTACTTTCGATCGGCGGCGAACGCGACGAGAAGAAAGCCGCGTCGATCGGTCGGGGGAGAGAGAACGAGATGAACGGAGCCGTAATTTCCGCGTATCCCGCGAGGAAAAAGTCGGCCGACCGGGAGACATCGCTCATCGGCCAAAAGAATGGTCCAATTTGCGGGGCTCCGGTTCTGGTCGCCATCGCTTGGCGTCGACGAGAAAAGGGGGACCGGGCGTTCGTAGTTTCTCCGGGACCGATGGGAGACACGCGAGCACGCGAGGCAACGAAAGGGTTGTCGATTCGTGAGCTCGCCGAGCAAGAGAGGCAAAAGATCTGGCGGGCGAGAGAGATCGTTGGAGGGAGAATGCACGACGGAGTACTCACGCATATACGGGGCCTCGGCGTACATAAGCAACGACAGGTAAGAGTGCAAAAGCGAGAGCAAAGAGTTTAAAAGAAGGAACGGTCCTGGAACAGCGTCCACTCATCACGCGGCGTGTAGCCGGCCTTTACATAAGCGACCATGCCGCCTGGCGGCGAGAGCGAACGAACGCTTTTACAACTCAATGCAGAGAGCCCTCCCGAAGGCCCCTCCGGCCATCTCTTCCTCTCTGTCCCACGGCCACGGGGCCCTCGCCCACCCTTCTCTCTCTCCCGTCTCTTCGACGACCACTTCGCTCTTCTTCTCCGGGCGTCGGGCATGTTTCTCTCCCCTGCGAGAAAGGACCAGCTGTAGCTGGTGTATGTACGCGCGCGTACCCGCTCCTCCTCTCGGGCCCCTCGCTTAAACGGGCGCATCGTTCGCGCGTTTATATTCCTCGCGATGGAGAGCACCTTATTCCGACGTTCGACGCGTATCCCGGAGAAGGAGCACCCAGGGACTCGAATTCGCTTAATGCTCTCCTCGAAAAGGGGGCCCCCAGGTGCCGGCTCGGGATCGCCGCCGGTATTCCCTTCGCGACGAATTTAAACAGTGCCGTTCGTCGCTCTCTATAAAAATTTCTGCATATCCCGACGTCCTGGGAGAGGAACGATTTAATCGATTCGGCCGATCGATTTGGTGCTCACGCAACGCGCATAAGAAACTGGCTGCGCGCACACACACACACCTCGACGACCCCGGAAACTTTAATTGCGCGTATTAGTAATTGATGGCGTGGCTCACGGTCACCGAACAAAGTCGAGGAATAAAAAAAGGCGATCGGAGGGCTTCGAAGAAAGAGTTAATTATCGCGTCCGTGCGACTTCGCCGTGGACACGATAATTAACTCCCTCTTCCCCTCCTTTGTTTTTTGCTGCCGTTTCTCGTTCGATGCAGATCGAGAGATATTCGATATTAAAATGGTAACTGCTATCGGGGAGATGATATTCGGCCTTTAACGGACCGCGAAGCGATGATACGTTGCGTCAGGTGGAATCGTCCGTGCCACTCATTATCGCGCGTGTTGTTCAGCTCAATTATCCTCGTCCATTCGCCGCGCTCAGCTGCCTCCGATGATCGAGACTCCTCCCACCTCCTCCGTCCGTACCTTCGATTCGCTTTTTGCCACCGACGAATTGTCTTCTCGGCTCGCGGAGGGATCGGTGTCGTTTAGAAACGACTTCTGCTCAATTTTCACTGAACCACGGCCAGGTGCGCTCCCATTTATTCTCCCCCGGACGTGTCCCTCGGAACGACGCAATGCGCCCATGATTTACGGCCTCTATGGTCCGATAAACGCGATTCATTGATCGCTCAACGATTCAGAAACGCTCGGCTTGCGGAAGACAGTAGAAAGAAAGGAGGAGGGAACGGCCGAGCTTCTACGACCGATGTTATCCAGTTATCTCGGACGGTTCTCGAAATTGATTTCCGGACCCCTCACGGAAAAACCGAACCTCTTATCTACCCTCGCTTTTCTTCTATCCGATACGCGTCTTCATTTCCCCCAATCGATAACTAGATTACAGCTGAAGCTCGCTTGTGCGGCGCGTAAAACAAGACGGACAAGAATCCAGGCTCCTCACGCGAACGCCAGAAACGATCGTCATTAGGCGAAATAAAAAGCAATCGATCGAACGGAGCGACGCGCGACGCGAAATTATTTAGCGTTTGCGCGAGCGTTAAACAGCACGGACAATCGCGCGCCACGTTTTTGCGCCGGATACGCGATCAATCTTCGAATTACGGCTGAATTAATGGCCGTGCTTTCGTCGGGGGCTCGTGGAAACGCGACACCGACGAAAGCACGGCCGCCATACATTCCCTCGTCCGATCCGGGCTCGATGCGAAACGTACAACTTGCGGGCCGTCCGCGCGCACGGAATTGCAACGTGAAATTGGAAGCACGACGGAGGCTTGTTTAGCGTTCTACTATTCACGGCCGGTTTACACGAACGACGATTTTCGTATTTGGAACGCGAGCAAAGAGAGAAACTCTCCCGCCGGTGATTGATTGATGGGGCTGCCGCGTCGACCGTTGACTCGTACTACTGAAATGTGGTTACCGTCACTTTGCGCGGCCGTCGTTCGGTTATATAATTCTAGAAACGTGTCGTCGACGAATCGCCACTTCAGAAAACATCCCACCACCGACTCACATATACGTACGAGAAAATACGTACTAGGAACTCCCGTTACGAAGTAATAAATAATTTCCATAACTTCATCGAAATCATTGAACGTTCTTTAAAATGTGTTCACACGTGAATCGCAACGGTACAAGCGATTTGCAAGAAAGAAATACGGCGGAAAGGCATAAGAAAGGAAATCAAACAAACATTCCATCGGTTCGAGGAGTAATAACCGTTAGTCAACCTAATCGGTTTCACTTCGTTAGTTGTTTTACAGCGGGAAGATTACGGCCGCCGGGGCTATCTGTCCTCCTCGTTACTTTATTTCTACACGACGTGGCTAATTAAGCGCGTAAAACTAGCGAGGAATTGTTGCGTTTTAATCGCGTCCCGGCGCAATAATCGGTAGCTGGTCAAGCGTAAAAGCGTGTACGCTTGATTAGGGTACGCGCGTTCCTCTACAGGGTGAGCTAACAAGAAACATCGATCCAAATAATTATTTATCGATCTCGTTAAACGAGGTTCCGTACGCGTTTAGTCAATGACCGTCCGGAATATTGAACGTACTTATACTTTCTGCCGCAATTACATTTTTTCCCAATAACCTCCGATGAGTAATTCGACGGCTATCGTCGGCTCACCGTGTATGCACATACTTTACGAGCCTTTACATGCCGGTTAATTATTTATCAGCGGCAACACGTCATCGCGGCCGATAAAGTTCAGCGCGTAGCGCGCGCGGAATTTGCCATAATCTTGGCCGGCGCAGTTTTTATCGTTCCATCCCGTCGATGAACCGGCGCTCGTTAATTTATAATCGCGCCACCCTCGAATGAAAACGTTTCCCCGTTAATTATCGCGGCCGATTTTTATCCGACGCGATGGAGCTCGACGCGCGGCCGGCGCTATACGGATGACGAATAGCTTCATTTTCCGGTGGAAAAGAGTGACGGGAAACGGGACGGAGATGAATTAATGATTATCTCGGAACTGAACTCTCCAGGTGATACATAGCCGCGCTTGATTGCGACGCTCGCGGGAATATTGCATCCATCTTCCAGCGAATATCTTAATCCAACTTGTCCGACGGCGCCCGATCGATGCGCAGTTTCATTCGGAATTAAAAAAATAATTGATCGTCGCGGACTTTTTAAGAGCCCGTTCAAGGAGCGTAATTTGAAAAGGGTCGCGTCGTTCCACGTTCGTATAACTCATTAGGATAATGATGAACTAATTAAGAGCCGATATCCATAATGTCGACGAGGCACTCGGTCGGCCGGCGATATAAATAATTCTCGTTTTTTCACACTCGCATATTTTAAAAAGGTGCGACGCTGTCGGCCGCGAAAGGTTGAAATTGCTTTTGGGCAAAGCCGCGTTTCGCAACGCGGCGATTACCCGATACATGTTCGCTTAATGGCCTGGCCCTGAGGGGAATTATATGCCGCGTCGCGTCGCGGTAAAAATGTCATCGTGAGCGGGCAAACCGTTCGATTATGATTGCCTTTCCTCGCGTTGCAAGTGCATCGTTTCGAATCACGCGAACCGAGGAAATTCTCTGTTGAAATAGTGGACGATAATAAATTCGTTTAATGTACGATCACCGCAATTTGAAATACAGTACTGAAAATCTGCGATATTCTGGCTCCGCGTAATTCCGATCATTCGAGAAAACGTGAGCCGGTCTACGAGTCGAAAATGAAAGAAGCGCAATGCGATAACCATGCTGGGACAATAAAAACCGTGGGAGGTATGGTCGTTTTTGGAAGGCGAGTCGTTAGGCCGTTTACGTGAACAAGGGACAACACGCAACTGGTAGTCGGGCAATAGCGAAAATCGCGGCCAGTTAAATCAAAATTCAATTCGCGAAACAATTTGGCAGATTTGAATAACATTAGCGAGCAGAGTAACGAGATCGACGTTGCGGCTAATGGAGCCGCATAAACATTGCAATAACGCACATGCAACGCAGGCATTAACGTCCCGCGGATATGAGAACGCCCGCGGGAAGTGGTCGAATTGCCGGGGGTACCGATCGGCTTTCGGAGGATCGGCGAGGCACAAAATAACGGCGGCGAGGAGAGAAAAGCCAAATTCGAGTTCACAGAGAACGCACTCGCACATAGAAACGCACGTGCACGTACACACGCATATACGGGGTAGCGTCACGGACACACGTGCGGGAGAACGGATCCTAAGATGGCTCCTCCGTAGGTCCGCTGGATGCGTGCAGAATGAGCCACGGGATTCCGGGAAACTTACGTACCGTTTCCGGCGTCCGACGCGCGGCGACATCGCGAGCTGGACGGCGATCGTTCCGCACGGGCCGCGATTCGCAAACGATTCGAAAACGTTCGAACCGGGACCGCGTTTCGAGAAAAGGGTGAACCGTGGCCGAACGGCGGCCATGTTTGCCCACACGCCCGACCGGATTGGCCACGATCGGCGCGCCACGTCTCGTCGCGGCTCGAGCGCGCCCGCGCCGAGCGCCCGTTCCCGTTCCGTACTCCCGCATCGACCGGTTTTCGTCCCCGACTCCCATTCCCAGGACTCGTTCTCGCTCCGGCGCGGCGTCCGATCCTCTGACCAACATCCGTCGCCATATTGCCACTGGGACGAGTTTCGGAGCCGGGTCTGCGCAGGTCGGACGCTGTCCTTCGCCACGGGCAACCCACCCACGTCCGTTGCGTGTTTTTAACTTATTCTCTATTTCGAATGATCGATTATTCCTAGCGGATTTCAGTGCGCGATTACTATGTACACGAGTGTCATACTTAGGCTCTCTGGGAGAGGACGGCGGAACGCACGCGGCCGAACGCGGAGTCGTGTCTCTAGGTACGTTCGATGGTAGAACCGCGTGTACGTGTGTCTGTATACGTAGCATGTACGTACGTACGTTAGAAGCCGATGCGAAGCCGGCGAACGTAATGGTGTCCGATGGAATCTTTTATCATTTAGGGATGTCCTCTATTATTTAGGAATGGACGATGGAATCGTGTCTCCGAGGTTCGTTCGACAAGAGAGATACGAGGTGAATAGGACGGTAATGTGTACGGCGACAGGAGAGAGTGCGCTGACGGTCGTAAAGCCATTTGACACGGCGAACAGTACATTTTCATTAGAACGAATTAGCGAAGCGTGGCGAAAGATCGGTTCGCGGTTTTGCCTAGAATTATGCGGTTTCGGTGTATGATTCAGGTTTTCAGGATGGCTCGGTGCCGTGGCCGTTGTACGCGTGCGTGAAACGCACGCGTTTGCGGTCGCTGCCGTGCTTGTTCCTACGCGGTAAACCGTAAACGTTTATGAAGTGTTTATAAAAAGTTTGATAAACGCGGACAGCAGCGGGGCGGCGCAGGTAAACGCAGTTACAATGAAAACGTAAAGTCCGGTAACGCGTAACGAATACCGGGCTCCTAAATATTATACGCGTTGAAATAATTATGAATATTACCGGGGAAATTTCGCGTGTTAAAGCGCGAACAGCCGAATATTCACAATAAAATACAATTATCCGAATTATTAATGAGATTCGCGTAAAATATCTGACGCGCGCGAATTTACGGATTGGAGCGATTCCAGCTCCGAACCAATTCCGCTCATTAGCATCCGGCGCGACGCGATCCGCTTTCTGAACCGCGGGGCTCGGCCTTCTTGCGTCAACAAAAGTGTTGCACATACACCGGCCAGAAGACCTGGGGCCTGCTACCATAAATAAATCGTCCGGAAACGATACCACGCCGCGCGGAATCCGTTCGGGCAGAAAAAACAAGTGGGAGCAGCGCCACATGTTGGAAATAAGTCATCATCTAGCCACTTCTTTCCTCGAAATACAACCTCTTCCTTTATACGGTGACTTTTTCTCTATAAAAAACGAACGGAAAAATGAGGACGGAATAAATCTCCAAGTTGGATAATAATTCCTATCAAAAAGTTCGCGAAACGAAACTTTCGCAATTACCCCCCGGGCGGCTTTTACAAAAGCCGGCAAAAATTATTTCGACCGATGTAACTTCCAATATATATCCGCGATAAGAAACGTACGATTTTTTTTTGGTCGCGACTCGCAGCCGCCCCCGTCGTTCCCGGGCGAACAAAGACTTACGCGTCTCGCGATTAACCCTCGAGTCGCGCGTCCCCGAAGAGGTAGCACACGGTGGAAGGCGTCGGTGATTCCCAGAAGCTGTCTCGTCTTCGGGAACTGGTTGGGCCGCGCGCCGTTGTACCTACCGCGAACGAAAGCCACCGGATAGTTTCGCGGTGGAGCTTAATTTACGGGAAGTCGAGCAATAAACATCGCGTCTCTCGCTAGAGAATACCTGCACGAGGTTCGGGGGCGCGAGAGGCGCGAACGGCCGGGAGCGAGAGGGAAAAGCGACAAAGTGCGTTCGTGTGTACGAACGAGAAGCATACGCACGTAGGGCGCAACAGTAGCCGTAGCGCCGGTTAATTAGGGTTTAAGTTTATGAGGTGCAGGCGCGCACGCCCTACCCCCTTTCCCACCTCTCGCCACCCCCACGCGCGCCGAGCTCACCCTCCCCCGGAGTTCGTCGGTCCTCGTCCGTTGGCGCGCCGCCTCTACGTCTATCGCACCCCCGCGACCGTCCTCCTCCCCCAAACCACCCGTTTCGCTCGCGATTCAACCACCGGGGCCAGCAACATCGTCCTTTGCATTCTACGCGCAATACATATGCTTACAACGGGGAGGGATTAATATGTGCGCGTGTGCACACGAGGATATCAAACTTCACACGCGAGAGCAATAACAAATGTCGGACGTTCACAGCTTCACAGGTTTATCGCCGTTACCGCCGATTTACGCTTGGCCGTGATAAAAACATGAAAAAAAAAAAAGAGAGGAGGAGGCCGATGGGCGACGGGGGCGAAGAACGAACGGATCGAAATAACGGCAGCCGGCTACCAAAAGAATGGTGATTACCGTCGCCTAAATGAAAAACCCGATACATTATGGCCTTTTCAACCGAGAACACCGGAGCCACCGCGCGTTCCGTCTCACGTTCGGAAAAGGAATCTCTTTTCCTCATTATGAATTTTGAAAAATCCATCGACGCTCGACGATGTTCGCGTGGAATCGGCAACGATCACTTTAAATTAATTTTCACCCGTTTCGTAGATGAATATCACTGATATTATAAGAATACCTAAACGTTTCCGATTTATGAACAGCAAATAAAGCTACTAATCGTAATTCATTCGGCGCGAGAGTGTTCAACTCAGCGTTACTTTGCACGGTGTTTTGCTTCTCCGTTACAACGGTAGCCCTCGCCTCGGAAACGAGGTGCAAAATCCTTTGTGCAAGAACCACTACGCTTATCGGATAAAGTTATACGTTCCGTGCGAACTAATGGCTACACAATCTAATTTCCAAGCGAATCTCGGCAGACCGGTTGCCAATGTGCAAAATACCCGATCGCCGGTCCCGTTACTCAACGAACTTTAGGCACTAATTTATTATAAAAATTAATAAATCATCCTGACAAGCAGCGATTGTGCTCATGGAAATTTATAAACGTCAAATTGATCTCTCTTCTCTCGTTTCCTTTGGCGAATAGAATTATAATATCTTTCAAGTATTAACAATTCCTTGAATGTATTATAAAAAAAGCTGCTACGGAGTTTAACGTTTCTTTGTTATCTTTAATTAGTTTCTGTCGGCACTACGAAAGGCACCGACTCATAAATTAGTTTTTCATACGAAGTATGATTTATCAAGAAGAACGAGTGAGAGAAAGTTGTACGAACAGATTTATCCTCAATTAGTTCGACGTACTCGAGCGGAGGCTCTTGAACTCGTTAGCAGATCCGCGTTTTTTTCTTTCGAGATCGGTTTATCTGATGTATGAAGAATTTCTCTGCTCCTTTCCTCGGACGCGTCGCGCCGCGGCCGGGGTNTATGAAGAATTTCTCTGCTCCTTTCCTCGGACGCGTCGCGCCGCGGCCGGCCGGGGTGAACGCGGATTTTTGCATTCCCACGCGAGTTTTTGCGCGGCGCGCGCGCGCATATACACGCGCGCGGGTATCTGCATAAACGTGTGGCAACGTGGAAGCCGAAGAATATCGCGGGAGATCACGAAACGAAAGAGGGAACGAACGAACGAACGAACGAACGAACGAGGCACCGTGAGTTTCGTCGAGTGGCTCCGTGGACTCGTTTGCACTCGGCGCATTCGAAAGCTGGCTCGCTCCTTCTCTCTTCCCTTTCGTGCCTCGAATCGCTCCAGCTCCCTCCCGTCCCGTTTCAGCCCTTCTTCCAAGAGGTGGCCTTATCTCTGGTTGGTTTTTGTCCGACCGCAGTAGCATGGCAACACGCGATGCAAGGTTTCGCGCGAGACCAACCTGCGACAGGAGATTTCCGGCTGATACCGCTCGCTCGCAGCACGCGAGCACGCCCGAAACCCTTTCGCCAACGGCCGAGCGATTGATAACACCCGCATCCGAGCCCCGTCCGATCCTATGAACCGTCGACGACACCTTCTTCAATGATAGAACGCGCGGACACGCGATCGCCGCTCGAAGACTCAATTTTTACCCGCGCCCCGTCGATGCCGAACGAATCGGGCAACGAGTTCGAGTTTCTTCGTCGCGGCGATAATTATCGAACGGCCGAGACGAATAAACACGCCGGGGCCCTACGAGTAATTGAAACATCGGCCGATGGAAAGAAAGGCAACAAAAAGAGATTCGTTTTCGTCGCCCCGAGCTGCGCTCGATTTACGGGCGCGCACACCGCGTGACTTCACTTATTGCGCGCGTATCTGGTAGGGGGTGGGTATATATACCCGGCGTATACGTACCTGAGGGGTGGAGCATAATATATATCTAACTGTGCTGCGCCGCGTAATTAAATCATGCCGACGGTTTTGCAATTAAACTCGATTATTTGCTCGTCGCCGGTCGGCCCCCGCGCGAACCACCCTCGGTTTAACTCTTTCGAGCGGCCGTCCACCCCTTCGGCACCCTTTCGTCCCATTTGTATCCTTCCAGTCTCTCCAAGTTTGTTCCAGAACGCATTCCTGCTCCCCGTTTAATCGCCGATGGAAATTAGTCGCCCCCGCCAAGGGTTCTAATTGATCTTCCTTCAAGAAACGTTCGAATCGTTCCTCCGAGGTCAAACGAATTTATTCGGCCGCGGTTGCGAACTCTACGGCGCGTTTAATATTTTCGCGACGTAAATCGCTTTTTACTGGGCTTTCGCCAGTGGATCGGACGAGGAAGAAAAAAAAGAAGGGAAAAAGAAACGAGACTCGGGGAACGTGAAGTCTAAGGTTGACTGGAAATTTGCATTGTAGACGAAGGTTAAGGTGCAGCAGGTAGTTCCGGTCCTTTCCTCGCTTATACGATGTGGTTGTTACGGGTAATAAAACGGCATCACCGTGACCATGCTTAAATATCTGTGTACACAACCATGTTTAAGGGCCGCTTTCATACCTTTCCGAGTGTACTCTCCACGCTGAACGACGAAGACAACCGGAATAGAACAAAAATTCACTCGTTAATTCCAATTAGAAGAGTCAAAAGCGAGGTTCGCGTAACTTTTTCGCCGCGGCACCGACACGCCGCCGGAGAGGAAGGCGAGCGTGCCCGATAGGGATTCGGATTTTATCTCTGAAAGAGTCCCCGTACGAAATTTAGAAAGCGCCGAGCGCCGGTAAAACGATTCTATCCGAAAAACTCACCCGGCCCGAAAAACTTTCACCGTTCGACTGGTTTTTTTTTCGTCCCCCGAAACGTAACGAAGTGTCGGTGGGTCAGAGTTGACAGAGGGCTAAAAAAGGCGACTTTCACCTTCACGGGGAAAGTCTGCTTTTTTTACGAGCCACCCCGAACGCGGCAAGGTGGACGAAATCGCCGGGGAAAAAAAGCAAGAGCGGGCCTTTTTTAACGTGGGCCGCGTGACATCATAAAACATTCCTCGACGCTCGGAAAAAGAGAAAGCGGGCCCTTGTTCTTTAGCAGGAAATCGCGTGACGGATGTTTGGGAAAACTTTCTCCTCTCCTTTAGAATACGAAAACGTGTTTTTTTTCTCTTTCACGCTTTCGCGATGCGAACGCGATACGGGGTAGGCGAGTGAAAAGCAATTCGTTTATTCGTAAACGGTTTCCGATAGCGACCCCCGTTGCGGAACATCAAAGATGTTATTTCTCCGGTTTTCCGTATCCCGATTTTCCCGGGTTTTGTTCTGGGCCGGGTCCCGTCTCTGTCTCGCTCGGGGCGCCGCGCCGGTGCAATAGAGAGAGGGGCAAAACGGAGGATGCGACAATATCCGGCGCGCCGGCGTCCGACAACTGATAACGCCAAGGGATGTTTATGCATGTGTTCATAATATGTTTCGAGTTATGCGCAACCCCTTCGAAGCATCGGGACCATCCCGCGCGAAATTACAGAACGCGCGAAATTGCTACGGAACGAAACGATACGTCGCGCGTCGCGGCGCAAATTCTGAAAAGCTCGTCAACGCTCTTCGACTCTCGTACACAAATTCCTCGACGCGGCATAAAGATCCGGGATTACTGTGCGCGCAGTTTTTCGTAAAACGGAAAATCGGAAGACGAACGAGGCGTGACGAAGGGAATTGCGGTGATAATTCTAGGCAAATTTTATCGATGCCGAATGAGCAAACCTATAAAAAGGGAAGCACTTTTCCCCGGCGAGTCAATGGCTTTCGTATCTATATGTAAATAAAACGGAGAGGTAGAGAAGAGTGCATGTATATGTATAGAGAGAGAGAGAGAGAGAGTGAGTGTACGTGTGGAGTGGGGAAAAGAAGAGGCGGCCATTTCTCTCCATGGAGCCTGGTGTAATTTACGCGAGGACTGAAGATAGCGAAGGGACTTAATTCACGTAGCGCTCGGCGAAAAAATAGGATAGCGAACCTCCACCACCACCACCACCGGGGCACCGACCAACGAGACGGAACCACCTCGTTCGCTGGTCTTAATTCTCGTTACAGCCCTTATCCGTGGCCAATTACCTAAGCTTATTAACTATGCAGGATAAACGAACCTTTCTCCTCTCCTCGCGGGATCTACGACCAGCTCTCCCGAACGACTCCTTCGGAAAGTAATATCGTCCCGTCGCGTCGTCGCAATAACGGAAAAAACGAAACGTCGAGGCAAAAACGAGCACGTCCCCCCGCCGGCTCGGACCCCTATATACTCGGTTCGCAATTACATTTTTTCGGCTCAATCAATTTTAGAATATGTATATATTACGGTTCCGGATGCCACACCCAGTATTGTGTGTCGGCTGGCCTGGCGCGCGCCTTATTCTGCTCGCTTTGGCATTTTACGTAGGTATATCGATGATGTACATTATACGGGTTCGGCTAGACACGCGTACGTGCACGAAAGAAAAGCGTGTGTAGAGGCGTGCGCGAAGACGGCGGAAGGAAGAGAGAGAAAGAGAGCCCGTGTGGCTGGGTCCCCGAGATAGCGAGATACGAGAGGAGAGACGGAGACCGCGGAATAGCGTGATAAAAGAGAGGGAGCGAGAGAACCGGGGGGAGCGCGGCGGGGGTGGGTTTGGAAGAAAGGTGGGGTGCCGAGAGAAGAACGAGAAAGGGGGTTGGTACGGGATGATGGCGGTGGGTTCGTTCACGTTCGCTCTTCCACGTCCCTGCAGACGTGCCAGCCCGGTGATCTACGATTCCCTCGCGCATAGCGGCACGCATAACTCTCCCGTCTTATACCGTCTCGCTGAGATCTGGACGATGATATTGCTTATCCGCGCGGTTCGAACCGCACCGTGCGACCCGAACTCCGAAAACAAAGAAGCCTCGCGGAGAAGGTGGAGAGAGAGCGAGAGAGAGAGAGATCGCAGGGGGTGGCGTTTTCGAGGGGCGGCAAATCCCTCGTTTCATTCGGATAGAGTACTTCTCGCGTGAATTTCAAACGGGATAACGCTCCGCTCAATTTATAGTTAATAAATATGTGAGACGGGATGGATTTTGCTCGGGAGGGTGCATAAAGTTTCACGGGCCCTTATCCCGGGATAGCCGTGTTTGGCCGTGGAAAAAAAATATATCGATAATCCGATATATAGTCATGAAAATATCTTGAAATAAACGCGAATCGTCAGAAGGGTCAATTATCAGGACACTCTTTGACAGAGTGCCTAGAGAGAGACGTACTGTTCTTTTTTATACCGAAGTATAGTGATCGCGACTGAAAAAAAATAGAAGAGAGGAACGTATAAATTCTATTATGACCCTCGGGCACGGTCTGAAGTATAGTATTATTAAACAACGTTGTCCCTGGCCGGAAGCCTTTAAAAGAATGGAATAAGGGAGAACGGAGCGAAGGGAGAGAGACGGCGAGCGGCGTTTGGTGGAAGAGATAGTGGAAAGAGGAAAAGAGAGGCGAGCCGTCCGCCCCTTTCGTTGCGCTCTCAAGCCTCGGGGTTTCAGCTCGTGCAAGCGGTTAACGCAGCCATTTCACGCCTCGGGAAGCATCCAGTTTCCTCATCCGAATTCTAACCGAATTCACGGAAACCTCTCCACGGACAAGCTACGGGGATTTCTATTTAGCGGGGGCCGTAACCGCGCCGGAGACAATTGAGGGAGGAATCGGGGATGATTCCACCCTCGCGAATTAATCCGCTCATTTTTACAGCAGTATGCAAATCGTTAGGCCGCGTCCCAGATAAACTTCACGAATCGTCGTGGGATTCCACGCGTGAATTAGATATTTGACGAAGATGGTTGGGAACGAATACGTATAAATCTCGAAGAGACGAGGGGAGGATTAAGTTAACACGCTAATCGAGGTGCTTCCATCACGCGGTCCATCGGTTCGAATAACCTACAATGCAATCCTTCTGCCTACCCTCTTAGCCATTTAATCCTCCGTCAGTCGAACGCAGGGGTCGCCGCTGGAAACGGCGCGATTCTTTATCGAATTAATCGGCAATTAACGAGACCGACACCGGCTCTAATACGACCGAGCAATAATCGAGGGAATACACCTGTCGACTCGGCGCGAACATCGATACCGAATCAATCTGTTCCTCAGAGAGTATTGATTGGCTCACGACGAGCAATTGGATCGTAAATTACGTTATTGGAATGTAAAATGGGTATAGAACGGACGTTAGAGGGAAAGAATTTTTTGGTAGGATTCGGTGGGAAATCCGTGGCACCTTCCGCGTTTCCAGTAACGGCCTAAAGTGAGTATCGATCAGAAAGTCTGAGGGAATTACGGTCCATGAGCGATTCTCCATTGCCTACACCAAGTGGTTATATCTACCATACGTCGTGTGCCATAGGAAAGGGGCGGCAACCGCAGCAGCACGACTGTCCTCTTCCTCTCGCCCTCCGTCTCGCCGTATACCGTACCCGGCTACCCCAATTTCACCCCCGAGAGCCAATATTTATTGATCACCCTCGAAGGCATCGTTCTGTATTCTCTACGCCTCTCTCTCTCTCTCGCTCTCTCGCTCTCGCCCTCGGTCTCCCTTCTCTCGTTCGACCAGTCTTCTCTCCCCTCGATTCCGTTCTAGGCGACCTCCGCACGTTCTCTCGCGGCGAACCTCTTTTTCCCTCTTTTTTTCGTATTCCTCCTTCCTCGTTCTTCGAGAAAAGGAGAAACAAGGGTCGGCCGCGTCGCGACTGTCAAGACGCCTCGCAGCTGTTCCTCGCGATCCTTCGTCCTCCGGTTTCGGGGGAAAAGAGTTCGTCAGAGGTAATGGGGGAAGAGGGGACCGCGCGATGAAAATTCACCCCACGACTCTTTATTCTTGGAAGCTCGCCTCCCGTGTCGTTCGAGAATGCCGCAGGACCGCGTCTCGAATTCGGTTGGAAATTTCGAAGGGTACATGCCCCCATCCCCGTTCGTTCGTTCGTTCGTTCGGCCTCGGAAGCAGCATCTGTGCGACTCACGTCGAATAAATCTAACCGTGACGCGCGGGATCCGAATTCGGCAACGAAACTTTTCGAGAACGCGACGTGTCGTCGGCGGATCGAAAGAATTTCATCAAGTGCTTCCCGACATCCTTCGACGCTTCTAACTTCTTTAATCGAGTCTGAAGTAAGCACAACTCACCTTGCAACCATGTCCAATGCGGCTTAGCAATATCTTCCTTACCTGCGACAGAGAGAAAAGATCTGTGTGAGGATTCGGTTCGGTATTTTTTCTATTTGAGGGATGAATCGGTTACGAGTAAATCTTCTTCGATACGACAATGGCTGCCGCGTTCGCGAAGAAGGGGTAGCAAGAGGAGGAAGAGGAGGCAGCGGCGTATAATAAAAGACGTCAGTTTTTGAATTACTCGCTGAAAACTGATCACCGGCTGCCGCCGAACGCCGCCGTAAATCACGATGGAAATGTTTAAGCAAGCAGCCCGGTGGCGTATAATGTAGCGGCACGCGATCGATCGCCGCGTTTTATAAAACCGAGCCAATGAGAGTAACTCGCGAGAGCCCTGTCATAAATGAAGCCGTAAATCGTGCTTAGCCATTCGATCCCGCGGCGATATTTCGCCGTTGGACAACACAATTTTCTATCGGATAGTTCAATTTCTAGACCGAGGATTCATATTTAAAAATATCGGCGCCAATATCGAATGGGATTAAACAATTAACGATCCCCCGCCCTGTCCTCGCCTGTCTCTCTCTCTCTCTCTCTCTCCTTCCTCTTGTTTTTCATTTCGCCGGGTCGCCCGTGATGAAACGTCGATCGATGAGCTACTAAATGCATTTTGTGCACGCGGCCATTCGAACGCCGCGGATTGCTGTTCGTTAATATTCTATTAGACGTCGACAAATGCGTGTCGTGTTTCAACGACGCTCCGCCGTTTAATCTGCCGCCCCCTCATTACGTATGCAGTCGCCGATAAAGTGAAACTGACATCCGAACAGTGGTTTACTCGACGTCGTCGACCCGATTCTTTCATACCCCGCGTTCCTTAGAAAATTATGTCTGCCTAATTAAGACTCCGAGCCTGTTTTTAAAATCATTATCGAATGTTCCCTGCGTTTTTGCAATTAGAGACGGTATTCGCCGGAAAGGATTAAGTTAATCCGCGGAAATGGGGAATTTCAATTTGATTCAGAACGCGCGCGCTGCAATTATGCGCGCAGCTCATCGCGCCGACTGTAACTCATCGCAATAACGGCATAGTATAATCAATTTCCATCCCTCTCCCAGTCCTCGGATCGCTGCCATGCCACGGTTACATCAATCATTAACTCGTTTATCGTGTAACAGTGCTAGNAACTGACATCCGAACAGTGGTTTACTCGACGTCGTCGACCCGATTCTTTCATACCCCGCGTTCCTTAGAAAATTATGTCTGCCTAATTAAGACTCCGAGCCTGTTTTTAAAATCATTATCGAATGTTCCCTGCGTTTTTGCAATTAGAGACGGTATTCGCCGGAAAGGATTAAGTTAATCCGCGGAAATGGGGAATTTCAATTTGATTCAGAACGCGCGCGCTGCAATTATGCGCGCAGCTCATCGCGCCGACTGTAACTCATCGCAATAACGGCATAGTATAATCAATTTCCATCCCTCTCCCAGTCCTCGGATCGCTGCCATGCCACGGTTACATCAATCATTAACTCGTTTATCGTGTAACAGTGCTAGTTAGTCACGACCGTGAACCGACCTATTGAAAGTATAATACAGTTAACGGGACGGGGTTGGTGGGTGGTCGCCGAGGTACAAGGGTGAGTATCCACCGGCGCACGGTGTACGAACATCAATTGACAATTATCTATTGGCATCGAGAAAAATGTTGTAACCAGGCACGAGATATTTATGATTTAAGACTGGCATAATCGTCGTTGATACAAGCAGACCCGAATCGTTTCACGATCTAAGTCGATGTAGCGTCTAGGAACGACTTCTTTCCTGGCCGATCGACGTCCGTATCGTAGCTATTTGCGCACGTGCACTGCCCCCAGCTCTCCCGATTCACGCGTCCGCCGAGTTATGCGTGGGCGTACCCGTCGCACGCGTGTCCGCGCTTGCAAGCGCGCGCGATGGTTACCTACTTAAGTCAGATATTATCGGCAGAGGAGGCAATTCGATTGCGTGTACCGAAGCATGGTGCAGCGCTGATATAGAACTACTAAACAGGTCGTAGATCAGGTCGGTTAGTTATAACCGGGCTGCCTCTGTGCACTCTCGCAACCCCCATCCCCCTTCGACGGTTGAACCAATTCCCACCGGTGTTCTGGATCATTTGGCGGCCCGCGGCCGTGAAACCCCCGCGCGCGCGTCCACCGATAGCTACGTTTCGCGCGTGTATGCGCTATCGCGATCCCGCGATCCCGCCCTTCGACGCGACTCTATGATTTTTAGAAACGAGATAAAAAACCAGAAACGACCGTCCGCTGGGATTGCGCGCCGCTTTTTTACGAACGGCTCGTTCGAAATAAACTGGCGCGAGATCTGGCTATCGGCCCCTCTCTCTCTCTCGTTCTCCTTCGCGGGTGCTTTACTAGATCGCGGAACGGGAGAGTGTAAGTGCGATTCTCTCCCGAATGCAGAATTTCACAATTTCGCCGGCTCTGGCGGGCGGCGCGATCTTGAGCGCGCGGATCGCGAGGGTTGTAAATCAGCGAAAAAATCTCATATCCCACGGACCGTTGGGGCCCGTGACGGAGCCTCGTTCTTTCGTACGTCCGGCGCGGCCTACGACCGATGAATTGATAATTCAAGGGGGGAACGCGTTATTGGTTCCCGACCGGTGAAAATCTGCAGACCGGTGACTTACGACACATTGCCGGTGACTGGTTATTAGATTATTGGTCGTATCGACAGCTCGTGCGTTCGCCGCCGATATAGGATGGAAGCCAGAGGCCGGGGACGAAGGGGTTGAAAGGGGGACGGCGGCGGCTGATCGGTGATGGTGTCGCTGGTTGTGGGTCGCGCACGGACCACGTACAAATATAGAGGGGCTCCGGGGTGGCATTCGAGGGACGCGGCGGGGGCCAGCGGCGGTGGGACAAAATGGGGAGACCGTGATAACGATAACGTACGATCGGCATTAGCTAGCGGCTTGCTGCGGCTGATGGATGCGCTAATTATCAGCCAAGCAGGAGTTACAGTGTTTCGCGTAGCCGTCCGCGCGCGCGCGCGCCCGCCAGCGCGCACGCTGCCGATCGCTATGCGTTTCCGATAGAGAGCATCGTGAAAAAAGAGATTACGCCGCGAGGGCGAAAAAAAATTCGCGAAAAATACGGAATGGCCGGGCGGCGCGCGTTTCGGGCCGCGGGTACGAAAATTTCGACCGCGGATTTTCCCGTTCGGAGCGCGCGGCTAAATCCGGACGCCTACATCCCTTATTGCGTAATTCGCGAATCGTGGCATTGTTATCGCGCTCGTGAAAATAACCAAAATGGGACTGGCGGAACAAAAAAGGGACATTTTGAAAACGACTAGAGTTTTCGGAATCGCCGCCAGAATCGGCCGCGAACGAACGTCCCGTTATCTACCCGGGAACCTGTTCTACCGGAATAAATTATTTTTATCGTCGATCCAAGTGAACGCGCGAAGTTCGCCGATTGTTCTGTTAAACGGGAATTTCTTTAGGGACTTAGGTGTCGATATCAATTCGAGTACGGACGGTTGTGTCGCGTTCCTCGGTTCGTGAACGTACCGCGCGAAAGCGGTTCGGAGCAATCTTCTTCCCTTACGTTCAATTTCGACGGGCGACATCGTAGTTCTTGCACATCCACGTAGACCCATACGTATCCGGGAACCGCAAGCTGCGGTCTAAGCCCTCTAGATGCATCTACGCGGCATAATCTACGATAGAGCACGGGAGCGGGGCGCGCGTATACACACACGATCGGTCGAGATCCGATGCCCCGTAATGAACATGGCGCTTGTTTATTTAATGGGAAATTCGGTGGCGCCATAAAGCTCGAAGAAGGGGGTGAAACCTATTAAATTTATGTTTTCGGTTTACCCGGTCTGACGGATCGCAATGCCCGCACGCGTCGACCTCCACCAGCCACCACCCCCTGTCGGTGGTGGTCCGACCACCCCGCCATTTCTACCACCCTTCCGCCCAGCTATCTCCTCTATCTTCTCTCTTTCCCTCGCCCGCGAATTCCCTCTGTTTCTCCCTGCTGAAACGAATCCCTCTCACTCTTTCTCTCTCTCTCTCTCTCTCTGTCTCACTATCTGTTCGCGTGTTTGTGTTTACCCTATTGGTAGTCCACTGTAATCCAAACGGATAGATATATATTCGTAGTGCCTAGGGGTGCCCAGGGGTTGGTTCCGCGAACCACGTTACGGCGCCCATCGTGACGGACAGCGCCGCGTCAGCGCGTAAAGCATCATCGTGTTTCTGCGGCTTGCGCGACCGTATTATATACGTCGCGTCGTCCCGATGCTCACAATGCCCACCAAGATCGAAAATTAAACCCGCGCGCCCCACCGTTCGTCTAATGAATGCGAAGCTGTAATTTTGTCGCCGGAATTTCTCTCGTATATCTCTGTTTAATGTTCTACTATCTTCTATCTAAATAGAACGGAGCACGGAGCTGTATTAAAACAATTCAAGCCCTTGTATCGAACCTTTTCGGCTTCGTAACAATCGAGACGTCTCGGTAAAAGTTTCTCTAGACATAATGCTCGCTTAACCCTCGAAGAATCTGGCGGAGGAAAAACGGCCATCCTGCAACTTTATCCCTTTTGAATCCCCCTAATTACCAAATTTTCCTCGCCCTTAATTTAGTGTTATAATTGCTTCCTACCCCTTACAAGGGGTTGCCTGCTGGTAGTGCTTCAGCCTCCCGTGATACCGCGTGCGCCACCCTTACGCGCCATTCCTTATATCCTCCTTCAACCCCCCGGAAAGCCTCCGCCCCGTCTTCCCTTCTGTCTTTTATCAGGGTATTTCCAAATAGCCTAATAAATTCGTACTCGATGCGCATTTAAACGACGAGCAATCGATTCCTCCTCGTTACCATCGACGATCATCGGACATTAACGAACGATCTGCCCCCCTCGGCAAGATGACCCGAGGTCGGATTTAAATATTTATTAGCAGAAAGAAAGCACGACGAGCGTTTGATCATAGAAAAGTTTCGGGCCTGGCGCGTCTAATGGTCCGGGACATCTATTATCCGGGGCAACGTTTCCTGCTCGACAGAGGAACGCAAGAAAGAAAGGCTAAACGACACAATAAGTCCGACGGGGGACAGGAAATGCGTGAGACGTAAAAGCATGTGACGTTCGCGAGGAGTGCGTTCGGGCAGAGTCAATATAATTTTGGCACGGCACTCGGATGTCGGCGAACGTCCCCGTATATACATTCAGCCGCATCCGGAGGGCCGTATACGACGTCTGGAGAAACTGGTGGAAACGACGTTCGACGTAATAACGGCGAAAAACCGAGCGGCCGCGCGTTACGCCGTCGCCGCTACGTTCCGCCGCTCTCTATGTACGAAACTCGGTTTACATGCCCCGATATACATACCGGCCGAGAGTACATATACGCGGCGCGTGTAGCATAGGTGGTTCAGCTTTTCCCGGTCTCTCCATTGCGACCACGCCAATGGATCGACTGTCGGTGGTTTCTTTCGAGGCCTCGTATATATCCAGCGCACACGGAAGAACGGGGCTCCTGTGTGTGTGTGTGTTGGTACGGCCAGGCAAAAATGTATCCGGGAGTCACGGCGCGCTTATTCTCTAACGACCGCGAGATAACTCGGCCGGTGAAATGGCTCACAAATAAGCGACTGATAAATCAGACGGCAGAAGGAAAAGTCGCGGCGACACACTGTGACCGTGAACGTATTCGCATTGTTGCTGGCTATCGGATGCGTGTTCCCGCTTTCTACGCGCTGCTGGAAAAATTTCGAGAACAACGGGATCGAATCGCGGGTTTACTATCGAATACCGTTCAAGGAAAATTAAACGCGCCGGTTTTACGAGCGCGACGTCGCGTCGCTGGGAATGCGACTTTGATAGCACCGTTCCCGATGGAACGTTCTGAATACGATCAGTAGATGCGGACCCCGTTCGACGGAGGTTGATAGTTAGAAACTGACGTTAACGCTTGCAGCGCGCGTCAGCGACCGAGCGTCGACGACCGAGGAGGAGGAGGAACGTCGTAATTCGCGTTCTTATATTTACTTTTTTCATCGAATATAACTCTGAAAGAATTTCCGCGACGATGATAGAGTCTGAAAACAAACTTGTTGAGGGAAGAATAATAACCGACGGTTATGGCAGCGGTGGTCGGGGATAGATGCGAACGAAAGAAACGGCGCATAATGCGACGCGGCGGCGGCGGCGGCGTCGGGAAAGGGAAAAAGAAACGCGCGGCGCGGAAGAGGAGAAAAAGCTCCGGTTCGGTCGGGTCCGCGCGCGACAGCGCGAACTTTTCCTTCGCGCGATGTTTTATTTTTGCCGGCCGCGAGCGTTGCGAGAGTTAAAGCTCGCATCCACCCCCGGGGGGCGAAGATACGGCCAAGTAAAGTGGCGGCTGTTGCTGGTGGGGGTGTATAAAAGGCCCTGCCCAGTCACCGCAAACTTCTATTCCCACCCCTTTAGAAAACCGACCGCACCCCCGCGCGCCCCGTCCGCCGCATACCGACTAGCAAAGGGTTCGTAAAAGTTGGGGACGCCCGGGATATTTACGCGTCATCGTAAACTGTAGGCGTCTTCTTACTTACCCTAGGATACACTGCCGCCACCCCCTCGTCCCCCCGCCGTAGCCGGAGCCGCGGTACGACCCCCTTTCTTCGGCACGGGTCCGAGCCTATTATGTCCCGCTATCAAATACCACCGTTATTTCGTCTGGCACGCTCAACAAATCCGTTCCTCCGTTTCGCGTTTCTGCTCGCGAGTTCGAATTTATGCTGGATACAAAGACCATTTGGCAACTGCCCATATCTTTTAATGAGCCGCTACGCGATCAACTTTTACGCTTAATCGATACGACACTAAATATCCCCGGTTACGTGTAGCTAGTAAAATAAGTTCGCGCGATAGGTGTTGATACTCAGATGTGTATCAATTAAACGGTAACTCGATCGGTCCGACGATTATTACGACGTTTGATCGAACGTCATTACGAATGAAACGAGATCTATTATACCGGTTTCGTTTATAACGTAGAAAGTATAAATTGCTCTATCCAGGCCATCGGCTTCTCTCTGTGCCATTAGCATCGGAGAATGGTTGGCCAGGTATACTGACGAACACGGCCTCGAGGAGAACGTGAAATTGGTAAGAGAGATGCTCCTGAAAATTCTTAGAAGCTCGTCCAAATGCCTCAAAGGATTAAGTCATTCAGATTGATAGATCCCTCCACGAGCGCGGTCTATCATTTGACGATCATAGCGTACACATCTCTGTCCTTTCCGTTCATATAATTCGTTCCATTGAAAAAACATATTTTTTTTTTCNAACGTGAAATTGGTAAGAGAGATGCTCCTGAAAATTCTTAGAAGCTCGTCGAAATGCCTCAAAGGATTAAGTCATTCAGATTGATAGATCCCTCCACGAGCGCGGTCTATCATTTGACGATCATAGCGTACACATCTCTGTCGTTTCCGTTCATATAATTCGCTCCATTGAAAAAACATATTTTTTTTTTAATCGTTGTACGAGTGCAACGCGAAGAATACACGATCCGCGAGTCGGATAAATTTATTGGTCGTTTCGCAAACGATTATTCCCGGCCGCGACTTTCTATCGTTCGTCATCCGCCAGAAGAATCGCGAACACGCTCGAACACGTGTTCGCCGTCCACGCGTATCAACCGTCTCCTGGCACCTTTCACGAATCCGCTGGTTCGCCCGCGCGGAATTGATCGGTATATTTTCGAATGAACCCACGGCCTCGTGTTTAACGGACGCGCGCGTCTGCTGAATTTCATCGGCGCGGTTTCACGGTTGCGCGCCCTGTGTATTCCGCGGCTCTACCGTATTTATAGAACGACGTTTCATCTATTTTCTATGCGTTTTACACGGGCAACCATCCGACCGGGTTCAACCGTCTCCGTTTAATTCCGCGCGACGACCGCGGGAAACCCTCCTTCCATTTTTAACCCCGCCGGACGGATTTCCAAAAATTACGGTTCCGCCGGATATTTATGCGCCGTAAATCCCGAACGTCTTCCACCCCGAGACGCCTTCTTATTCCCCCCGTCCGCCGCCCTCGGATTACCCCGAAACTGGATACAACTCACCCCTTCGGAACGCGCCGGGGCCTTCCTCCGTAATTATCCTACCAAATGGTCACATTGTTCCGCGTACCCGGCTAAATTAAGCGGAACGCCGTCTCAAAAATACGCGCACTTTAAATCGCAGACCGGCAAGTTTATACGGCCGATCTTCGGGAATTCGAATTGAAGTGCGCGTCGTAACGCGTGTGTGTATAAATTTATCAGTGCGAAACTGTGCGTCGTCGGGGGAGGTTTTGCCGCTGTCGAGATCGATAAAATTTCGACGTCGCGTCAAAGGGAGAGAGTGACGCCGCTGGCCGAGATACGTATCGGCTGCGGGGATATCGATCTTAAAAATAAAGCCGCGCACGCTATTTCCGATAACGCGGACGTCGGTTTCGGGCACAAATTGCGTTTCGATCGGCTGGATAAAAGAATCGATCGGCAGGCGTTCGCGACGAATTTAGGATCCGGCCGGGAAGTTTGTCAAGCCCGGGTCTTGGAAATAGAGGGACGCCCGATGCTCTGTAGATAGTTGTCTAGCAATGGCGAGCGAACGGTTCTTTTCCGAACGGGAAGCGGCGGGGGCTTCGTTCTCGTTCGTGCATCTGCTAAAGGGGTGGGATTTAATT
The DNA here is from genome assembly GCA_019453355.1 of Ceratina japonica. Lineage (NCBI taxonomy): Eukaryota > Metazoa > Arthropoda > Insecta > Hymenoptera > Apidae > Ceratina > Ceratina japonica. Next base: position 42,344 of record SMSR01016112.1, on the reverse strand, counting down.
CCCTTGAAGCATTGTCCACGTTAGCCACCATTACACTCGCATGCTCGTGCAATTAGCAATGTAAATGCCCGGTTAGTTAGTTAGCGTGTTCGTAAAGCAAACGAACCTGGCCACGCTGGGACTAGATAACGGACCTCCCAGGCGAGTGATCATCTCAATTAACCTTTGATAGCGCCCCGACGGTTATCAATTGCTTTTTTCCCGGACCGATCATCCGCCGTGTTGTTTCTTTATTTCGTTTCGTCCGACGTTTATCTAACCGCATCTCGCCCGATCCGAACCCTAAGATTACAGACACGCATATTTACCTTTCATCTCTGACAACGGGTTTAGCAAAGTTAATTGAAATCGTACAGATCCCATTAGACGGTATTGTGCAGATGATTCGGCAGGAAAATCGGCATCGGTCCATGGAAGTCACTCGGGGCCCGCGAACCACTAATTAGTCCGGTCGTTCGGGAACGAAAAATCCGACGCCGCTCGTAAATAAGCGGCTACGTGAATGAACGAACGAACGAGGAGGACCGGAGGAGTAACGAACGCGCTCGGTAATCGCGTCGCATGTGACGACCGTTGAACTTTTACTAATGGAACGCTGCCGCGATAGTCGATCACACCACTTAACATGTACGGTTATAAATCCCGGTCGTCGTGGTCGAGTCCGAGGCGAAACAAGCCACCTAACGAAGCGTCCGTGTCGATTCCTCGCGCGGCGATCCGCGACTACCTTTACCTCTCCTCTCTCATCTCGCCTCGCCTTTAGAATTCCAAACGGACTAACTCTCCCGTTCCTACGATTTTTTTGATCCGTCCTACCGTCGTACCGGATATCATCTCTAAAAGGCGACGCGTGTGCGTGAGTTCCTTTTCTATCTCTGTAAAGGAACGCCAGTAAGAGGAGCCATACTGGTCTCGGTTATGGCTGCAAGGGTGTTTCCCACGAGCCCAGGGCCTGCCTCCTCCTGTCCCAAAATTTTTCTGCCACGCGCTATGACGACCCGGTTCAACGGCGACCATAATGGCCCGGCCCGATCCCTACTTTCCTTCCACGGAACGCGATGCATCTGCTTCGTGGAACTAGACCGGCCTGTTCGAGGATTTCGGAAGATGAATGGCGGCGGCGGGGAGGGGTACCAGACAGGTTCCCTCGGAGAAAAGTTAAAGATAGCGAAAGTTGCGTTTTTAAATCTCGACTAAAACCCTTTAGACTCGAAGAACAAAGTTGTGAGACTAATAATAATTTATATAAGACGTTTTAATTCTCATTGAAATATTCGAGTAATTTATTAATCGAGAAAATAGAAATTATAATTATATTTACAATTATAATGTCCGATTCTGAAGGACTGAACGTGAGTTAAGCTCATAACTTGAAGAAAGTCGAGTTTTTATGCTAATTCGTAACAAGTGCATTAAATTTGATTCATGAATGTAGTAAAAATGCAAGTTTGTTCGTCGGTTTCTTGGCTCGGCGCGATCACTATGGCCCGCGCTATTCTCCGACCCCCTATGTCCGCTCTTTGTTCAAGGGTCTGGTAACCAAGACCAACCATATTACCGACTGCTCGTGCCGGGTTTTCGAGACTGTAACGTTGCAGAGGTGACTCGGACGGTGGCGTTCGCAGCTTAACGCCACACCCGAGACCTCCCAGAGACCTGAAGAGCCCATCGCGGCTGACACCCACTAGCCACGTGCCGTCCATTCCTCGGGTACGGTTAGAACGTGGTTCTCGTTTACGGAACGCTCAGATTTCATTAGGAAATAATTGTCAACTACCCGATCCGAACTCCCCGATAGATATTACGACGAGCATTTAAGGGTTTCTGATGATATTTATTTATATATGAACATAATTGAAAAGAAAAATGCAGGACAACGATTTTCAGTTAAACATTTATTATCTATAATACAATGAATCAGATTCGGATGTTGTCGGGCTCGCAAACGAGGCGAGGGAGCGCCCTTTAAAAGTCGTTTCGCCTTAAAGGTTACGGAATTTCAATAGCTGAAATTATCGCGGGACCCTTCAGGAAACACCGCGATCATTTAAAATAAGCGACAAGGGACCGCGATGGAACGAGCATTGATCCCGTTAAACGGCCATTACGAAACTCGTTCCAGCGTGTAGCGACGAGAAGTTCGTCTTCCGGTGGTCGATCACGGTAGCTGAAGTAGGCCCTTCTCTCCTCGTGGAAGGTGGCCGCCGATAACAAACTGGCTGGTTCACGCGGGAGGCCCGCCACTTCGCGACGAAATTAGGCTGTCCGTAAAATGTAATATTATTTTTAGTTGGCCGCCCTTTCCCCCCTCGTTCGCCGGTCGGGCAGTAACCATAACTTTTCGTGTGCCCCGCGTGGCGTGACGCCGGCTATCCGCTCGACCAGAGCTCTCACGCATACCAAACTCCGTCTGCGACACACTAATTCTCTCCTCTATCCACTCGCTCTCGTTCACTTTCTTCCCTTTCCCTTTCACTCTCGTTCCACGATTACTTCATTCTTACATTCCGTCATTAACCATTCATTAAAAATTATTCATTCTTCGTACGATATGTACAGAAAAGGAATAGAAGAGAATACATAGGTTTGATCGTGCGATTATAACTATACCGTTCGCCATTCTCGATGGCCTTCGAGGCTGAATCGAAATTCTAGGGAGATTCCCCTCTGTCCCCCCCCCCCTGATCGGCGATCCAAGGTCCTCGCCCCTGTTCCTGACCTTCCGCACCTTAACTACCGGTTCGAATAATGCCCGTGTCGATTTCATTTTCTTTTCCTCCTCCGCTTCGCGGCGCGCGCGATACCCGGGTCTCGTGATTCAGTTTGCTCTCGCTTTTCAACAACGACCCGACACCACGCGATCGACCGCTGTTCCTTTTATATTAATCTAATCGCGGCCGCAGTCAACCGTCCCTCCGCGATTGCCCCCGCGAGTTTTTCATGACGATCGAATTGAAAATAGGCATGACACAAGCCGAGAACGCCGGAACGCTTCTATAACAAATAGCAATCGTTGACGCGGAACGCGATTCAGCCAGAAGAGAGGTCGGCAATCCTCCGGTTGGTAAATTTCTCCGAGTCCGCGGAGGCCGCGAATCATTTCACCGGCTTCATCCCCGGTACTTTCTGTCACGCAATTAACGCTCGCCCACAGCGAAGGGACGAAGTTGAAACCATAAATTACTTCGGGAGATTTAGAACCGTCATTTTTTACTTTCATTCGGCCCATTACGATTCTTTTATTCGTGTCCATGGGATTTCACGCGGCAATGAGAGCAATAGAGATCTTTAATCAATTCTCAAATTTTATAGAGAGACNACCATAAATTACTTCGGGAGATTTAGAACCGTCATTTTTTACTTTCATTCTGCCCATTACGATTCTTTTATTCGTGTCCATAAGATTTCACGCGGCAATGAGAGCAATAAGGATGTTTAATCAATTCTCAAATTTTAGAGAGAGAGAGAGGGAGAGGGATGCAGAAACTTGTGGATCGGAATGCTAATGAAAAAGAATGAAGACTTTTCAGAAGCGGGCTCTCGAAGCAGCCGATGAAAAGTATCAATTAATGGACCAGGGCCCAACTCCTCGTTGTACCTTTCCTCGTTCGCTGGCGTCCCACTCGCAGTGGCGATGGGCGTTTCGCCTGACATTTAGCGCGATGCATCATAACGCAAACGAAAATTGCCTGTTGCACGTTATAATTCTGATAAGAGAAATCCGTACCGCGACCCTAGTATGCAAAACGCGTGTCTGCAGCCTACTATCGCCCACGCGTCGCTCAGAGACTTTCTCCGAAAACCGGACGGAAAAAATGAATTCGTTTTATTTTGCAAACGCACAAATTATCAAGGGGACGCGACGATTAAAGTGATTTAACCGGGACATTTTTCAGTCGGCCGTGGTAAAAGTTTAACACCTGTGCCTGGGATTCAAACGCCGCTGGTATCGGTCCCATTAATCCCGGGATCGATTAACGCCGTTTCGTCGACAATCGGCGCCACCCAAGGATAAACAACGACCCGCCCTGGTGTATTATGTTAAAACCAAGAGCCGAAAAACCTATTTCTACGTCTACAACATTCCCTTAAATAAATAAATAAATCTATAATAATTCTAATCATCGCCGATGGAATAATAGTTTGACCCGCGATGTCTGACCACAATCGACTTTTTCTACTTAACCGAGCCGCCTGTACGCGCACACGCCAAAAATTATTTTTCGCCGANTCTACGTCTACAACATTCCCTTAAATAAATAAATAAATCTATAATAATTCAAATCAATAGTTTGACCCGCGACGTCTGACCACAATCGACTTTTTCTACTTAACCGAGCCGCCTGTCCGCGCACACGCCAAAAATTATTTTTCGCCGCCGTTCCGAATAAAAAGAAGAAAGTAAGAAAGGGTATAGGGAGAGGGTGGGGTCGGTTACGCGTCGAAGGCAGCCCTACGGACGGGCTCGCAAATCATCCGGATGCATCATACCGCAATTACACGGCGAGAGTTCATTTAAATGCAATAAATAACGTGCCACTCATTGTATCGTGCCATCTGGCCAGCACGCTCTCTCCTCTATGTCCGAACTGGGTCTTCGGCTCTCCCTCTCTTTCTCCTCCACTTACGATCATATTCGATACACAACAATTGTTTTCAAAATGTGCGGGACGAATCGCATCGGTCAAAAATCATACACCTCCGACTCCTTTATAAAAGATAGACTCGCTAATAGCGTTGTACACCAGGCNCTATGTCCGAACTGGGTCTTCGGCTCTCCCTCTCTTTCTCCTCCACTTACGATCATATTCGATACACAACAATTGTTTTCAAAATGTGCGGGACGAATCGCATCGGTCAAAAATCATACACCTCCGACTCCTTTATAAAAGATAGACTCGCTAATAGCGTTGTACACCAGGCACACAGCCGATAAAACATTTTTCGAAATCAAACAAGCATAAACGTAAAAAATGGATTCGGCAGAGGTTGAGCCGGTCGCGGAAGGACGCGGGACGATAGTTTGTCCGTTGTATTTATCGTTCTAAATCTCGGACGGCTTTAATGCGGCCATAAATCGCGGGAGGGCGGCGGAGGGGAGGAGGAGGAGGAGGAAGAGGAGGGCATGGCCGGGGCGTCCCATCAAAAAAGAGAACGTCCCGGTCGTGTCCCGGGTGAAATATTTCCAAGAGTTCCCGGCGACGTCCGACGACGCCGCCGCCGGCCGCGCTCTATCGGGGATAATTCGACGAGGAATTTGCACATTCCTGGGAAACGTGTATATGTATATACGCGCGCGTAGCACGGCGGCGGCGTCAACCCGGTGGTGCNTAATTCGACGAGGAATTTGCACATTCCTGGGAAACGTGTATATGTATATATGCGCGCGTAGCACGGCGGCGACGTCAACCCGGTGGCGTCAAGCGTCTTCGTCCGCGGGATCCGGTCGGCGCGGAGGCGTGTACACGCGCTGACGGAGGAAGAGAGAAGACCGAGGCCCTTTGATGTCACGACATATCAGCCGGACGATCGGCCGACGCACCCTTATAAACAAGGGTTACTCGAAAAGAAATCGCAATAATTTATACCCTAAGGGCTCGGGGCCAGCGGATCGCGTGTCGCCCGGTTACTACCTACCTACCTACCTACCTACCTACCGTACCGTATATATGCATACACGCGTGTCCTCTGCTCTACTCCACGGGCCGTTGTCAGTCACGTGAACGGAGCTTTTCGCTCCACGCGAAGCGTACGTAAGTACGTGCCTTCCGCGCCGCTATTGAGGAATCAATCGACCGCGACTGCCGGACCGCGACGTGCCCGTTTCTACTTTCCTACCTATATGTATAGGCAGCCGGTAACAGTGGGTTCGCGTGCGTCGAAATTTGCGTCGGATCAACGGGACGGCGATTTAAACAGCGGAACTCGAGGATTCGAGCCGAACCGAAAAACTGGATGTAACCGTCGCGGGGAGAGAGGGACGAGGGTTTATCACGAACCGGGGGATAAATGAAGTGCCGACAAGTCCAGTTCACCGCGAGGAGGTTAATGGGAATCATAACTCGTGCGTGGCATTGTGGCTCAAACGAAACAACAAAGCGCGGCGCGGCTCGCGGTTCCCAAGCGTGGCGCGCGGTTCGTTAAAGGGCTTTTCCGGAGCGCGTTAATAAACGAGGCTCGGCCGCTCGTTAATTCGACGCGGACTGAACCCCGAGACGTCGATCGACACTCGGCGCTCGTTCGGTAATTAGCGAAATCTCGTGATCGCCCGAGTAATAAATATCGCGTGATCCATCGCGCGTCGCCGGAACGGACGTGTTAGGATGTAAATACGATGGCCATACTTAAAATTCCCTTCAATCCCGAGCGACGCGATTGAGACGCGGAGCGAAATAAACGAGTCGAGAATGCACTTATGTAGATCGTACGATAGCCGGGATCTGCTTCTCCTGATCGTTAATGCGATTTGAAACGCTCTTATTTACGATGCCAACGCATCCCTAATAATTCCGCGTCATGCTCGTAATTCTGCACGTGGTAATTAAAAAGCATTGATTGGCAAATTCCTGATAAATATAGGTATAACATAATTTCGCTGGTAATGGGATAAATACATAAGATGTCGCACTAGACGTATTACATAATATTTAAATCAAGTCGTATATTTTTTTATTAGTTTAAANTGCACGTGGTAATTAAAAAGCATTGATTGGCAAATTCGTAATAAATATAGGTATAACATAATTTCGCTGGTAATGGGATAAATACATAAGATGACGCATTAGACGTATTACATAATATTTAAATCAAGTCGTATATTTTTTTATTAGTTTAAATCTAATGACACACTCGTTCCGCTGTGTTTCATTAAATCAGCGGATGTGCGTGTGTGGAAGTAATTCGAATGATTCGATGCGCGAAGGCCGCGCGCGTAATTAATTGAATTACACGGTCGCTTCCGATTCCGCGAAATCGCGAGGAGCCGACCGATTTGTAGGAGTCACGTGCGACCGGAAGCCGGGGTACAGGTGACATCTTTACGTCAACCAAATAAACCCTAAATTACGCCGGTATTGGAATAATTCCAAGTCTAGCTGGAAGACGTCCAAGCTCCCCACATCTTATCCCGATAGCCCGTTGCCCGGTTAAGATCCAAAATAAGAGGTGCAACGTTTTTAAAAAAACCGATTATCGTCGCGGCAGCCGCTCGTGGGAAATGCATATTAGCCTTATCTGGTTTAGAAACGAGCGCGGGACAAAACGAGCCGGACGACTCCGGCGCGACCGCGGAAATAAACGCCGCATTTCCATTTTCCCCGTTGACGGTCGCTCGTTCGGAACCGGAACGCTTTCGGTTATTATTAATAATCGATCGGCGAGGTACACAAGGCGCGCGCGTGCTGCAAAACTACGAGGGGGCGACGAGGACCCTGAGACACCTAAGCAGTCGATAAAAGACGAATGGGAGCCGCGGCCGGGGCCCCATGGGTGCTAGCCTGCGCGCGGTTCAGGGTGGTCCGGCAACTTTCCGTCGCAGGAATGCAACAACATAACAGAAATCGTCCCTCTCTCTAGTCTCCCTTCTCCTCTCTATTCCCCGGTCGTTTTGTTTTTCGTTCAAAATCCTTTTTTTCCCCTGCCGGTCGTTCCCGCGCCGCGCGGACCCGCGCGTTCCTTTATTTTTATCATTATTATCGTCGTTATTATTTTTGGACGAGCTGCAGCTCGTCGGGTCTTTTGCGGAGGATCCCGGCTCGGCGAAGGTGGAGCCGGGGCCCGATGCCGGATAGCGGAGCGGAAAGGAGGGCGAGAGAGGACTCTCTCGGGCCAGGCCTAACCTCGCCGTATATACACGCGTGCATCGGCCATGCATCATCCTTCGTTTCGTGAAGAGAAACCAAAGGCCACCGCGGGGTGCGTTACCTTTGCTTTGCTGCTTTGCCTATAGACGCCTCGGAACGCGCGGGATTCCTCCTGCTCTCCCCAGGGATACCATGGCCGACAGCAATTTGTATTAAATACCGATTCAAATGAAATCTATTTAATATCTCCGTTTGTCCTNTATAGACGCCTCGGAACGCGCGGGATTCCTCCTGCTCTCCCCAGGGATACATGGCCGACAGCAATTTGTATTAAATACCGATTCAAATGAAATCTATTTAATATCCCCGTTTGTCCCCGTTCTAGATTTTTACGGACGATCGAGTACGTCGATCGCTGTCCGTCGCGAGCAATGAACTTTGTCACGATAGGACGTTCGTAGACTTAGCGATAAATCAGCCGCGGCAGGCATTGGACACGATGATCGAACGGTGGAACACGGGTTCCTTCCGGTTTATCGGGCGTATACTCGGAATACGAATATAATACGAGTCCGGGGGGCTTTGCGAGCCTCCCAGCGTGGTACCAGCGGAGCACGGGTAATGAGACGGCCCCCGACCAAGAGGAGTTGATATGCCCAACCCCATACGGTCCCCGACCACGGTCCTTTTACCATAGAACAGCCGCACGTCGCCAATGACTACAGCCTCGCTCTTATCTCCGTGTAATCTAGAAACCGCGTTTAATAGCGAGATTTATTTTTAATCTGTGCGGCGACCGGCCGATTAAAGAAATATTTAATTCATATCGTCCCTGTAGTACGAGTCCGACAAACACAATGGGTTCGCGCGTTGCTAAATCACGCGAACGGCCGGCTTCCGTGACCAGCCACCATATTTCCTGTAAGCGGCGATTTTCGCGTATCCGTTAGCGAATTTTCATAAATAATCTGCGAATTAACGTAATCGGCTAGGTAACGGAAATTTTCGCGCACTCGATTCCAACCGGGAATCTATATTTAAACGGCGAAGAGCGACGCCGATTTACCGATCGCGGAATCGAATCGCCTAAATCGGACAGCGTATGAAGTCTAATTAATCGTTGCTTGAAATACACTCGTTTCTGTTTCTTAACGCGGAGAGTATCATCTCGACGATACTGCTGTCGATCACGCATATAGGACAGCGAAGAAAGTAGCAATCACGGCTTGTACGATTTTTCAACGAGCCGAGTGGCTTTTACCGGCGAGCAGCCGCTGGCAAATCGAGCGAAACCCGGTTTTCAGTAATTCGTACGTTCCGTAACGCGACTCGGGAGGAGAAAACGCGATACAGACGTACACCCTCGGAGGCGAAAGCAGAAGAAATAATGTTGCAAAGGGGATGGCGATCCGAAAAACCGCAAACCGTGCAGTAATCCGAGCCGCATTTAACCGCAGAAATGATTATTATCAACGGGCGCGTCGGGTTCGACTCGTATTAACCGTGTTCGAAATCGGTCAGTAATCTTCTCCTCGACGTCCACAATTCGACAGAGATTGAAGCAACAATTACTATCGAATCGTGTTCCGGATGCCCTCGCGGGCCGAAATCGCTCCGGGAAATCAATGAGAGGCAATCGTTTACACGCGGTAACCAGCGCGGATCGACGTCATTCATTAAAAGTAATGTACAGCGGTCGATAGAAAAATGAATGGAAGAATCGGACGACGTTACGACTCGTTCACAATTTCGAAGTTCGGGGTTATTTTTGAATATTTATGACGGGGCAGAGGTATTCGTGTTCACGGAAGTGGAAATGTGTCGCGGGCCAACAACCCATTCGCAAATAAAAGAGGCGGCGAGGGCTAATAAAGTCGGCATCGGGTTTTAGCGAATTTAAGGGGAGCCCCGGACTGGAGTCTATAGGACCGTGGGCAAGCAGCCATTTATCCACCCCTTTTCCCTTCGGCGCGCGCGAGGGGCGCCGGGGACGGAGGGGGCCACCTAAATCTCGTCCCGGGCAAGAGTTGCACTCAATATTGTGACCGAAGGTGTAACGTATCGCGTTTCGCGTTTCACTATCCTCCTTCTCGCTTCCCTCGAGCGCGGTTTTTCTCGTTTTAACCCCGGCGCATCCGGATCGTTCCCTGGATAGCTCTAGCCGCGCACACATCCGAGGCGCTGATTTGATGCACGTTTTAGATACGAGGATCGGCCAACCAGACGCTGAGATAACGAGCTGCTAATACTCGGGCTTGAAACTCGAACATCGTCGGAGAGCATTGAAACTTTTCTTTCCTTTTTCGGTGCGGCGCGGAGCGGAGCGGACGAAGCCAGGCGACGTGTGGTGTAACACGCGCGCGAGGAGAAAAGACGACCGGGCAGGAGGAGAGAGGCCGGGAGAGGAGGCGAACCGAGGCGCCAACCGCTTTACCATTTTCAAACTAATTATCGGCAGTTTGCGCTTCCGTGTCTCGTTAATCTTATCGCGCTCCGCTCGCCCTTCTTTCTCCTTTTCTTTTTGCAAACCACCGTGGAAATTGAATAGCATTACGCGTAACGAATATCAGTTGTTCGCCTTTATGAATGTTTTATGAATTTTGCTAACACGACGTTTTTTCTCCTTCTATCCGCCTCGCTCACCTTCCTCGCTGGTTCGTAATTCAAACGACCGTGTTCTTCTCACGGCAAGGAAAAATCTCTCCGGCTTGATTGAGTGGGATTACCCGCGAGCAGGTTAAGTGCGTATATATACGCGTATACCAGCAGTTATTCCGCAGATTTAGTGGGCACACAAGGGTCGGCGCGTGCTGATAATGCCGCCTCAGCTCTCTCGCCCCGTCGTCAGCGCCTACCGAACGGGGGCGAGATACCCACCCGTTGCCCTCTCTGCCTCTTCAGGGGAGAGTGATTTTTCCGAATTCTCCGGCAAATTAGTCGTTCGGCCTTCGCGCGCGGTTAACGCGTGCCGCCCCGGAACGAGGTTATAACCGGGAAAGGGTGAGACCGCATGAATTTCATTAAGCCCGGGGGATCGTCAGCTTCGTTTGTAAGTTATCCCGGGAACGAAATACTTCGAGCGCCGATTCCGCAAAAACGAGATTTAACGATCGGGTGGTATTGAAAAGATTTTTCGAACCCATCATTTCGACCCGACGTCAACTGTAATTGTTCCCGGGCTTAATTATTTTCGACGTCCGATCGGGAACGCGGGGCTCGCGTTCCACCCCCCCTTTCCCTCCCCCTCGTTTCGTTTCTTACAAACTTACATAAAATTTAAAACGCGCAATCCGCACTTGCGCAACGCGGCTCGGCAGCGGCGGACGTCACGAACTTCGCGCGGAGGTACAATTATGCAAAAATCGAGCGTATTCCCTTCAGATTGCGGGGTACGTAGGTTAACCACACCTGCACGCAGACCCAGACATACGATTAAATCCATGGGCATGGGTAATGAGATGCGTGGTCGACTTTAAGTGGCGAGCCACGAGTGAGGAGGTATCCCGGCAACCGGTCTCTCCCAATGGTTCGTGCTTAGGCCTCCCTGTCTCTATCCTTCCTCGACCATCTCCTTCGCAAACGTCACGAATAAAAAGCGGTATTTCAATGACGCATTTCTTTCGGATACACCTCGTTCTCTCCGATACGCGTCCCTCCGCCGTTTGACGATACAATTTCATTTGGCAAAGCTCCTGAGTCATTCTTTCGCGAGCCTATACTTGCGAATAAAATTAGGTTTAACTGCGAAACAACCGCGGGGCATTGATCGGTGATTACGGTACAGGAGGATACAATTAGAAAAGGGAATCGCGCGCACGGCGGTTACAATGGTCGAGGTGGCCGTGTTCGGAGGAACTGAGTCCCTCGTGGGCCTATGGGCCAGCCGGAGAAAGGGTCTCGTCGGACTCAGTGGGGGAAACCAGTGATGGACGTACTCCGCTGCTCACCGAGATGGTTCGGCCTAATAACTTTCCGAGGCTAGAAATGGCACTCGCGCGTGCTGCTCTCCCATCGGAATTCTCTGCCTTTAATAAAGCGACTGAAAGTATGAAATTGATATATCTAACTCGATGCGTCTCGATGTGATATCAATTTTCTGTGTACAAAACGTTTGATAGAAAGAAATTCGAGATTCTGAGGGAGGAAAGTAAGCTCGGGAAGATGAATAATATCGTAAAAAGCGTGAATCACGTAGCGGTGACGTAACGACACGATTGGTGGCTCCTAGGAAAGCGCGCTGGCCACGGGAAGGTATCACGGACACGGTTACAGGACTCTTGACCCATAAAGCATAGGAACAAGTTCCTATATGACGGGGCCTCTCTCGCATACATATAATATAAAGAGACGGAGAGAGGAAGAGAGAGACGGTGAACGCGAGAGGAGGCATAGGAACGGGCCGAAGGCCGTCTGGCCATCGTGCATCGAAAAAACCGTTTCCCACAGCTGAACTTTGCACCGAATCGGCCCGAAGATAGAACACGACCGTTTTACATCCGCGATAATTAGCGTGTAGCGCAACGAGAAAACATGGCCGTGGATAAAGAGGGGACTGATTAATTTATCTTGGACCCGACGGAAGTCCCCTTTCGTTCTTTCTCCCGACCTTGCAATGATATAACTATAATAATTTGTCCCGGACAGAAAAGGAAGCAACCGCCGCATGATTGGTATTGTGACTCGCCCGAGAGCAGCGCACGGCGTACTATACTATAGTTGATACACGTCCGCGCGTTTTGCGAGATTACTGTCCTCCTCTCGGTGAGCTCGAGCCCGAGCAACCGACAAAATGATCGGTTGTCGGAGGAACGAGCTATAACTAGAACGCTTCTGTTGCCTCGCCCGTTCTACGATCTCTCCGACGTCGATTCAATGAAAATGATAATTGGAAATGGTTTAGAACGTCCGATTTCCAGATAGAAAAGAGAGAACAATGATATCTCTTCCCACGCCGCGTAGATAAGTGACGGTGCGCGCAATAAAAAGGTCGGGAACAAATGCTGAATCTCTGGCATTAGGCGGGAGAACAACGGTCTACTACTGAGTACAATAAAAAGAATTGGGGCAAGTTCCTATGTAGGACACGTACTGATCCGTGGCGGTCGGGTGACAAAACATTCACCGGGGATTCTTTCCCCCCCGGCCGTTAAAAGAGCAAACAGAAGGTGGCTTTATTAGCATACGATTGGCACCGTCCATCTTAATGCCCCGCCGCGGTGGCCCTCTTTTTCTTTCCCTTTCCGGCCTTCTTTGTCCCGCGTATCTTCGAACAATGTTTATGCCCGTGTTCCGGCGATGTTTCGTCGGTACGCACGCGCCGCATCGAGGGCCAAAAAATTCACGTTCTTTCACCTGTTTCCTCGCCCTACTTGTGTTGACCCGGCAAACGCATTTGTACCTTGCAAATTTCTACAACCAATCCCGTCCGCTCGCGCCCGTCGGACATCACGATCGAAACGATAATCGATATCGGATTGCGAAAAAAATTACTGAACGTCCGGGCGTGCAAATTTTCGTGCGTCCGACGCGAATTGGTTGACCATGAGTTCGTTTTTATCCGACGCGAGCATTTCGAACGAGGGGACGCGCAACGTGATATTAGAAAGACCGCGGAGAGAACCGATTGGTCGTGGATCGGGATCGCGGTTAAAGGGAGAGAAGTCGCGAGGAGGCTCCGGGCGCGAAAGCTCGATGGGAGACGCTTATTATTGTTTTGCCTTATTCACGCTAATAATCATCATTACTGTCGTGCATCCTCGCACAGCGGGGCAGCCGGTAGTGTAATCACCGTCGGAAAAAATTCTGAACCCGCGCGGAATAGTCGATATTTCTGCGAAATAGTTTACGTCGTCGGATGTTATCAGGCCCGATTGCTATCGTGTTAAAAAATGATGCTTTAATGATGAAGATCTGTAGCCCCGATAAGAAAATTAATTCTCCATTGTTTTAATTATAACATCTTCCGGGCACGAATGAATAGGTTTTTATCGGCGGAGAGATCAGAGACCTCCGCGGTGGAGCATCGGACCACAGGAGAAAAAATTAGAAAACTGAAATTAAAATTCAGACAAAGGAGGAGAAGACACTGGTTTTGTTTAGTGTAGCAGGAAAGGGATTCGACGATATTAATTTCGCCTCTCTTCCGCTTCTGTACTCTTCATTAACCGCACTCTTCACCCTCCCTTTTCTTGTACCAATTTCCGTAGCCTTGTGCGAATGTAGCGCGTTAAGATAGCGATCAACGGCTATTAATTTATCCCGCGTTTAGATCGGCCGCGATAACCGATTCATACCAGCGTTTCATAGATATCTGTCAGAACCTGTTAACAGATTCCCGGACGAGGTTGCGCGCGAGAGAACGTCGGAATTAACCGTACGCGGTCACAATTTTCGCGTGAATCCCAAATTTTCCAAGTTCACAGGCGTAATAAATTATTGGCAACGGTCGGACGGCGAAAACGGATTAAAAATGAAAGGAACGCGATGAACTCGTCGGGGGTCGTCCGAATAACCGTGAGATCCGAGTTTTTCCGCGGGAAGGTCGGAAGACTTGAACGCGAGGCCGGATTAAAGTAATGATTCTTACGTGTGCGCGGGATTTACGCTCGCTATTTCACCTCCTAGGATGAAGAAGAGCCACTGTCGGCAGTTTGTCCTGTCTTCCGCCACGCACTCTTTATTACCCCGTTCCCTTCTCGCCCTATCCTTCTCTCTCACCCTCTGATCCCGCTTCCACTTTCGGCATGCACCCGCGCGCGCGATTCTGTACAAGTTCAACACATTTAGGGGGTTATCGTATTATGTCGAGTCACGAACTCGTTATAGCACGGCAAGACGGATCGGCGCTATAAAACCACTTGGTTTCAGTTTAACCGAAGGGTGCGCGCGATATAACTGGTTTACATTTTGCCGCCTTTCTTGCACTCCGCTCTCGGTCGTTCCCTCGCTCCCTTTTCCAAAGGCAGCGCAGCAGAATTTTTTTTCCGCCGGCCTCTAGTCTCTCGCCTTCGCGGGGAGATACGATCGTCGGACGGGAATCCCTATCTCGTGTCCACGTTCTCTCTACAGGAAAACGAGAAGGTCGGGAGTGAAAAAGCGGCGAGCCGAGGGAAATAATGCACGTGCAACGGGTCAAAAGGAACGGGTGGATATCACGATAGAGAGGGAGGCCCGTGGGCCCCGAACGGGAACCATCGACGAATCGGTGGTGCACGAAAACGGGCGAAGAACCTCCGACCGACGCGCACACACACACTTATACTCCTCCCAAGTCGAAACCGGCATTTTGCAAGCAAATTTCAAGTCTTGCGCACAAATTGCTAGGCTGTTGCTCCGGACGAAACGGCGGCGAGAAGGAACACCACCCCCGTTCCACGAGTCCCGGGACACAGTAGATGAAATTCCGGCTCATAGATCGCATCGGTATTTTT
>SMSR01016111.1:94661-116125 GCA_019453355.1 Ceratina japonica | reverse complement strand
GGGTTGCTTGAGTAGTACAATATAGTATTTTTATAATATATTATTTACAGTTAACTCTATCACCGATACTGGTGCCATTAGGAACTGTAGAGGCTGTCTTCAGTTTTTTTAGAAGTCCTGCCCGAGTGATATCTGAAAAAAGCAAAACTAAAATGTTAAAATCATGTAAGACAATAATGTGGAGAATGAGAGCCAGGCCAGAGATATGAGAGATCAGGGAGAGACGGGAGAGACGGGAGAGACCAGGAAGAAATGGGAGCGATCCGGGGAGACGAGAGAGAAGAGGAAATAATCCTACAATTATATTACCTACATGTATACACGTTATTTATACATAATTACATGAAGCGACGTCGGGAAAGTTTGAATGCATCCATTCAAATAAAAGTTGTGTTTATCTACTACGATTTTCTCGTTTGTCGCACTTCCACGAAAGTATGTGTGATTGATATAATTAAAATCCTAATGAAACTTCGGGGACATTTAGAGAGGCCTTTTGTAAACATGCCACTACATTTTTGTCAAAATCCGTACGTCAAAAGCCGAGATATTTGCATTTCTTTTCTAAATCGTCTCGTTCTGTCTAAAACGCTTAGTTCGCTACTTCAACCGCTAGATGGTGCCACACGTTCAAATGCCAGACGAAACGAGACGATTTAGAAAAAAATGCAAATATCTCGGTTGTTGATGTACCGATTTTGACAAAACTATAGGAGCATGTTCAAAAAGGGTCTCTCTAAATGTTCCCGAAGTTTCATTACGATACGTTAACGATTATGATTGATATAATTAAAAATGCCAAATCGGGATTGAAACTTGTCATGAAAATTATCTGTTTTTACTGCGTAATCAAGAACGCTTAGTTCGCGAGTTCATTCCGCTAGATGGTGCCACACGTCCAATTCCAGCCACAATTTAGACAAAAATGCAAATATCTCGGTTTTTGACGTACCGATTTTTACAAAACTATAGAGGCATGTTCAAAAAAGGTCTCTCTAAATGTCCTCCAAGTTTCATTAAGATATGTTGACGAATATGATTGATATAATTAAATTTCTCAATCGCGACTGAAACTTGTCATGAAAAGTATCTGTTTTTACATCGTACTCCAGAACGCTTAGTTCGCGAGTTCATTCCGCTAGATGGTGCCACGTTTGAATATCAAACTTGACAGGAGTGTTAATTTGGCGCCAAATTCAAGCGAGTGCGCGCCCTAGGCTCACAATGTACTATGGTACTGTGCGTATTCTTTAATTAATATAAATTATAAATGGTAAGAGTAGAAGTACGAGAAGAATATAGATCGCTGCTTCTTTACATCGTATAAGGTATATTATTTATTATATCTTATTTACATTCAACATCGTCTTGACAACACCATAGGAAAAATGTTTTTAGACACATTCCAAAATTTGTCGACATTAACTCTCTTATTGCATCTGTTGCGCTTTGTCGCATTGTTTTCATTTGTTTTAATTACTTTTATACAATGAATCGAGGACACACGGTGGCGATTCGCTGAACCCAATTGTGTAAAAACTCAGTTCGACGAGTATACATAAATTATGATGCGTGTACGTGATAGTAGATGAGCTATTTATAATATATACGGGACGGTACCTGTGTGCTTTGTCTTCTCGCGAATTTAATATATGTTTTTCTTTCTTATCCTTTTTATTATTTTTTTTTGTTTGCTTTTCGTTTTCGAAGCAGGTACTTTGACAAAGTTCGCTGTAAACAGACTGACAAAAGAAGGCAGATAAAAAAAGAGAAACAATTATAAGAGAATTAAACAACGTGCACATAGGTCGCTTAAAAAACGCTTAACTAATCGATAATATAGCTGCTTAGAGACTCGACGATCGTTCATCTATGATGTTGTGCTCGGTCTTCTCATTTTCTCATTCTATCCTTTCATCTCTTTTTTACAACGGCGGCGGAGTTTCACGAAAACCCCGAAGTAAGGAAATAATTATTTATTTTCTATCCGTTTTCGTTTTCACGTCCCCCTTGGTACGATTCTAGCAAGGTAAATGGATATAATCTACCACGATTAGAACGTCCATCCTTTCTTTCTTTTTTTTTTAATTTAGTCAGATCTCTAAACAATAAATAAGGATTTCATTGCTTTTAATAAATAGTAGTACAGAAGTGTTAATCGAGTAAAAAAAAAAGTATTTAAGTAAAAGAGGAGAGATGTCTTCAACGAATTTGTTTACTCGTTTACTCATCGCTGCGTTTCCTCGATAGAAGGAGTAGTAATTATTACTTAACAAAAATAAAAGAAGTCGTAACTAAAAATAATACAAAAAGAAGATGAACAAATAAAAGGGAAACGATAGGAGAAAGAAGCAACATAAAGCTTGTGTTCGCGTGAATCGTTCGTAGAATTTTGATTCGGATTACGCAATTATTTTTCCTATCGCTCTTCCTTCTCTCGGCATTCTCGCATCTTAGTTCCCCGTCTCTGAGAAAATAAAAAAAAAGCGCTCCGCGTTTTGACATCGGAGAGAGAGAGAGAGAGAGAGAGAGACAGGCAGGTAGATAGAGAGGGAGAAAGAGAGAACGAAAATACATGGACATGAAGTACGATCGAAAGCTTTGAAAGTGTTCAGGCGTTAGCCATGAGGATGGGGGTACTACTAAATCAGGAAAAAAGTGGATATAAGAAGTAGAACAGAGGCGGTTACTCGAGAAAAAGAGACAGCTCTAGGCGTTCGAACGCGAAAGACTCAAGGTGAAATCGAAAAAGGTCTCTCTAATAAGATATTCTTTTTTCTTTTACGCTCTAACTAATTATTCATCTGCTCGTTTTCGTGCCTACGATCGTGTAATATCGATAGAGATCTATGAAATCTAAATATTAATTCGCTGAAACTATCGACATTCTCAAAACTTCAGGTCGCACTCGCAGGTTCGTCGCTAGACACAAATAGTTACAGCTGAAACTTTTCTTTTAAAAACCTCTTCCCCCTTTTCCTGGCGGACTCCCGGCCGCTGACGCATCTCGCCCCCCATTTCTCATTTATCCGCCGTTCGTGACGCGACGTCGTCCTCTCCGCCTTCGTTCGCCTTTACCATTCGTTTAATCTTTTAATACGAACATTTAGGAAGATAGCTCTATCGATAATTAATATTTTCTGAAATTTTTTAACATTCTCTATATAAAAATCTGCATTTGCGTGTATTCACTTATTGCTTCGTAATCGTCGCCATTCTTGGTAGCTTCCCGTTCTCTTTCTCCCTTAAATGCCTGGCTACACGTAGGCCGAGCAAACGGTCGAGCAAAGAAAACTGGGATTGCTAGCAGCCGGCTTTTTACCATGGCTCGTCGTGTGTCGCTCTTTTGCTCGACCGTTTGCCGCGCGCTGACTCGAGTCAGACGTGACAGAGGCCCTCCAGGACCTTCCCTCGCATTTTCCGACAATGCAAATGGAACGACCTCGCGGTTTAAGAATCTCCCGATCGAGAGGCTCGACGCAGCAACGGGACGAGAAGCGGCGCTTCTCCCTTCGCGGCGCCGAGCCTCGCCAACTATACCCCTAACGTAATTCGTTAAATTAAAAATAAAATTTGTCGCGTGGCTCGCCCGGGAAGCGTTCGAGTCCGCTCGTCGATCTACTCAAACTCGGGCGTGTTTCTCCCGCGTGTCTTGGAAGCAGTCTTTTTATAAATCAGCGAGCGCGGATGCGACAAGATACAGACCAGGTCCATCGCGACGAAAAACAACCCTTTACCTCCTATCGACCGATCCTAATGTCCCGTTCGTGTGCGGATGTCTCGTGTACGGTCGCGCAGCGAGAAAAGCGATGAGCGACACGACTTTTCTAGCTGCTTCCCCGTCCACCGGAATTATGGACGTTGCGTTTGCGATACGAAAAGTACGAGCTCCGAGAGTATCGAGCTCTCGTCATCATTTTTTTTTTTTCTTTTTAGTACGCCTTGATATGTTCACGATTTCCCGTTCCTTCAACGTCGGTCTGTGCTCGTCGACCTTTCTCGTTCGTATAAATCTGTCTCGCGCGTCGCGCGCAATATAATCTATTCTCTCGTTCGATACACGATATACGGGGATACCTTTTCCTTCTCCTCGTCGACTGCGCCTTCCTTCCTCTCTCTCACGCAAAACTCATATTTTTATTCTCACCGTTCACGCACACTCTCTCTCTTGTCCTCACATTATTGGCACATGTTCCTTCTCTCGTTTCCTCCCTTCAATTAATCGACAGGTACCCATACGGTTCGCGTATTACGACATACTTATATAGGTAACGCGAAGGCAAGGATCGTATTCTTCCCCTTTTCGTTTCGTTTTTGTTTTTTTAATCTTTGTCTCGTCGTTAACGTCTAAGTATAGTAATTGTTCGTAAACGATGTTGGCTCTCAGTCGCACGCGTATTTTATAATCTGCTTACGCTCCCCTCCATTCGCAAAAGCGGAGCTCTCTACGTGTGTGTATTCGATGTTGCCGTGTGTATTAAATTCTGTGCGAATCTCGTGTGTAAATAGTGTTTGTACATCGATTAAGCTTTACTTTTAATAATAAGAGCTACAAAATATTCGCGGCACGCGGGACGTAAAATGTGGCTGTGTAGGCTCGCAATCGAGGCACGCTCGCCCTCCGCCTCTCTATGCCGAATTACTTTAAAAATGTACTCAGGCCTCGCGCCTTCTTCGTTTCTCTCTCTTTGTCAGTCGTTGCTCGAAGATCCATTTGCATAGAGCCGGGGAAAAGAGGCGCAGCGCGCGGGGTTCGTTAATCATTTCTTTTCTTTTTTCTTTTAGGCCGTCTATTTGTGTTCGTGCAATGGTCTGTATCGTAGTGACGATTCAGGGGGGTTCGAACGAATCGTTGTTTGCTAAACCCGATCACCGTTCGTTGCGAACATCGTTGAGAGATAAGAGGAGTTAGGAACACTGTAAAACAAGGGTGGCTTCGTCGATGGCAAAGAGTTCGGACCGAAAAACCGAAAATAGCACGTGTGAGCAACGATTCAGTGCGTTAAAGACGGAATCCTGCTTGGCGATCGTTCGATCCGTCGAGGACGACCTCGACCGGCTACGACGGGTCGAACGGAAGTCGAGCGAGACGTTCGGGCAGTCTCGACGGTGAACAGGGTCTCGAGTGAGTCTCGGGCGTAGGACAGGATTCGTCGGGGCCTTTGTACACGCGAATTCGATATACGGCAGTGATTATACAGTGGCAGTTCCGGTTTCCCTTTTTTTAAGAGAACGATATTTCTAGGAAGAGAAAGACGAAAAGTCAGTCGCGCGAATTCGCATGGATCCCGTCGTCGCGGGCTTGTTCAGTCGAAACGGGGCGACGACGATAAGATTCGATGTGTCGTCGAGTTTGCAAAGTCGAGGTTTCTTGCGCTGGAATGTCTGCGATACGCGGCTGGTTCCCCGGGGCCGAGCTCTCTCGCGGGGATATACACGCGTACATGTACATATACTTTCTTGAGAAACGCCTGACTAGGATGTCGCCGATTCGGGATACAGTGTTCAGCCTTTCGGTGAGGCGGCCGACGCGAAATGCTCCTCGAACGGACGATGATCCGTCAGATCGATGGTGTATCGGGTCCTCCGTCGATCGATGCCGTGACGATCCGGTGAGGAGCGCAGCAGCACCGATCGGCCTCGAGATTAAACGAGAAACCCTTGCGAGGTGGCGGACATCTGCGCTCGCAGCGCGGTCACGCTGTTCATTATCTTCTTCTGATGGCCCACCAACGTGACCCCGAGCGCCGTCAACTCCTGAACGGTGACACGCGCCGCCGCTTCGAGGGTGATCACCCCCGACCTCTCGAAGCTCTCCGCGTACCGTGACATCTTGATGGAAGCCAGCCACTCGCTGACCGAGGTCAGCTGCGTCAAGTCCACCGCGTCCGGCGCCAGTGGATTGGTGCCCCTGTATCCAAAATCAAATGTTAGATCCACGAATCGACCGGAGGGGCTCGTTGGGGGATAACTAGACGAGAATCAAAGACCTGGAACTCGTCCGAGGTCTCTACGGGTTGTCATCGGGTATCTAAATACGAGATTCCGTCTGGAGTCCCGGGTCACACAACGTTCTGACAGTTCGACGAAATAACGATCGGACCGCGGATTTTCTTCGCTCGTCGAAAGCGAACGCGTATCGAATAGCGTGCCCCTCGTCGAACGCGAAAACCTGCGATCCGATAATGGTCCACGTTGCGAGGCGGCTTTGGCCCGAATAAAATCTAACGTTTGGATTGCTACGGATAAACTGTCAAAGAGTTGAGGACGGAGCGGAAAAACGGAGCCGATCCAGGAGAGCCCGTTCCCGCACGGTCGATCGTACGGGGAGATAGATGGACGGTTCCGTTTTTCCACGTCCGTGGCATAGAGAGAGAGCGGTTTCAAGTTCATTTCGGATTCTATTACTCAAGTACTTCTAGTAAGGAGGGATTAGCCGCTTCGATCGTTGCCGTTTCGCTTTGATCGTCGAAGCGGCTGCACGACGTACACTCGGACAACTGGTCTTAAATCGGTTCACACGGGAACTATGTACGAGATATATGTACAGAAGAGACACGCTCGTCACTGGGAACATAAACAGTTTCAAAGGGCTCTCCCCGCATGTCGAACGTTCGATTCATGAATTCGTCAAGCGGGGCTCGGACTCCGAATCTCGTGCTCGCAGAAGGTTCCCTCGTCTCCTCTCGGCGCGATATGCACGAGCGCGCCGGCCCATTCTGATAATAAAATCGTAAGTTACAACGTTCTGCGAGCAAAAACGTAAAAGAGTTCGGGGTGAAACGGGTAGTTACAAGGGGGGCCGAACGGAGCGTGAGTCGCGGGCCTCTCGTACTACTGATTTCTAGGAGAAGTAATTCCACTGATATAATTTACTCGATAGACTTTTACTGGTACGGGTGGATACGGTGTAAAAAACTTTTAGGGTCTCGGCTCAAGAGAAGGGTTGGGGGGGTCAGGGGGGTCGATAAAGTATCTTTATGTACACTTTGTCCGGAGCTCGATAACTTTCGACGACCGCGCCTGAATTCTTTAACTCGCTTCGCGTGCAGCAAAGGCTCGCGCGACCGCCGCGGCGAGTAGCGAGTAAGTCCGGACACGCGGCCGAGTCAGGCGTAATCGTGAAAATTCGAGCGGCTCCCGGATCGTCGTCAATTAATACGGGTGGCACACGTGTGTGATATCGACGGTGATACGACGGTGAGAGTTGCTAATGGCATGGTATTAATGATAGCACTATATGAGAGCGTGATTACGTTGACGGTATATATGAGTACATACAGAGTTGAGAGATCAGCTGGACGTATTACGTAGACGTGAATGGATAAATGGTGCGTACGAAGCAAGCAGTGCGATACGAACTAATAGGATTTACAAGCAGAGCAAATGCTGTCTACGTGGCAGCAATACTCGTGGTGATTCCAACGAAGCGAGGCGGAGCAACACAAGAGGCACGAGGAACTAACGCATTTCGTAGGTCTCACCGGCGATTAAATCGGTAACGACGCTATTGAACGTGAACCCGATCGACGCTATACGCGCGCCGTTTCGCTTTTGGGTAATTCCGGTTTTCCTCGTGCTCCGCGAACCGACGTCTTCCATTCGAAATAGTCTTCGCCTCCTCCTGCTCGGTCGCTCGGTCTCGCTTCGTCTCGTAGTCTCTTTACATTTTATTATTATTCATTTTGTCGACTGAAAGCTGTTCTTGATTTTTTACCTTTTCCTCAAATGCACGTTGGAGGATGTCGACGAGGCGGGTGGGGGGGGGGGGGGAGCACCCCTNGCGTTTCGCTTTTGGGTAATTCCGGTTTTCCTCGTGCTCCGCGAACCGACGTCTTCCATTCGAAATAGTCTTCGCCTCTCCTCCTGCTCGGTCGCTCGGTCTCGCTTCGTCTCGTAGTCTCTTTACATTTTATTATTATTCATTTTGTCGACTGAAAGCTGTTCTTGATTTTTTACCTTTTCCTCAAATGCACGTTGGAGGATGTCGACGAGGCGGGTGGGGGGGGGGGGGGAGCACCCCTTTCCCTGATTCTGACAATTGTTAGCATTTGTTAGTGCAATGGAGGTCACACACGCTTCGGTGTGCGCTTTTGTCTGCGTGTATGTGTGTGGCGTGTACGCGTTCTCCCAGTGTGTGTCCTTCTGTGTAACCTGCCGCTCCGACTTCGTTCGTCGTACGTGTAACGGAGTCTCTCTGTGTCTGCGTGTACGGTCGGTGTCATAGCGTGGTCGTGCGAAGCTCGTTATATCGCGATTGTCGTAAACTCTAAGGTAATTAGCGCGCATCGATTCGATTTCCGCGAGCGTAAACGCATCTCTCTATAAGCTGATTGTCCGTTTTGATTCTGTCCCTCTTCTATCTGTCTCTCGCGCCGCAGACTCCGACGATCATCCCCGCGGTATCCCGATTACTTTTTTTTTCCCTTAATGGTGTGTCGCGACGCAATTTTCGCTAATAATGATCGACTTTTCTTCACCGAGATTTCTCGTTTCCTCGCTAAAACGTAAGAAGCGCGACGCGTGTCGCGTAATCGATTCCGGCCGCGGCGTGGAAACACGGCCGCCGGCATAATAATATCAGTGCACGGTTCCTCTCTTCTTGGTTGTACGGTACCTTCTTTTTTGTCCGACGTTTCTCCTGGGTTTTCAAGTAGAAAAATACTATTCTAATCTGGTCGTACGGTTTTGCTCGCGATCGATTAAATGCTAATAAGTCTTTGCGGTTCCTTTTGTTGTTGTAGTAAAGTCGACGACGTCAATAAATACTATATCGATAAATATATATATATATATATCCGCAATTTTATATATATATTTACGTATACTCGTGTCAGATGTGTATTTATATATATATATATATATATATATTACGTATATCAAGAATTAGAAAAACATCTGAAAGACTATGACAACACGTTCCCTCGCGGTTTAAAAAAACCTCTTTAGCCCGTTCGTAAAAGACCTCCCCGGAGTTCGAATCCGTTTCTCTATAATATTGCTATTCGTTGGTTCGATTCGTCCTCTAATAAATTCTCGTTACCTCTACGGAAAAACTGGAGGGTACATATACATATATATATATATGCTCTCATAAAATTTTCCATTTAAATCCCTCTAACTAGAACCATAAATATTCTCTATACGACTTCCACGTGGCAGCTAAGATCGATAAAACATCTATATACCGCGTCTCGCTTCGGATATACGTAGCCGCGATAAAAAAACAGTGTCCCCCCTCCCCGGCTCTTCTAATAATCGTATAAGATCGCCTCTCCTCGCGTACGGATAATGAATCGATACGATAAACTGGAAACCGTGAAAACCTTTTCCGCTACGAACGACTAATTCGCTACTAGTTTTTCATTACGCACACCTAACTATTACGCTTCCAACGAAGAGATACGATTTACCATCTAAAAACGGTTTATTTAACGAGAACGGTTCTCTAGAGAAGCGCGCAAAAAACGACCTACCGCGTGTCTATCCCGTTTATAGGAGAACGAGTGTCCCTCGCGAAATTTTATCGCCCCTGCCCTCCTCCTCGTTCGCGTACTCCGCTGAACCTCGTCCGACTGCTCGGCGAACGAAAAAAATTGACGATCCCCGCGCGAACCTGTTGATCGGCCGCGTCGACGGAGTCGCGCTTCCGGACGAGGAACGAAAGAGAAGGAGGGCCACGGACGACCTTTCGACTCGGACCCACGTCTCTCTCTCTCGTGCGACGTTCGACGTCGATCTCTACATGGCTAACGATTTTCGAAATTTGTCCCTACGTCTCTGCGCCGACCACCGGACGTCGACTTCTCCGGCTCGTTCGCGATCGTCGACGGTCTATCGTTAGAACGCGCGAAACGATCGAACGGAAGCGACTGTCTCGAAGTACGGGCGAAGAGTGAAAAAAAAAAAAAAAAAAAGAACGGTTTAACCGAAGTGGGTGAACGGCACCCAGTTGGGGTAAGTAAGCGGTGGTTGTTGTGGCAATGCGTGTGTCGCTGCGTGTGTGTGATAGTGTAAGCTACGGCCGGCTCCTGGTGGCATTACTGGAACGGCAATCGTCGACTGGGCTTGATGGCCGACTACGTCTACGAACGGGCCGCCGCCCGTCGCCGCGGCTGGAATCGCAGCGGCTGCAGCAGCAGCCGCGGCCTGCGCCGCGTGGCTTGTGACATAGTACGGATTGTGTGCAGGTGGCCTCACGCTGTTGTCGTAGTTCGGTTGTTGAGTTGTTGTTGGTGGAGTTCGGTTGGTGCGTACAGATGGTAGTTGTCGCAGTTGCGTTCGGGGTTGCAGTTCGTAGTCGGGTACCAAAGACACCACAAAACCAAAACCACATAAGAATTAGCCCAGAAAAAAAGGGACGTCGTCTCGGCAGGAGGTCGACCCGTCTTCTCTTCGGGTGCGGGAGAGGCGGGACGCGAATTTACACGCGGTGCCCGTGAGAATCGCGTGCGAATTCGCCACACGGGAAAACGACGATCCGAATCTCGACGAACGACGTCGGACGAGATCCGTGGATCGTCGTCGAGGCTCGAGGACGAGGAGGTAAGGGAGAAGCGACGCAACGCGAAATCAACGATAATCGATCGGTCCCGCGACGGTGGCCCGGACGAGCGGTCGGTTTTCCTTGAGGATCGACGGAAAATACCGTTTCTTTATTTCCACCGGCATCCTCCCTCGCGACACAGACATCTTGCTCGTATTCTTTATTAAACGATCGACCGGCGATAAAGTTCGAACGAGACGGCGACTACTCGAGTATCGTTTGATCTCGCCTTTGTTCGCCTTTTTTTGCGTGTACCGTCGGTGGTGGAAATAAGTGAAAGGAGGCAAGAAGAGGAGGACGAGAGGGCGTTTTAAAGGCTCGAGGATTACAGA
Organism: Ceratina japonica; assembly: GCA_019453355.1. Lineage (NCBI taxonomy): Eukaryota > Metazoa > Arthropoda > Insecta > Hymenoptera > Apidae > Ceratina > Ceratina japonica. Next base: position 105,247 of record SMSR01016111.1, on the reverse strand, counting down.
AACGATAAGCGCTAAAGCGATAAAAGCTCTCTGAAAAAGCCACCGCAGTACGATGCGCACTTATTTCGCTTAGGTAGTACTCGTTGAAACGCGAACGAAAAAAATTTATACCCGCGAATATAATTACTTCGCGCTGAGACTTTCCGTCCATAAATTAATTTTCCTCCCAACAAGTGACGCGACAGAACAGAACCGGAGGGGGTCAGGCACCGGTATATATATCTCTTCTTTTATTTTCTATTCTTTTTGCGCACGCGTGTCCAAAGGAGTATAAAAGCAGTTTTAATTAAGACCAGAATTATTATGTAACGTACGTGCGCAGAGCCACTTGTTGTACGCGATATCGGTCGCGGGTCGGACGTTACGCTTTCTTTTTCTTTTTTTTTTTTAGAAGAGCGAGACACTTTGCCGGCCGAGATCGATCGAAAATATGTGCTCGTAAACAAGTAAAATCCAACAGAAACTTTTACGGTCTGCGTTATTATTTTTTTTTTTTCTTTCTGCAATTCAGCGTCGTTGTATTTCAAAGGGAACGAGGAAGCGGAGGCGATTGCACAGATTCAATTTTGACGACGTTCGGCTACGGGAAATATATGAATAAAAAAAAAATGATAAAAAAAAAGAACCCAATGAGTAGCTTTGAAAGAATGCGTCGGAAGCGACGAACTAAAGACAGGTGCGAATAATATATCAGTCCAGTACGCTATATGCCCGCTTCCAGTAATGCCAATCAGGTCGAGGTACATACTTATTAACGACGCCTCGAGTTTAGACATACGTGCACACGAATCTCTCTGTCGGGTAAGCACACACACATCGTGACTATTCCTGGACGGCCAATCGTCGTTACGAGAATATCATGTATGTATCCTTATAATTACGAGAGCGACAACATGAAAGCCCAGTCTAAACAGCGTAATATACGTGAAAAAGAGCGCAGAGCGTGTGAGCGCGTCAGCGATAGAACGGAAAAAACCTTTGGCTGTCGAGAGAAATTAATTTATGGACACGAAGTGTGATTCGCGTAGCATGCGGCATGATTCGTGTTAAAGAGATGACACAGATGATCGAGCGATTCGGTGGTCGCGGGCATCGCCGACGAACGTATCGCGGACTCGGATCTTCGGCGGCCGCCACCGAATCGCTCGCGCGACGAAGGCAACGCCACATCGTCGGGTTTCCGCAGTCGTCGCTGCGCGAGGTCGTTTGCTCGGTAACTTCTCGGTTGGACGGATCAACGTTTATTTGTATTGGCCGGGAAATTGTTAACGCGTACGCGATCAACGTGCGTGGAAACGTCGACGACGGCTGTCGACGAGCGATCGTCGTTTCGCGACCGACGCCGCGCCAATACAAATACGAATTGATGTGGCAACGCGTACCGCGGACAGAATGCAACACAGAGTAAATCGAAGCCGATGGAGCGGTCGAGGACATTACCTGTTCTGGGCGATTTTCCTGAGCGTGTCCGGGCTCCGTATGAGCTTGTCCAAGGTCTGGGTGAGATTGGCGAAGGTCGGGCGATGGGTGCGTTCCTTCTGCCAGCAGTCGAGCATCAGTTGATAGATCGCCTCCGGGCAGTCCATCGGCGCTGGAAGCCTGTACCCTTTCTCGATCGACTTTATCACATCCTGATTAGACCAGTTCCAATACGGTCGCTCACCGTACGACATCACCTCCCAACACACGATGCCCATGCTCCACACGTCGGAAGCGCTGGTGAACTTTCGGAACGCTATCGCTTCCGGAGCCGTCCATCGCACCGGTATCTTTCCACCCTTTTTGCCGGAGTAAACAGTCTTTCAAGATTGGATTTTTGAAAGTCTCTCGGTTCGTTCGACGAGACCGCGTCTCGTCATGGGCGATCACCGACTCGACGCGCATTACAAACGCTACCGGTTCGTTAACTTACAAGAAACAGTTGTGACTCATCGAACGAAGACGAGGGATATAGCGAACGCGAACGTTTTTCGCGCGTCCTCGAGCACAGCTGTTTTTTATAAGACCAACGAGATACTCTACGAATTGTCATAACGCGCGCCGGTGGAACTAGATTAGATCGGCGTCGGAGACTTACCCTGGTGGTGTACGCTCCTTCGGTCGCGCTCTCGATCTCCCTGCTCAGCCCGAAGTCGGCGATCTTGCAGACGAGGGCCGCGTTCACGAGCACGTTCCTCGCCGCCAGGTCCCGGTGCACGTAGTTCATCTCGGCCAGGTACTGCATGCCGCTCGCGATGCCCCGCAGCATGCCGACGAGCTGCAACACCTGGAACTTGCCGTCGTTCGCCCGGAGGAAGGTGTCCAGGCTGCCGTTCTCCATGAACTCGGTGATGATCATCACCGGGTTGCTCTTGGTCACGACGCCCTGCAGGAATATCACGTTCGGGTGCTCGAACTGGCCCATGATCGAGGCCTCCGTCAGGAAGTCGTTGCGTGCCTTGTCCGCGCTGCCCGGTTTCAACGTCTTGATCGCTACGTCGATCTCCGTCCGGCCATCCGGAGGCAGTTTCAATTTGCCGCGACACACGTCGCCGAATTCGCCGCCACCTGAACGCGAAACCACTCCGATTAGGCGCGAGGGGCGAAACGGACAGCGATTTTAATCGGCAGGGGACACACGTTCGAATTCTGCGACCACCGAGGAGGAGGTCCGCGTACTCGTGACAAAGGGAAAAGAGGATCGGTACGAGGGAAACCTGTGTAGGTACCTATGATGGCCTCTATCGTGATGTAGCCGGCGTCGATCTCTCTGGCGAACTCTCTTACGGCCTGGTTCGGGTCCTCGTAAGTGTGAGGATCGACGTAGCTCCTCGCGCCGCCTCCGCCCGCGCCGCCGGCACTCGCTGCGGCGACCCCCACTGCAGGCGTGAACAGCGGCGTGGTCACTGCAACGTCACCAAAACAGAGTTCATTATATTAACACGAGGGCCGGTGTGCTGCAATTTTTACGGAATTCTCGGAGCGCGAGATCACGTGTAACGGCCAGTGCCCGGACACACTCCGTTCGTAGTCCGTAATTGAGAAGGACGTCGAATCATCGGTCCCCCGTTCGGTTTCGATCGAAACCCGTCCGGCCGGCGAACGAAATGTCTCCGGGCCTGTGCCGGCCATGAGAATCATTCGCTCCGTTCTTGACAACCGTATCATCCCGTGAAAAACACTCACACACCCTTCCTCTTTAAACGAGACGTTCGAAACGTTCGAAAATCTAAGGACACAAGCTTGCCAGCCTCGTTTCCGAACTGTTGAACTCTTAACAAAATTCATCAATTCTCGTAAGTAATACGACTCTGTCGATCAGATAGAATGCAAACAATTTCTACTACGACCGAGAAAATAATATATCTAAAAACGGAGAGGTCACTAATTTTGCATGCCAGCGTAGAGAAATGAATGTCCTCGCATGCCTGATAACGTCGAATGATCTCAATTAACGATGCATCAGATTGAATGACGTTAGTCCGTACCGTAGCACGGAGGATGCTCCGGTCGAATCGAATTACTTTCGTCGCCCGTTAATTTACATCAGCGAATCCATCTGCGACTCGGCTCGTTCCGAAGCGCAAATTAATTCGAGTTCCACCGAAACATCCGCTATTTCTCATTTCGCGCGTCGTTCACGAAACGTAGGCAGATACGAATCGAAAAAACAGATCTCGGCGACCGGCTGAAAATAAAACAGAGAAAGAGAGAGAGAGAGAGTGCGATGCAAGAGAGAGAGAGAGACAAGGAACACGATGCAGAACGGTAACTTCTCAAAAGAGTAAAAGGAATCTCGTCATGCTTCGTTTTTTCGTGCTTCTCATCTACTTGAGTACGTAACATCTAAGAGAACGGAGAAGAGAAGAATAAAATAGGAAAAGAAAAGTAGAGAATGGGCAACGTGTTTCGTGTTCGAGTGTAAACGTGTCGCACTTTTGTCGGTCTAAGGATCGTATCGATTTTCGCGCGAGAGAGAGAAAGAGAGAGTGTTCCTGTTCGTTTTTCCCCCCCGTTCGTTTTATTGGGACTGATTAAGGACTTACGCGAGGACTTGCTCTTGTTGTTGGTGTGGGTTGTCACAATCGGTGAACTGTCCATTTTGCAGTGCACTGTGAACAACACAACAACCAACACACTAATTGACAAACAGCAAACAAAAAAGAAGCGGTGTGGGCGTTCGATGAATGAAAAAAGGCGACGAGTCGAGAGTCGAAAAAAAAAAAAAACGAGACGAAACTAGCTTGAAAAGGAAACGCGTTCGACTCGTCCTCCCGTAGTTTCGCGTGCGAATCGAAACGAGATAAAATGGACAAATGCGGCGGCAGCGATAAACTATGGTAACGATCGACGGTGCATGCATTACGTATACGCAAAGTACATTGTACGACGCAAGCACGAGGCACGTACACGCACGATTTTCGAGCGCGCGGGAGCTGCACGCGTGAAAGCCCCGCGGAACAAGCGTACAGCAGATGAGCACGTGAGCGCGTGTATACATGATGATGTGTATGATATGTATTCGTTTCGCGGGGACCGACGGGAAAGACCGTGCGTGTCAGTGCGTAAAAAAAAAAAAAAAACTTGGAGCACGTATTAGAAGAGATGCATGTAAGTACAGACGGGGGGTGCAAAAGTAAGTCAACTACTACGCAAAACTGAAAAACGTTCCTAGAAAAAAAAAAACTTGAGGTGTTGGAGAAGACTTACTGTAGGTCACAACTAGTCCTGTAGTAGCAGGCGATTGTGTACATTGTTTCATTGGATTTTTTCATGGATTTTTCATGGAGGCAGGTTCGATAGATTAGGGGAATCGCACATGAAAAGAAAGAATCGAAAGAACTTGGTTAGAATAATCGTTGCGAATTTTTAATTACACGGAAGCGATCGGTGTGTCTCTCATTTATTTTGTTTTTCCTCGCCGAGCCGTACGGGACTTGGACGACTTTTCCGTTCGCACATTTTTTTCTTTTCTCTACCGTTAAACGAACCACTTTTTCAGTAATCTTTCTTTCGTTAAAAAAGAGAAATACTTCTAGAGAACTGGGTGTTCAGCGACAAGACATTGATCACTGGGGGGGTGGGGGGTATTACACTGTATAATACTGTGAAGGGGGGGGCTGGGGGTCGAGAATACTTGCTGGGTCTAACGGGCTTGGTGATCCAAAATATATTAGTCACAAGACACGAGGGCGCAGTGAAACAACTATGAAAGTGACAGGGGGATATAGTAGCGATAATATATTTATAAAAAAAAAAAGTAATAGATGATGATCGAGCCTCTCTGGCGTCCGACAAACGTACCTTCGCCGTTTCTGTACTCCAAAGTGTCGCAATCGCTCGGCTGTTTCTTGTTACACTCGTCCGAGGCCCTGCTGCATCGAAATCGTACCAAATCAATAGAGTCAAATCGGATTCGACGAAAGGCCGATGACGGCGACCCGGTGAACAAAAGTTTGTCACTCGATAACGATTGTGAGAGCAACTCGTTTACCTTCTCAATATCAGAACGGTCATGATGATGATGATCACCAGGAGAACGACCACGGCGACGATGGCTCCGGCGATGATCCTCACTTGCATGTTGTCGTCCTCTCCGACGTAATCTGGAACAGAATTCGGGACGCGGCTCGTTGAAAAGCTGCGTTCTAATCGCCCAGACTCGACTCTCGTATAGTCACCTAAACCCATGGCGTGAGGCGTCTTTTTAAAGACGACCGGAGTGTACTCGCCCCAGCCCCGGGTAGTCTTCGCCCTCACTTGTATCGCGTAATCCGTCCCCGGTTTCAGGCTCTTGAACGTCGCAGATAAATCGGAGGTCTGGATCACGGTAGCATTGGTGGCGTCGTCGTAGCGCGGGTAACACCTCACTGGAACAGATAACGCGTTCAGCGAGGTTTAGCCGAATTTCGACTCGGGAGATTTGTCCGCGGGGGTCATCGATTTTTACCTTCGTATCTCTCGACGAGATCGCTGTCCCCGCCGACTTCGGTCACCGGAGCGTCCCAGCTGATGCTCAGTTCCGAGCTCTTCACGCTCGTGATCCTGACGTTGCTCACTAGACTGGGCACGCTGGCCTCGGTGGTGACGGTGATGTCCACGTACTCGGATTTTCCTGCCAACGCCGACACACCGTTCTCGGCGAACACTTGGAACCGATAGGTGGTGACCGCGTTCAGACCCGTGATCGTGATCTTCGTGTCGTTGAAGACCTCCTGTTTCACAGAGAATCGCGATCGACCGAGTCACATTTCACGGTTCGCCGGCAGAACGCTCGGGGAAGACGTAGGGGAGACTTACCGTATTGGGAATGTATTTGACACCCATGCTGCACGCGTCGCAGACGACGCGGTACGTCGTGTCCGCGCGGCCTCCGAGCTGATGCGGCGCGTTCCACGACAGGATCACGGTGGACTGGTCCACGAAGTTCACCGTCAAATTCTGCGGCGCCGACGGCGGCTCTGTAATCACACCGAAACGGCCCGTTTCAACGATCGACCGTTCCGCGTCCGACGAAACTCGTCGCCCACGTTTATCCGCGGGATCGTTAATAAACGCGCAAACGAGACTCACGTGTGCAGGGCATTATCTTCGGATCCTTCTCGGCTCTGTAATAACCCGCGTTGCATCTGCACTCGGTGAACCCGTAGTCGGAGGACTTGCTGTGAGCCGGGCAGGGCTCGCAGGCCTGCGAGCCCGCCTCGTGCTTGAATTTACCGATGGGACAGACGATGCACTGCTGCTTCTCGATGTCCGCCTGGAATCCCGGTTTGCAGTGGCAGCCGCCGGTCGACAGGTACCACTTGCCGTCGCCCTTGCAGAGGAAGGTGGGCTGATCGATGACGATCGCGTTGTCGACGCACGTGCCGATCGTCTGCTCGATCAGCGCGACCTCGCGGCCGGTCGGCGTCGCCGGGAACCGGGCGAAGTTCACGGAGATCTCCGGGCAGCTGATGTAGTAGACCTTGATGGCCAAAATCGAGATGCAGGCGCCTTGGTCGCGGAACGCGAAGTACACGCCCTTCTTCGTCACAGGGATCGACTTCACCTCCGTGTTTATCACCACTTCCGTGTTCGTGTTGAACCTCCCCTCGCCGGCGGCGATCCGTCCTGAGGATCAAACGTTTCTCACGTTTCTCTCCCTGGCCCAGTCGCGCGTTTCACCGAGCGAAACGCTTTTCACGCTTATATACTTTACCCGAAGCGAACGATAAGTAAAACGGGCGAATGCTCACCGATTAATTTGTAGCTGTCGGTCTCCCAGGGCGGCGGCTCCTTGGTGGCGACGTCGAACTCGTAGTAGAGCAGGCTGAACGTCTCCTTGCAGCTGAGCGCGTTTCCGGGGAACAGGGAACAGTCGCGGGTGGTGAATTTGATTTCTATGTACATGCGATTCGCCGGTCCCCTCTCGATGAACGGCGTCCATAGCCAATTGTTCACGTTGTTGTACGCGACGTCGCAGACGACGTAACTCCGCCAATTGATGCCCTTGTCAAAGTTCGTGAACGACTCTTCCACCCACTGCAATCAGACCACGGGACGATCTTAATTTCGGGGTACCCTCGCGATTAAACGGCGAGCAAAACGCGCCTTCGATTCGCAAAGCGGATTCGACCTACGCGCGTGCTCGAATCGACCGCGATAAGAACGAACGAGTGTTTTCGATCGTCGGCTTTAGCTCTCTCTCTCTCTCTCTCTTTGCTCTCGTCGAGCGACGCCGGGAGAAAGTGTCTGGGAAATGATTTTTTGTTACGGCGCGTGGATACGCGAGATACGGGGTCGTAAGATTAAATAACGCGGCGCCTTCTCACAGGATACTTTCCCCCGGGACCCTCGCCTCGATGTTTGCCTACGGATTACGCGAGAGATTCCATCGAGTCAGCGTCCACGAAATCAGCTTTGAGCCCCTCGACTTTTCTCTCCCCGGAATTCTTCCGTTCTCTCGCTTTTAAGGCCTCTCTCGCGCGTCGCGGTCCTCCCCGACCGACTTCGAGAGAGAACCCCCCCGCGTCGGACGATATTTACAGAAACAACGAAGACGGATCGTCGGGCCGGGTCATCCCGAAGAGTTCCGTGGAAGAATCCGTGGACGACAAAGAGACTCGAGGACGGGGAACAGATTTATTCCCGGACGAAGGGGGCTGGATAGAGACGCTTTCCGATCTTTATCGAGCCGATCCGTAGGACAGTGACGAGCGAAAAAGGGAGAGGAGAAAGAGAGATTCACGCTGGCCGGGCTCGGTCCATGTCCGATCGGAGGAACCACTTGTCCGTCGACGTTGGACGCGGTATCCTCCCTCGGCAAATGACGAGGCGGAGAGGCCAGGTCGTCGACTTGCGACAAACAGACCGCAAGGAATTACCGGCGCGCGTTACCATTAGTTTTATTGCCCCCCTCGGCTCGGGCTCGTCCCGAGAGAGACCGCAAAAAGTTCCGACCGAGCAACAAGGACCCGTCGTCGCCGTCGTCGTCCTCGTCGCCGCCATCGTCCACCTCCTCTCCTCGTCGACGGACCTCGTCCTCTAAGACTATTCTCTCTCTCTCTCCGTCTCTCCCCGAGAGAGAGAGCAAAGGCTGCGTAGGTAAGAACAGGCAAAAAACGGGTAGATCGAGAAGACCGGGCTTCTTACCCGGAGAACATTTTCTTGCGGACGTGTTTCCGGCAGGGAGGCCGCAATAAATTCAGACTGTGTACGGTTACTCGGTAGCGCAAAGAGATTATTACGAGCGGGAGGGGGGAGCGAGAGGCAGAGAGAAAAAAAGGCCACTATTTCGTTTCGGTGGACGGACCGACGACGTCCGCCGATCAGAAAATTTGATCGCGATCCAATATCGTCGAAACGTCAGATTTTTCTCTACGAAAGTTCTCGTATTAAACGCTCGAGAGTCGATTGCAATTACCCGCACTGGTATTTGCTCCGCCGTCCGTTATCCTCTCGCTCGCTCGCCCCGTCTCTCTCTCTCTCTCTCTCNTCGTCCCGAGAGAGACCGCAAAAAGTTCCGACCGAGCAACAAGGACCCGTCGTCGCCGTCGTCGTCCTCGTCGCCGTCATCGTCCACCTCCTCTCCTCGTCGACGGACCTCGTCCTCTAAGACTATTCTCTCTCTCTCTCTCTCCGTCTCTCCCCGAGAGAGAGAGAGCAAAGGCTGCGTAGGTAAGAACAGGCAAAAAACGGGTAGATCGAGAAGACCGGGCTTCTTACCCGGAGAACATTTTCTTGCGGACGTGTTTCCGGCAGGGAGGCCGCAATAAATTCAGACTGTGTACGGTTACTCGGTAGCGCAAAGAGATTATTACGAGCGGGAGGGGGGAGCGAGAGGCAGAGAGAAAAAAAGGCCACTATTTCGTTTCGGTGGACGGACCGACGACGTCCGCCGATCAGAAAATTTGATCGCGATCCAATATCGTCGAAACGTCAGATTTTTCTCTACGAAAGTTCTCGTATTAAACGCTCGAGAGTCGATTGCAATTACCCGCACTGGTATTTGCTCCGCCGTCCGTTATCCTCTCGCTCGCTCGCCCCGTCTCTCTCTCTCTCTCTCTCCCTCTCTCCTCTCCTTCCCGTGGCGAGGAATCATATAAAAGACAGAAGGCGCGAAAGGTTAATATCGCGCGAACACTATTAGAGGAGCGGAGAAAAGTCCCCGGGATGTTATTTCGACGCCTACGCGGGAGCTTTATCGCCTGGGAAATTGCGTTAGGAGACGGTGAATTCCACCCCCGCCCATCTCTCTCTCTCTCTCTCTTCTTCCTCCTCGGTCTCCGCCGGTTTTACTCCTCGTTCTTTCGCCGCGGTGCCTTCCAGGCTGGCCGCGGAACCGAAAAAAGGCACGGGCACCAGCACCGCGCGTCGTTAACGCCGCGGAATTTAATTGGATCCCGCCGAGACGTTTCTCTTTCAAAGTGCCGGCGTCAATTTTTCGGCGCGCCGGATTTCCCAGCGGCGCGATTCCCCGGCTCCGAGGTCGGCGGGGAATAAAAAATTTTATGCCCGCTCTTGCCGGGAGAACGAGCCGGCCGATCCGCGTCGCGCTCGCCTCGAACGAGATCGTTTCGAGCGACGACTAATTCCAGAATTTATCGGGTCTCCTTTGAAATCGGACGAACGAGGTGCACGCGAGCGGCGATTCCCGTCTAGGAGGCAACTTTTTAGCCGGGGAAAACGATTCGGGTAACCGAGGCAGTGTGCAAGACAGGCGTACGTGTGCGCCGGGNCCCTTTAAAATCGGACGAACGAGGTGCACGCGAGCGGCGATTCCCGTCTAGGAGGCAACTCTTTTAGCCGGGGAAAATGATTCGGGTAACCGAGGCAGTGTGCAAGACAGGCGTACGTGTGCGCCGGCGGCTTCTTGGGCGCGTTTCCGCGGGCGGCGGAGATTTTAAATGAAATTAATTACGCCACTTAACATGTTTCGCGCCTCGGGTTCGTTAGCGTGCCGCATGCGAGATTAGCAAAGCCCGGGCGCGCCCGGCTCGGGTAATTTCGCTCTTTATCGCGTTTCAACACCGAATTCGGCCGGATTTCGCGTTGTGTTTCTCAATTAGCTCGCCGGGTCGATCGATCGACGCGACACGAATCCATTAAAACGACGCGTCGCGCCGCGC
>SMSR01016111.1:79298-94651 GCA_019453355.1 Ceratina japonica | reverse complement strand
GCGGCGGCGGCGGTCGGAGAATTATTCCATCCGCGATCTTATTAATTCGTCGTGAATTCGAGATGCGAGGAACGGGGACGACGGCCGCGGGACGGAGAACGGAACGAGAGGGAGAGAGAGAGAGGGAGGGAGAGACGGTAGAACGAGAAAGTTCAGAAGGTTGAATTTATGCTGGCGGTGACTCTCGGGGTGGACCCATCCGCGTGCGTTTGTATGCTTTGTACTCGTCCGGGGGTTTGCCCTCTTTCTCTTTGTAACCGTGAAAAGAGGGAAAAGACGCGGATTTTTAGTATTCACGCGCGGTTGTCGTTTTTATGATTTTAATTCCTGGAAATTACTTTTGAGGTTGCTCGCTACGGTAAAAAGGGAGTTCAAAACCGCGGTGATGTTTCCCCGCCGAGTTTGATATTCCGAAAGGAACTTTGTGTACGGCCCGAAAGCGGGACGCGGCACCCGCCGACAGGAAATGCATCGCGCGCGATTTTTTTTTCTTTTCTCTACGGCGCGTCCCTCCTGTTTTTCTCGTTTGATATATCGTATATCGAAAAATATCGCGCGACAAACGTTCAAAGTACGCCTAGAGTCGTCTGCGCCGCGAGTCACGCGGCGGCGGCCGGGCGAGAAATATTTATTTGGACCACCGCGAGAGACACTCGGTGAAAAGGAAGTGAAAAACGCGACAGCGCGTATCATGCCCTCGAGAATTCCACCCCCCGGAGCCCGATACACGCGCGCGTTTGCCGGCAAGATACGGCCCCGAGTTTGACGCAACTTTCATTAATCCTCGCGAATCGCGCACCGGATTGACACGCGCGCGCCTGCCTGTCCCTCCGAGCTGCTCCCCGTTGCCATTCAACCGCGGAGACCCGTTCCTACCCCACCCGTGCTTCGAAACCTCGTTCCCTCGGACGTTCAGACGGAAAAGATTCTAGTAACTTTTCATACCNTCCGAGCTGCTCCCCGTTGCCATTCAACCGCGGAGACCCGTTCCTACCCACCCGCGCTTCGAAAACCTCGTTCCCTCGGACGTTCAGACGGAAAAGATTCTAGTAACTTTTCATATCGCGTAACGACGAGCCAGATAAGCTATCGGACAATCGCGGAACGTAATTTGCGAGCGCGGGGGTCGGATGAAAAAGACGACGACGACGGAACGGGGGGTTGGGGAGAAAAAATCCATATAGCGAGAGGAGAGGGCGTCGGTCGTTCGCGAGAATCGAGATCTCTGTATACGGTCGAAGACGCGGGGGAGAGGAGCCGTGTATCGGCGAGGAGAGCGACGGGGCTCGGATCGTGATCCCTTNCGAGAATCGAGATCTCTGTATACGGTCGAAGACGCGGGGGAGAGGAGCCCGTGTATCGGCGAGGAGGAGAGCGACGGGGCTCGGATCGTGATCCCTTGTCTCGTTGTATACGATGCACGGCCCGTTGTATATTTCGCTCGCGGATTCTCCTGCTCGCGGAGGTCTTTTAGAGGCCCTTCGCGCTTTCATTGCCAACCTCGGCCGAGACGATTAACGCAGAAAACTGCAATGATCAACGAACCGTTGCGCTCTCCTCTTTCTCTCTCTCTTAATTAACGCGAGCCCCGCGCCGTACTTTACGACGAATACGCGGTTGTTTCAACGGCCGTTTGTTCGACCGGCAGCCGGCAGGCTCCGTCGTCGTCGTCGTCGTCGTCGCGGATGATGCGACGAACTTTTCGGCTAATTAGACGGCATCCAGCCGACGCACGGTTATTTACGGGCCATTCATCGGAATCGGTCGACGAATTTCGCTCGATACGAAATTCGGTGGCTCCTCATTTGCATCTAATTGCTCCGTTCGTCGCGCGAGGAGAACGAACGAACGAACGACGGCGACGACGACGGTTAAAACTGTGTCAAACCGTGTCGCGCACCGAGCCCGGGGTCGACGGACTCCTGGCTCCGCAATCATCGCCACAATACGTAACTATGTGTACGTACGTACATCGGCGCAATCGAGGCCCGATCGAACTCCATCCGGCGCGTAATCCGCTGGCCCTACCGTCAAAGGGAGACTCGTCGAGCAGACGTCGCCCCGGTTAATCCTCCGACGATACCGTTAAGTCACTGATGATCGGTCGTACGCGTATATGACGTATGTGGGCCGACGCAAAAACTGTTCGACTATTTTCGTTAATTACGACGACGGCTGCAGAGAGATAGAGAGAGAGAGAGACTCGGATCTGGAGAAACGGAGACGGCGGCAGGGATGCGGAGCACGTGTCCGTTGGTAAATTCGTTGCGGCGAGTGGTCGTGATTTAAAAATTAGATCTTAATCGAGTGGAATTCGGCCCACACGCTCTGGTAACGAGGACGATCTTGCCCGAACACGCTGCTAATAAACGAACGCGCGCGTGGATTGGTCCGGATAACCTATAGATCGTCGCTCTTTCGTCTCGTTGTTTTCTTATTCCTCTCCTCCGTCTTCCTGGCTCGGCCGGCTGAAATATCTCGGCCAGTTAAAACGCTATCAGTTCTAATAAACGATCGTTCGTCTGGTTTCGTCCTCCCGCGGCTGCTGGTGTATCGTTAAAACCCGAGAGACGCCGGAGGTGAGGACGCGGACCGGCAGCGCCGGAAAAGAGCGAGGAGGCCCGATACAGAGAGAAGGACGGAGAGGGTCGCCCGGCTTTTTTTAATCTGCACAGTCACCGTATGAAAGGGATCGACACCACTGATCCAGATGTCGAGATCGAGATACGGCCTAGAGTCTAGGGGCTACGCGACGACGATGCCCTGATTCGACGTCACTTTCAATAAAAGATAACGCGGCCAGGCCCCCTTCTATACGGAACGTCTTCTTCTTTCGCGAGAGAGCTACGAAACTCGTCGTCGGAGACCTGCTTCGTCGATTTTCGTCCACGGACGAACCTCGTTTTCGTTTCAATGAAATCGACGAGTCGCGTCGGATTTTTTGCACCCGACGACGCTTTGTGACGCGGAACGAGCGTGCCGTATGTCGCCGCGTCGGATCGGGGCGTCGGGAAAAATAATACGATGGCCCACCGCGAAGTCGTAAAATTTGTCCGATCTATGAGAGAGAGGGAGGGAGGAGAGAAAAAAGGAGGACGATTAATCCCGTGGAAACGGTCTGACGGCCGTGTGACCGATGGCGTGTCTCGGTATAACCCGGCACTGTTCTCTCATTCGGCTCGGGGGATTAATTCCCGGGGATTAGCATTAATTTCGTTCCGTCCCGTACCGTACCGAGAGGTTAGTAGCCGGGGACCCGATCGACGAAAGCGAAAACGGAATTCAGTGGATTTCCTGGCCGGACGGCGGTGCGTATACCGGTTCGAAAAATTGCCTCCTCGTACCGTGAGAGGAACCGTGCGCGCCTTCCCCGCTGAGAGGGACCCGTTAACCGATCGAACACGCACAACGGCCCCGTCGTAACTATAAAACCAAGTATGCGCGAACCGAGCGTACGTCTTAGGACTTATTGTCCGTCAAAAAGTCTGACTAATATTACAAATTAGTGACCGTCGGCCGACTGTTTCGGCCGGGAGATCGCGGTAAACGATTCTAAAGTCGTACAATAAATAACGAGCTTGCGTTACGTTTCAATAAAATTATTCACGGCGCGATCGTTGACTGAGAGAGACGCGGGCGCACGAGGTGGACGTTCGCCTTCCGATTGACTTCGGTAACGAAATCTCGGAGGGTGGGAAAAAAATATATTGAAAATTCTACGGGGGGGTTTTATAGTTATGACACGCGAGTGAACCGGGCGCGCGCTTTTCGCCCCGGACTGCACCGGTAATTATCACGGGAAAGGTTTTCACGGTAGCGGTTCGAGGGCCGCGCCGGTTAGATTTACGGCCGCTGCAAATTCCACGAATTTACGACGGTTCCGTGTGAAAACGATAAAGTAGAGTAACGGAAGGCGCGCGCGCGGGGGATACTGGGACCGGGCAATTAAACGCGGAACAATTAACGAGCGCGAAAGCCGGGTTTTAAACTGACCGACACCCGGGGCGGCGGAATTTTTTGACAGAGGATCGCCGGGACGAGACGGGACGAGTGTTCGCGACGGGAAAATACACGCGTCGCGGCCGTAAAGCGAAACGCGGTCTGCGTCGAATTGCGCGGACGCCGTCGGATTCGTCTCGGGTCGAGTCGCGGGCTCCGGTTTCCGGCGCGATCGCCGCGCTTTTCCCGTGTTCACATTCATATTTCAACGTACCGTTAAATTCATCTCGGGCCGCGCTACTCCGGTCGTTCTCGGTCTAATCCGATATTTCCCGAGTTCATATCGATATCTCTTCGCGGTTTTACGGACGCGGGGCTATTACGTTCTTGCACGCTACTTCGTGAATTCTCGACCGGGTACACGGTCGGCTAGTCACGAGGGGACAGGATGAAATAAAGGACCGGCGATGCAGATCACGCGACAACGATCCGGGAGACTCTTGACCGTAGACGATCGGACGATCGTACATCTATCGAGTGTCCCGATAAAACGCGTCTCGGCTCATCGGCCGCGAGGAACCCGTGCGCCGTGGACCGCGCGCGGGGAAGGAAGGACATGGACCGAGGCAAGGACATCGTCCGCGCCTGTCCGACGGTCAATCTTTTCCTATCCATTAAGCAGGTATCTTCTTCCGCGACGCGTCGCGCTTAGAAAAAAAATAAAAGTCAATCACCGGCGAGCGATGCCGCGGCGTCACGAACCCCTGCAACGATGGAAATCGCCGGACGCTCGCTACCGAACGCGCAACGGGCCCCGTTCGAATAATACTATAATTGATCGAGCGAGATTCGCGGACGAACGACGCTGTTCTCCTCCGCGTTCGTTTTTCTCGCGTGCGTTTAATAAATGCGTTTGGAAGGGATGGTCGTTCGACGGGGAAAGAGCGACGGTGTTGCCGGCAGACGGAACAAAAAGAGGAGGAGAGACGCGCCGGCTCCTCTTGGTACCCGCGGAACGCTTTAACGACGCAATCACTGGATAGGTTCCCCGTGATAAAAATCCCTCGGCGAGACGGCAAAGTCGACGGCGATGACGCCGGGCCACAAATCAGCGAACGGATGCGTAAGCTCGACTCTTGGGTCAGGGCTCGGTTAGGTACGAACGAGCATCGATCCGCCGGCTCCGGTAACGACCGCGCGCGCTTTCGAACCGCCAGCCGATTCGGGACGACGAGCGTTCCTCCGCGTCCCAGGACACTATCCCGTAATTGCACGTAACCCCGACGAGAAAAGAAAAGGCGAAGAAAACGCGGTGTCGCCTTTCTTCGAGATTCTTTCACCGCCTCAGCGTTTCCTGCGACCAAAGGACGATCGCGCCGACCCCGCTCTTTAATCGCGGCGCGCGTTCGAAACGAGGCGCCCGCCCGCGTCTCTAATTATCTCTCTCCAGAATTCTCCTTTTATTTTTTAACTCGTGAAATTACTCGAGGCTGCCGTGGCGTTGCTCGTTCGAGACCGAAACTCTGCGACGACGTTATCCGGAATCTACGCGCGAAACACGTGTCGTCGTCCGGGAAACAAAAGAGGAACTCTCGGGGCGCGTCGTAATTCGAAGAGGAGGGTCGTCGTCGCGCGTTCATCGATTCCTTTTTCGTCCCCTCGATGAGAAATCTGTAATCTATACTTTTCGTTCGACGTATATACCGTAGGAGAACGCGGGACGCAGGTATGCGCTCGCGTACGCGAGATTTTACGAGCCGAAAAACACGTGTACGACGCCGCAATTCGAGAACCCGAGGCGCCGCGACACACCGTGTGGTAGTTTCGCCGTTTCCTGGACGCGAGCCTCGATTAATTCCGTCGAGAGCCGATAACTCGCTCGCTCAGTTTCACCCGAAGAAGGACGACGACGACGACGACGGCGGCGGCGGCGGTGCGGTTCGTTTTTTTCTCGGTCGACCACGAGGGTCCTTCGCGGAGTACGATTACTCGATTTTGCATAACGACCCGCGTCGTACGATAAAGAAAACGAATAGTAGGAATAACCGGGGAAAGGCACGGCCGACTCACGCGCTCCGCTCCGTACCGATTTCTTTACTTTTCAAATAAATTTGTAATGCAAATCTCCTTAATTCTACTTGTCAGAACTGGCACGCTTGCCTACGTAATCTCGGCTATGTATATACATATACATATTCCGCGGGGGACTCCTCCGACCGGCGGAGGGGACGAAAACTCGATTACGGCGTACCGAGAACGAGCCGGCGAGCTCCGATTGGCAAAATCGGAGCGCGCGTACTCCTTATCCCAGATAAAAGGGGTAACGATAAGCGGTGGCCCGCGCGTCGGAGACGAGTGCTCCTCGAATTTCCGTCTCGGAGAATCGATAAATCGCGTCCCCCGTAAAAAAATGCCCGGATCGTCTCCCGTTTCGATAAGAGCGGCTCTTCCGATCGATTCCGGGGTCCGCGACGCGTCAAACCCGGGAATTAGTCAGTTTTTTAACGGCTGACGCGACGTCGCCCGAAGGGGGAAACGAAATAAATCATCCACTTATCTGGCTAATAAATATTTAGCTAATAGCCGGCTAGTTATTCTAGACACACCCCCGTCCGGAGGAAGGTAACCCGATATTTATTATTCCCGTCCGGCGCCCCGAAATGTTCACAGCTGTACGATTATATTGTGACTCCACCCGGCACGGGAACGAAAGACACACGCGTCTGTCTCCACCCTCCCTATTTATGTTCGCCTTTTTACGAGCTGCAGGTAATTACTTAGCCCGGGTTATCTCCATAAAGAACGATATCAGTTTTTCCGACAGCATTCTCTAAAAATCCTTTCCCAAACTGCGGGTCGCGACCCCCAAGAGGGAAAGCCAACTCGAAGGACCCGCGTTTTAATTAGTTTTTCTTTTTTTTTTTTACGAGCAATTTTATCGGTCGTCGTCGCGCCGCNCCCCAAGAGGGAAAGCCAACTCGAAGGACCCGCGTTTTAATTAGTTTTTTTTTTTTTACGAGCAATTTTATCGGTCGTCGTCTCCCGGACACACGGCCGTAATTGATACCCGTCGATCGGGCCGGCGTTCCTCACCGTAACGAAAGGATTCCGGGAACGTTCTTGTTTCGGGGATCGTAAAGAACCGGGGAGCGGGAGTCCGTTTGGAAATTCGCGAGAAACGAATGGGCGCCGGGTGCTACCGGTATGCAAAACGCGAACACACGCCGGCCGGGGAGAGCAGAGCGCGGCGGCGGCGGCGTTTTCTCGCGGCGCGCATTCCGGGAAGGCGATCCTTGACGAGCGTGAGCCCCCGAAGACGAGCGGTTACCCGAGTCACATATCACCACGTGACGTCCTCAGAATTTCGCATCCGAGGAGCGCATTTAGATGCAGATACGGCCGCGGTTAAAAAGGCGAAAAAGCCGGGATGACCGACCGGGAGGAGGAGGAGGAGAGGGTGGCGAGGGCGAAGAAGCGCGGAGGCCGGGAGAGAGGTTCGAACACAGAGGCGGGCCGAGGAGGATGAAGACGAAGGAAACGCGAGATGAAACGGTCAGATAGAGGCTCGAGTGCCACGTGCGGAACGGAGCAGACCTTTTCGCCGGCTCCAGACACCATCGCCGGGTTTCATCGACTCCGTGCCTTCTTCTTTTCATCTCTGTTATTCCTCGGACGGACGTCCGGAGCTCGTTGGTCAAATAGATCGATTCCTTGTCGTACAAATACTTTACGACGACGCGTAACGAGGAGGCTCCTCTCGCATAGTACGGGATAGCCGTGACACACGACACACGCTCGGTGGAAAGGGCGCCCCTATTAGATTTTTAAACCTCTTTTTTAGGGACGTTTATCGGGCGAGCTGTTATCGCGACAAAGTAGGTGTACCGTTAGCAGTTCTCGTTTCGTTTTCAGGGAATCTCTGTGAAGTCAAACGAAACCGAGAACTCGGACGAAAATGTACCGCGCGCTGCATTTGAATATCCTTCACGTTGTTCCACGGTAAATGATTTAAATATTCCGTCAATCCTCCTCCTCCTCCTCCAGCTCCGCCGCCGCCCNATAGTACGGGATAGCCGTGACACACGACACACGCTCGGTGGAAAGGGCGCCCCTATTAGATTTTTAAACCTCTTTTTTAGGGACGTTTATCGGGCGAGCTGTTATCGCGACAAAGTAGGTGTACCGTTAGCAGTTCTCGTTTCGTTTTCAGGGAATCTCTGTGAAGTCAAACGAAACCGAGAACTCGGACGAAAATGTACCGCGCGCTGCATTTGAATATCCTTCACGTTGTTCCACGGTAAATGATTTAAATATTCCGTCAATCCTCCTCCTCCTCCACCACCTCCGCCGCCGCTCGGTCGGTCCCCCGGCCGAAACTTTATCTACGTGGAAATAAATCGCTTCGCGTACCTCTTTGTGAGCTATCGAGGGCTTTTTTCCCGATGTTCCGATGTAGATTGGATCGGTATACACGCCGAGCGGCATACCTTCGATAATTTACATCTAACGAGGGGCGCAGAGTATAAAGTACAACGGGTGTGTGTTTCCCAAAATTGTCCCGTCATTGTTTATTGGACTTTCTAAACAGTTCCCGGGGCCCTCTCCTACGCGACGGGTATTACACGACACCGGGAACTGGTCGAACGGAGCGTAGAGCGGCGATAAATTTCCGAAGATCCGAGATCTAACCGAACCGAACTCCTCCGAGTATCGACAGACCCGATCCCGTTAAGGGTCAAACGTGATACACGGCGCGTAATAACAGATAAATGAGCCGCGCGAACTTTCAATCTCGAAGATATGCTACTGCCGCACGGTGCAACGAACGATGCGAAACGCGATTAAAAACTCCTTTTGCCGGGGACCGGAGAGTTCGCCGCCGGTTTAAGGCGGCGGCGGCGTGTTTGCCGGCAAATACGCGGCCTTGCACCCTCCTAATCACTTTTCCTTCCGGAATCGAGATCCCCGCGAATAACAAGTATACGGGCAATGTTGGGGGTTATTAATATACAGGACCGTGGGGCGAAACAGCGTCAGAACAAACAAGCCAAACAGAATTAGCCCGGAGTATTTGAACAACCCGATGGGGGAGTGGGAGAAGGGTTGGCGTGCGTGGCGAAGCGAGACGTCGCTTTGATGGCGTTACTGGTGAGCCTCGAAACTCGTATAAAGGGATCCCGAAGATACACTCTCTCCTCTCTATCTCTCTTACCACTAATCTCGGCCTGCAGGACCTCGTAAAGGGCCGCTTCCTACCCTCCCGGCTCTCCTCGACCAGATCCAGGCTTTAAACAGCGCCGGAAACAAAAAACGAGGGTAAATCCCCGTTTGTATTAATTGAAAATGCTTCAGTTTCCAGCCGCTCGATCACGGCTCCGAGAGCCTTCCCGTCCCGAACGAACGTCTCTCCTCGTTAACCCTGTTTTTATCGCCCAATTTACACGACGAACTATCGTTTCGCGTCGCGAGCTACTCGGAACGATCTCTCTATCGATCGAGACGTCCGTCTGTGGATTTAGTTCGGGGAAAGAGCGATATTCGAGAGTCCATATCGCGCATAATTAAAGAGGAATCCGGGGGCATGACGTTCGGCCGAAGTCATGCGACCCAATCGCGATGAGCTAAGGCGGCGAAGAATTCGAGGGGTAGCCGCTCCGCCCTTCTCCGTCGCCGAGACTTCAAACAGCGTCGTATAGGAGCCGAACGAGGTGTAAACTACGAGAACNCCATATCGCGCATAATTAAAGAGGAATCCGGGGGCATGACGTTCGGCCGGAGTCATGCGACCCAATCGCGATGAGCTAAGGCGGCGAAGAATTCGAGGGGTAGCCGCACCGCTCTTCTCCGTCGCCGAGACTTCAAACAGCGTTGTATAGGAGCCGAACGAGGTGTAAACTACGAGCCGGGTCCTCGAACGGAGGAACGAACGGTCCGAGCACATATTTGGACGTTCCACTTCCGTTTCTCGCCGGCCGGCCGGCTCGTAGACGGAGGAAGGAGGTGCAAAGTGAGGAGGAGCCCTCTTTTTCGGCTCGGTTTCCAGGGAAAAAATCGGGCTTCCGTGCACGAGCCTACCGATACGGAGGGAGGGCGGAGGACGTTTAGCAGCTAGAAAAATCAACACCGCGCTCAAAGAACCTTTTCAAACGGAGCGTTAGGCTGNCGCCGGCCGGCCGGCTCGTAGACGGAGGAAGGAGGTGCAAAGTGAGGAGAGGAGCCCTTTTTTTCGGCTCGGTTTCCAGGGAAAAAATCGGGCTTCCGTGCACGAGCCTACCGATACGGAGGGAGGCCGGAGGACGTTTAGCAGCTAGAAAAATCAACACCGCGCTCAAAGAACCTTTTCAAACGGAGCGTTAGGCTGGCTCGATTAGCGGCACGGCACTAACGATCAACGCGGAAAGGCCAAGGGGGAAAAAAGTGGACGAGAACCAACGGCCGATATCCTTTTTCCCGTTCCAATTTCACCGCTCCTTCCTCCTTCTNCTCGATTAGCGGCACGGCACTAACGATCAACGCGGAAAGGCCAAGGGGGGAAAAAAGTGGACGAGAACCAACGGCCGATATCCTTTTTCCCGTTCCAATTTCACCGCTCCTTCCTCCTTCTTTTTTTTTGTATCGGACGCGAAATAACGAGGTTGACCAATGGATGCAATCCGTTCGACGATTATTAGCTCGTTCACGGGCTACAAAGTCCCGTCGTGTTTTCGCCATCGATTATCGTCTTCCACCGGATTCCGATCCGGCGTCTGTGAGGCACTCGCGAAATAATCGAATGCGCCNGTGTTTTCGCCATCGATTATCGTCTTCCACCGGATTCCGATCCGGCGTCCGTCAGGCACTCGCGAAATAATCGAATGCGTCCGCGGACGCGGAGCTCTCGCGCCTAAACGCCGTTTCGTGCGCATAAGAAGGAGCGCTTTAAAAATCTGCAGCCTATTCGCGGATCTAATGATCGTTGGAGGAGGTATCGAGTAAAGGGAGTACCGCGCGGTGTTAAGCGGTTCGGACAGTTTATCGCTTCGCATCGCGTCGAAGCGGGGGAGATANTTCGCGGATCTAATGATCGTTGGAGGAGGTATCGAGTAAAGGGAGTACCTCGCGCGGTGTTAAGCGGTTCGGACAGTTTATCGCTTCGCATCGCGCCGAAGCGGGGGAGATATTTAGAGTCCCGACACCCACGTAGGATCACGAGAGCCGAGTTTGCCGGAGCGGAGTGAAATTTTCAACGGCGTTGGTTACGTACGCGAATGCATTATACGTACACGCGCGCGCGGTGCGTCCTACGACGTTTAAATAAACGCATCCTCTCTCTCTCTCGCTCTGTTCCTCCCTCTATCCGGCGGCCGTCTCTCTAATTTGTCCGTTCAAACAAAAAGCAATTTGTTACCCAGCAGACTGACTCTTGGTCCGGTGAGTACCGCGCGCGAGCGAGACGGAAAGCGAGATGAAAAGGGAGAAAAAAAGAGCGCGGACGCGCGCGCTCGACGGACGGAGAGAGGCGAGGGCCCCGGCGAGAGAAAACGAGAGAGACGGACGCGAAGGAGGAGGTAGTGGCTGATTTAAACCTGTCTGGCGGCCCGCTGCGCGCTTAACAACTGAAAAACAAACATGGCGCCGAGAGAGCGCACCGGCCAGCGGGAGCCCACGTATGCCGCGCGCACCGAGAACATAAAGTGCTTCTGGTACCCCCGGAACCCGCTGTTTCTTCACCAATACCCATTTTGTCTCTTGCCGGACACCGCGACGATCCCAAAGATTCCACCGACCGCCGAGGTGTCCCTTCCTGGAGATCCTTTTCACGCGGCGCACCGCGAAAAATCCCGTTCGCCATGGTACAGATTTTAAGGGTGGTTCCAGTAGAACTTACCCCTGGGGTGTTCGCCTCCGCGCCGAAAGGATACTTGGTCCACTCGAGCTTCTCCTCCTGCGTCGTGTCCAGGAGTACAACTGAAACCAGAAGAAAAGGAAAAGTTGGCGTGAAGCTGAATGGAGAATCGGCGTGATTTGCATGAGAAAGGGGTAACGGTATAATGGCGCGCACTGCATTTTGCTCGTCAAAGTCCAATTACCGGTGTAAGTACGCGTCCGCGGGTAAAACGTGAGAACGAGACGGGTAACGGGGGGTGAGGGGGAGAGACGACGTCGTCGTCGTATCCTAATCGTCGTCGGTCAAGGCGATCCACCTCGGCCGAGACGGAATACTCGTCGGTGTATCGAAACGCGCGCGAGAGCCCTAGCAAAGATTTTACCGTGAAAAGTCAACGTTTCGAGGGGGATGAGGGAAACGACTCCCTCTCAAAATGGCGGATCCTCGAGACCGTGCTAAAACACCTTGCTTCTCGGCGGCTCTCGTTCTCGTCCTATACCAGAAGGGTGAGAAAGCCCTGGCCCGGGGTAGCGAGCGGGGAGAGACCCGAGCGAAAGAGAGGAAAAAGGGGGAGAGAAGAAGGGTCGCGCGCGGCGCGTATCGTTGCACACGCAGCACGACGACGACGACGACGACGACGACGCCGGCACAGGTTGTGCGTCGTGTCCTGCGACACGTTCGTAGTGGTGGTCGTATCGACCGGCTGCTGCTACAAACCCACCCGGGGCCCTCTCTCTTTCCCACCTCGCGGCCTCTCTTTCCCGCGCCCGCACCGCCGCACCTTTCACCCCGTTTCGGAATCTCTCTCCGTCCTCTCGTCTCCCTCCCACGCGGAGTCTCTCCGCTCTGTCCGTCTCCCTCGCACGGTGTTCACCACCGAGCGACGGCTATCGGGTCCAACCCTCTTCGCTTCCCTTCCTCGTTCGTTCTCTCCCCGCGAAACCCACCCTCTCGTCGCTTCCTCTCTCTCTCTCTCTCTCTCTCCCTCGTTCTTTCGCGGGCTTGAATGCCTCTCCGCTTTTCTACGCGTCCCTCTTCCTTCGTTTCGCGCGACGACCTCGCTCTCTCGCTCTCTCTCTCCTCTCGTTTCGTCCTCGTCGCACGGTGTTCACGGCAGCACGGTGCGACGAAGCCATCAGCCGCGCCGCCCCCGACGAACGACGTCGTCGTGGTCGTCGTCGTCGCCGTCGCCGTCGCCGTCGTCGTCGCCGATCCCTCCCCAGACTCCGGGTCCTTGAATTCCTAGACCAAAGTACCCCAGCCGACGCGGAGAACCCACCCCTGCCGCTGTCGTCGGATGGGATCTCAAAGGTGAAAACTGCGCGCTGTAAAATCCACCCCCCGCACCCTCCGCGTTGTCGTCACTCTTTTGCCATCGTCGCGCTGCTACCCCCTGCCCGTATCTACCTCCGCACCGGGTCGGTTCGACGAGCCACGCAGAATCCCAGGGGCTCTCACGCGCACCGCGATTATCCCGACCTCATCGAGACACCGTCGAAACACATGCACCGACGAAAATAATTGTCCCGACGCCGCCTACGCGTTTCTTTCTCCCGAATTTTCGCTGCTGCGTCCCGACGCGCGTTCGCTCGCGGAATCACTGGCTCCGGTTTCGCGCGCTAATAAAATAACGCCGCTCCCGCGTTCGTTTGCGAAACGAGTATATCATCAAAGGCCTCGCCGCCGCCGATGGAATTCGAGAAAAATTACGTCGGATCGCACGCACGCACGCACGAACGAACGAACGAACCAGTTTCCCACCCGCTGGCACTACACCTTTTCCCTAATCCTCGCGGTCTAATCTGTTACCCGCCTACGCTTCGACGTTCCGAGCCTCTCTCCTCCGGGTCTCTTCTCGCGTTTCGTTCGGATCGAATGAACGATGGAATCCGGTTCGGAGGTAGGATAGGTGTTTCGTAATGGACGTATCCGTGAATTCTCGCGAGTAAGACCCTCGAGCCCCGAACCCACTCGAGTCGGTCCTCGTCTAAGTCGTCTCATTGTGTGTAATGGGCTTTGCAGCGCGCCGGCCTAATTCGAGCACCCTCGAGAGCTACTCCGGGATACATCCGAGGAGCGAGCGCGGCCTCCGCCGAATTCGCAAAGTAAGATCCAAGTTTCTCTCGCCACCTAGGCCACGATAAACTTCCGGGTGAGCCGGATTGACCTGATCCCCCGCTCTCGCCCCGACCGCGGGATTTAGGGACGATGGGGTCGGGCTCCGTCTGCGAGGAACAACGATCGTCATCGACGACTCTACTCCCGAGGAAAAGTCCCGAGGAAAAGAAATGGAAAGTGAACGGTTGCGAGAGGTCGCAGTTTTCCCGTGTACGGGGGGGTGGCAAGTGTCCGGGACGGCCGAGGCGTGTCAACCGGCGACCTTTCNCGCACGCACGCACGAACGAACGAACGAACCAGTTTCCCACCCGCTGGCACTACACCTTTTCCCTAATCCTCGCGGTCTAATCTGTTACCCGCCTACGCTTCGACGTTCCGAGCCTCTCTCCTCCGGGTCTCTTCTCGCGTTTCGTTCGGATCGAATGAACGATGGAATCCGGTTCGGAGGTAGGATAGGTGTTTCGTAATGGACGTATCCGTGAATTCTCGCGAGTAAGACCCTCGAGCCCCGAACCCACTCGAGTCGGTCCTCGTCTAAGTCGTCTCATTGTGTGTAATGGGCTTTGCAGCGCGCCGGCCTAATTCGAGCACCCTCGAGAGCTACTCCGGGATACATCCGAGGAGCGAGCGCGGCCTCCGCCGAATTCGCAAAGTAAGATCCAAGTTTCTCTCGCCACCTAGGCCACGATAAACTTCCGGGTGAGCCGGATTGACCTGCTCCCCCGCTCTCGCCCCCGACCGCGGGATTTAGGGACGATGGGGTCGGGCTCCGTCTGCGAGGAACAACGATCCTCATCGACGACTCTACTCGCGAGGAAAAGTCCCGAGGAAAAGAAGAAATGGAAAGTGAACGGTTGCGAGAGGTCGCAGTTTTCCCGTGTACGGGGGGGTGGCAAGTGTCCGGGACGGCCGAGGCGTGTCAACCGGCGACCTTTCGGGCACGGTTCATTGGCTGACACTGGCCCGAGAAGATTACGGGTCTGGAAGAAGAGTCGCAGGGTCAGCGTCGAATTACTATTCCCGAGGGGTATTTACGTGGAAGCGGAAACGAGGCGACGCCGGGTCCTCCTCGCTTGGTGAAAACGTCGATGTATCCAGCGTGTCGTAGGATGTTCCTCTTACCCCGGTTCTTCGATCCCCTTCTTCTTCTCCTTCTTCTTCTTCTTCTCCGTGGTACACGCACTCCGTACGTACGTAGGAGCGAGCCCGTGTTGGTAACCGGTGTACGACGCGGTCCCGTGAGACGTACCGAATTTAAATTTCAAATTTGGAGCGTGTCGCTGGGTGTGACGGTATGCATAGCGTTGCTCGCCGGCCCTAACTCACTCCACCGGATCGTGCGTCTTTCTTCTCCCGTACAAGTTCCCGCTTCTTCTCTCCCACGGGTTCACCATATATCCGTCCGTCTCCCGCGTCCTCCCCATTTATC
>SMSR01016111.1:1486-79019 GCA_019453355.1 Ceratina japonica | reverse complement strand
AAGAAATGGAAAGTGAACGGTTGCGAGAGGTCGCAGTTTTCCCGTGTACGGGGGGGTGGCAAGTGTCCGGGACGGCCGAGGCGTGTCAACCGGCGACCTTTCGGGCACGGTTCATTGGCTGACACTGGCCCGAGAAGATTACGGGTCTGGAAGAAGAGTCGCAGGGTCAGCGTCGAATTACTATTCCCGAGGGGTATTTACGTGGAAGCGGAAACGAGGCGACGCCGGGTCCTCCTCGCTCGGTGAAAACGTCGATGTATCCAGCGTGTCGTAGGATGTTCCTCTTACCCCGGTTCTTCGATCCCCTTCTTCTTCTCCTTCTTCTTCTTCTTCTCCGTGGTACACGCACTCCGTACGTACGTAGGAGCGAGCCCGTGTTGGTAACCGGTGTACGACGCGGTCCCGTGAGACGTACCGAATTTAAATTTCAAATTTGGAGCGTGTCGCTGGGTGTGACGGTATGCATAGCGTTGCTCGCCGGCCCTAACTCACTCCACCGGATCGTGCGTCTTTCTTCTCCCGTACAAGTTCCCGCTTCTTCTCTCCCACGGGTTCACCATATATCCGTCCGTCTCCCGCGTCCTCCCCATTTATCCGTCTATCCGTCTTCCTTCCTCTCCCCGGCGTCGGAAGGACCCGCGATCCTCGATTTTTCATATTATTCAAATGGAACCGAGTCGATATGCGAGAGCGGGGAAAAAATTGGAAAGACGGACCCGAGAGAGAGGTCGCCGGTATATTCGAGGCGAGAGACGATTGAATCGCGGGGGAACCTGTTGCCCGATCCGAGACCAGCGGCTACTCGAGACCCGATTAAGATTACGATTTCGCCTTCTGAAACCCGCACACACCTGTGATTCTTCTTTGCAGGAAGCCAGATTTCATCTTTCGCGAGTGTGCGAGAGCCGCGCGTCTGCCGGCCCGCGAGCCCTTCGACCCTTTGACGGGCGAACGAGATCACGGGCCGCGCCATTTACTCGAAAACCCTAATTAACGAGGTTTGGGAATATCGAATTTCCTATTATTTAATAACGCGGTAGCCTCGAAACGAAATGTAAAAGCCGAATGGGATCCGAGCGGATCGATCGCGAGAGGATCGAGGATTCCCTGGATCGGGCGATGTGCACGGTCGTAATCCATTCGAGGATCCCTTTGAAGGGAAGAAGCGTTCGATCGGCCTCGCCGGAAATAGGTTATGGCCGATCTTATCTCTCTCCCGGTGAAATTTACGTTTCGCATATAAGTCGAGCAGACCCGTCCCCCGATTCGGATCTTATCTCTCTCTCTCTCTCTCTCTCTTTCGCTCTTTCTCCCGGAGACGAGAACCCGTCGAAATGTACTCGCGTTGCGTGCTTCCCTGCCGTTCCTCGGCTATCGGCTCTTTCCGCGATCGCGCACGCGGTCGACGTAAATCTCTGACGATTCAATCTCTTAACCGGTAAAACGCGCCTTCCCTTAACGGCGGAAGGATCCCGGTGGTAGGGAGAGTATTACGGTTCCACGGTTCCGCGATCGATCATAGATGCGAATCGAGTTTGGCGACCGGGACGAAAGGGTCAAAGGGAATCGGGCGATTGAGAAGCCGTGCGAGGCGAGGGGGTGGACGCGTGTGCGTTCGATTATCGATGTTTGCACGAGAGCCCGGCGAGCGGGAGCAGAGGTGCACGAGTTTCGGTACGGAGCGAACGGGAGAACGGGAATCGGCGAGCAGCCGAGGAGGGAAGACCACCTACGATTCGCGCGAGTGACCGGCGAACGTACACGTATATATATATATGTATACGTACGTGTACGCAAACGGTATATACGTTTCTCGACTTTATTTCGGCTCTAAAAATGCCGGGGCCGAGTCCTGACATCGAGTGTCGCGGCGACTCGTCTTTTTCCCGGCCGCTGCGGCCATCGAAGCTCTTTTCTCTTTTGCAACGAACGACACCTCTCCGTGCATTTGGCTTAACGGGCCTTCCAATTTGTCAGGATCTCTCTTCTCTCCTCCGCGTTCGCCTTTCTTTTTCTCCGTCTCTTCTTTTCTTTCTTTGCCACCCTCTCGCCCTTTCTTCTCTCTCTCTCTCTCTCTCTCTCTCTCTCTCTCCTCTCGTTCTTCTCTCTCCCTCGCCGTCGGCCGCGTCGCTCCCGCTCGCTCCTTTACCCCGATATATCCTATCGCACCTCGAACCGTTCACCAGGATGTCGTTGACCCATCGAACACACAGGCGTGCTCGCTCGCTCGATCGGTCGGTCGGTCGGTCGGTCGGTCCGCTGCCAAATTCGTGCATCAACGCGGCGATCGGGCCGTGGAGGATGATAGAGAATCCGGTCTTAATTGTCGGCTCGTCTACGCTGCCACCGAGCTCTCCTCGAGTCGTAATGACGGGCCTCGAGATCTTTTTAATTACGCTCGCCATCGGAGATCTCTCGGTCGTATCGGCCGGCATCTCGAAATACCGATCCACGAAAAATCGAGATCCGGGGACAGATCGAACTCCGGCGGCGCTTCCGAGGTGACACCGTGGGAGGACTCACCCCGGCGTTCGAATCGAGACGAGAGAAAACGCACGGACGGGAACGAACGGGGGGGGAGAGAAGGGCAACGGGGGAGAGGAAAAAATATGAGGTGCTCGGAAACTTAACCCCGGTCCCCGTTCTCTGCGGGATCCCGCGGGCACGATCTTTGGGCCCGTCACGGGGAGAGCCGAAGGGAGCGCGGAGAAAGGGAGGAACGTGGCTCGGCCCACGCGGAGCCCATCGCCGGAATTACCATTTACATAGCGTTATTATGTTTGCGCATAATGTATGTACACATGTTAAATCAATTATTTAAACAATATGGGCCCGGGCGGGGACGGCGGCGGCCGGGGACGGACGGAGGCGCGAGAGATACGCGCGACGGACGCCGGGCGGAGGGGTTAAAATATCTGGATACTGCGTTGCGTCCACGAGATGTTAGATTACCTGGTTTCCCTCTTTCTCCCTCCGGTTCCCGCCGGTTACGATTTCCTCTCTTCCACCCTTTCTCACACCCGTGTCTCTGCCCCTTCTTCTTCCCGGCCGCCGCCGCCGCCGCCTCCTCCTCGCGCCGGTTCTCGCGAGGCTCTTTGCATATGGATCTTGAATTTCAATTGTGCTTTTCAAGTGCAGCCCCCCCGTCCCTCCCTTTTGTTTCCCCCGTCCGTCCCGGCCACCTTCACCCTCGCCTTTATTTCCCCCCCGCTGCCCGGCCCTCGTTTCTTTCCCTTTCAATCCCTTTTCCTCCTTTGCCTTGTTCCGCGACAGAGAAGCGACAGACAACGCGATGAGCGAGCCACGAAAAACCGTGGCGGAGGATAAAAAGCACTTCGCGGAACCCCGAGGAGCCGAGCAGCAGCGACGCACTCCGTTTTATCCGAGCCAATATCGCGAGAGTTTGGATTTTATCAACGTACGTTCCTCCCGCCGCGCTCTCGGCAAAAACTTATTCGCGAAACACGATACGTAATAAACTTTCAGCGTCCCGTACTTCTATCTCCCGCGACCGTTCCTATACCTATTATCCGACGTTAAGAAATACTGGAACCATCGTCCGACCGCGTGGACCGCGTTCCTAGGTCCCGATAAAAATGGAATTCCACCACCGTAGGTGAACGCGGCGAAGGTGAAGAGATCGCCGCCATCGATCAACCCGTTGGATCGGAGCCAAGTCATCGGAACACTTATTTGTTTGCACGCACCGGTCGACGCACGATACGACCCGCGTTGGGATAAATAAAACTCTCTCCCCGCGACGTCTCTTTCCGGCTCGTAAATTTCCTCGTGGCCCGACTATTCGCCGATGATATACCCGGGGCCCCGGGGCTGCCTTTTAATTTATCCCACACCCTCGCGGACCGTCACCGCATTAGCATCTAAATCACTCGACTCTCTCTCGGGGTAAAAGAATCGGCGAAACGACGGCAAATCGACGGACTGCAGATTTCGATGCATTCGTAATAGACACGCCGAAACGCGGGACGCGTGCGTGCCCCGGTGTTTAATGAGCAAACAAACCCAAACGCGAGCGTAGTTTGGTTTGGTTAAAAAATCCGCGAGGTCCACCGATCGGTCCGCGTCTGGCCGGCCGCAAAAAACGAAAAAAGTTACCGAGCAATTTGGGACGTGTTTCTTTCTCTCTCTACCTGGCAAGACGAAAACCGTTTTTCCTACTAAACGCGGTCCCTCTCGTTCGCATTAGCATGCAAATTAGCCCCTGACCACAATAATCAAATTAATCGTTCTAAATAACCCACGGACCGTCCCGGCTCGCGAGACAAAAGCGACCGATCCTGTCCTCGTCCTTCATCCTCCACCCGTCCCACTCGGCTTTTTTTTTTATTCGATCCCTGTCTTCCCAACTCTCGTCAACCGACTATAAATTCCTCGTTATAACCATCGGCCGCTTTCGAGTGGTCGCTTTTTTTTTTCCTCTCTCCCTCGCGGGTCCATCGATTCGGCGAAGCGATCGCGACGGAAATCGCTGGAAAATTGATAGAGCTCGGCCGGCGGTGCTCGGGACCTTTATTGGAAATTTATGCGGATCAGTAATTCTACGCGGCTACGATACTGTTAGGTATTCGAGGCTCGTTACCGCTCCGGCTCTATCGTTCCGCGGATTATACGGGACACTGGTGCACGAGTTAATTAATAAAATGACCAGATGGGAGGAAAAACTATTCCGACTCGCGGGTATCCGCGGCGCGGCGCGGCGCAGCGCGCGGACCTAACCGTCCGCGTGTGTCCGTTTTCTCGACTCCATTTGTCGGCCACCTGTCCGATCGGCAATTTATGCCGCTCGGTAATTTCACATACCGAGAATATTAGACATCGACACGTTCCTCCGCTACCAGCGTGTGCAACCCGGTCCGTGCCACGCCGTAGCAACGTGCACCGATCCTACGGTCTCTGCGTGCACCGCGAACAACTTATGCGATCTTAAGCTGCGTGTCCACCGACCGAGTCCCCTACGTCTCTTTTCTACGACCCGAGACGGTCGTCGTCGGAAAGACGGCGAGACGGCCCGGTTTAAAAAAATAGTCAGTAGATGTTCGTTCGCGAACGGATTAAGCGATCGCGGTACGCGTAGTTGGGAAGATCGTTGGAGGATCGTTGGCCGGTGCACGCGCACCTTTAACTAGCAAGGGACTCACACGGAAACCGGTGTGTGCCAGCCCCGGTACACGTTCGTTATACCAGCTTTCTCTCTTCTCCTTCGGCATACGCCGTCGTGGCTGCGACCGCGATTTATCTCGACCGGTTAATGCGTTCCGAGAATCTATTACTGCCCTTCCAATATTATAATTATTTTATTAGCGGGTCACTCATTATTCCCGTTTTTACGGCCGCGAGAAGATCGCGATTATATTCGTTTCGCCGCCGCGTCGGCCCCCGTCGCCCGTTTTCTCCCCGATACGACCAAAGTATCAAAAGCGTTCATTCTTCGCCACTCGAGCGCGTCTTACGTTTCGCCCGATTCGTTACATTTCGCGAACAACGCCGACTTTTGTCCAGCGCCGAGCCCCGACGGCTCATCGTTCACGGCTTTATTTTATCGTTAAAGTATTAATCGCTTCGACGAAGTCCGTGAGTCACGGCCGATCCGCGGATAAGGGGACGCGCGCGCGCGGCCCGACAAATCATTTTCTGAAACGCGTTCCCGCGGAACGTAATCGGCCGTGAACACACACCTGGTGCCCGCGAACGATCTTCCGAGAACCCGCGACTCGATTCCTCCCGAGAGAGAATCGCCAATCGCCGATTTCAAAAATCGTCGGCCACTTAAAACGCACGAGTTCCCGGACGTCGCGCGTTATCCTCTCTGAACGCGTGAATCATTCCGCCGACCATTATATACCGAGCGCGTTCTATCGAGCATCGATCATTAAACGGATTCATTTACCGCGCGCACCCGCTAGCCGAAGGAATCTTTTAATTCGGGGCGCGTTCCCGCGCGTGTCGTTAAGCCGGAGATTTTACGAGGCGATCCGAAATAACGAGAAACCTGAGTCATCCTCGCGGGCATAACTTATCCCCGTCCCGTTTCGAGCGTTCGGTGCCTCGATTTGCGTGACCCCCCGAAGAAGAAAACCCACACGACGACGATCGTAATCCCGGGGACCCCGGATCCCGCCCTAGATGCGTCTCGCGTCTAATTCAATAACCTTTTTCTCGATCCCGTTCGACCGAGCGGAATTAAAAATAATTACCGCGCGCAAGACGAATCGCGCGGCTGCCGCAAGCTGTTACGATCTCACGAGGATTACGAAGATTTGCAATTTGCCGTTCGCGAACGACGACGCAGCTAGCAAGAGGAAGCTGCGGAGGAGGAGTAGGAGGAGGAGGAGGAGGTGGAGAGACGACGCGGTCCTGTTCGCTCGGGTATTATCATAATTGAAAAATATAATCCGCGCGCGATGCTATCGTTCTCCGTATTATATACGTATGCATGAATATTCTCGTTTCTATAACGTAATCCGCGGCGGTCAGCGTGCCGCGGGAATAAAAAATTCCATATCGCCGGCGTTAAACGACGGTCCCGGCTGGCAGAAGAAATTTCCTAGCGATTTTACCATTACGATGTGGGTAAATGGAACGGCGCTTAAAACGTCGGTCCCGCTTGGAGAGGAACGCTCGCCGGGAATGCAGCGCGGCCGTTTTCGATATGTTAGAACCGCGACTGCATCGTCGTTCATTACGGGAAACGTTGTACATCAAATATTGCATCGAAGCAAGGAGGTAATAGAAGAAGCGGATCAGAGACGCGCGGTTCGGCGTTTGGTAGGAGCAGCAACGGGTGTCAGGGGTTAATTTTAACCAAACGATGGCGGGTGATCGATGGCGCGTGGTAGAATCCTATTGCGATCGTGAAAGCGCGGGGAAAAGGTTAAAAGTTTCGCAGGAGAGGTATATATGTATACGCGCGAGAGGAGGTTGTCGCGGAAATTCGCCTCGGTGCTTAGGCATGAGCGAGGGAACGCTTCTGCCCGTGTACCCTTAAACGCGGCCGTTTAGCTCCTAAACGCGGATCCATTATACCGTACCGCCTTATAGAAATACATACATCGAACGGCGCACCTGCGCGCACACCGCACGTACACGAACGCGATATCAAACTCGTTTCAAAGCGCGAGAGACCTTCGCTGTACCAGATCTGGACATTCCATTTACCGAGAGGCGAACCTTGTACAGCCTTATTACGTTCTCGCCTATATTCCCTTAACGTCTTATTTCCTGGGAAACCTCGGCGATTTTCATTTATCTACCGCGTACACGCGGGGAGGAGGAGGAGGAGGAGGTCGCGGAGAGTCCGTCCGAAAGATTTTTAATCGCCGATGCGGAAAATAAGAAAGTCGCGGGAGCGGATCGAAGTTGGGGGCCACGAAAAGCGAAGGTAACGGTAGTCGGTTAGTCGTAAAAGCCACCGGCCAGAGCTAATAGACCTATCCCTGGGAGGAGAAAGAGAAGGCCGGCACACCGGTGGCAAGAAGCGAAAGAAAGGAACGCTTTATCTCGGAAAAGGGAAAATTTAGGGGTCTCTCCCTTTTGCCACTCGTCTCGCTCTCTCCTGACCACGTCCCACCCGCACACGGCGGTCTGCCATATTATCACCGGCCTCGAACTACCTGTATTATTAACGACGGCCTCCGGGCACAATGGGACGAAAAACAGCCTTGGGTTATCTCGCCTCGTAAAATTCTATTGGCTCTGACGTACACTGGAAAACACAGTTGCCGCCCGCCGCGCGCTCCTGCTCTCTCTCTCTCTCTCTCTCTCTCGTCGTCCCGCTGTTCCCGCTCTGCTATTTTCTTATCTGGCTGCTGCCTCTCCTACCGGTGTACCCGTGTCCTCCAACTTTCTATACGGTAGCCCCGCGGCTGAAAATACAAGCTATTTTCCCCATTGTTACCCCCAAGGAGCACGCGTACTTCCCAACTTCTCGAATTCGATAACGCCCGAAACGATCGGAACGCGATATCATCCCATTATGCCGGGCCCGTGAGCGTGCGTGATTCGATTAATCTCGGATTTCCTCGCAGTTAAACGCAACGATAACGATGCGTTAACGATTCGACAGATCGATCGTCGTTCGCTAAATTGGCGTCGAATTAAAAGGAACATCCGTCCGCGTCGCGGGACAACGTCGATGAAAATATCTCGTACGGGGTATACACTATATATTCGCGCGACTCCGGAGCCGTCGCTCCGGGGGGAGGAGGGAGATCTTTATCCGCGCGACGATCGCGGAACGATAATTCTCCGGATTCGGCGGCGGGTGACTCGTCAGCGAAAAAAGGATCGATACGATCTCTGATAGTCGGATAAGTGGTATCGGGGGCTGCGCGAACGCGGCACCGCCGCCGGAGTGAAGAGCAAAACCGAGAGAGTGCCGTCTCGTTGAAATTTATTTTGGAGTACGCGTGCACCGCACGCGAGAGAGAAAACCCGACCAGACGACGACGACGACGACGACGACGTCGCGTCGCGTCGCGCGGCTCGGCTCGGCGCGTCGCGTTGCTTCGGCGTGTTCATTTATTGCGAACGGAAGAGCCGTGGGAGAAGGAGAGACGGATAGCAGGCAGCCACCACGGCTTGTACGCCCAACGGCTCGGCTCACACAGGTAGAGAAAGAGATACACACCCGGTTGCCCCCTTCCCGCCCCGCGACGGCTTCTTTTCGCGGATGCGGCTGCTGGATGACGGAGGGAAGTCACAAATTTTTTCATTAATATGCAGCGAGACACCCTCCTAACTCCCTGCTCGGGAAAGGTAATGTAGTAGCAGGGGTAAAAAGGGAGAAAATGCAGTCTGTCCGTGTGCCGGGTGGGATCCTCGCGCGCGCGCGCTCGCGTGTGACCGTGTGCTCCGGGCACGGCGCGGCGTGGCGGCGGCGGCGGCGTGGGTGTACGAGAGAAATAATGGTCTGCTAGGAAATGTAACCAGCCGACGCTCACGCCCTCGTCGCGACGCCTCGAGAGACTTTACGGGGGAGAGAAATCGAAGAAAAGCGGCCGAGAGACAAAACTGGATAAAGGGGAGCAACGGTGACGGAAAACGGGGTGCGAAAGAATATACACGCGACAGCGGAAAATGTTGCGCCCGATATATATCGCGTTCGGGAGCGAACCGTTTCTCTCTCGACGTTTCCCTCAAATTAAATTCTTTCGCCCGGAGACCGCGGGATTAAAAACCGATGCCGCGCCGCGTGTCCTCCCGCTCGAATTTGACCGGATCTTTCGGTCGCCGTAAAGAAACGATATCGTACGCGCGGATCACGATCGGCCATCGATCTCGATGATAAAACGCGAAGCGGCGGCGAACGTTTGCTTCGTTAACTACTCGAATGCACGCGGGAACAATAGTGTAACATTCGTCAAGTGGAAGCCCGGCTTTAACGCGGTCTCTCCTCTCTCGGCTCCTCCTCGTCGTCGTCGTCGTCGTCGTCGTCGTGGCTATATACTCGGAGCCCCGCTATTCGAGGCGCGTTTTACTCGTCGGCATACCTAACTTCTCTATATATCTCTATACCCGTCTCCTCCTTTCCTTATTCAGGCTCGCTGCTCCCTCTCGGTCCCGCTTGCCCGAGATTTTTCTCGGCGATTAAAATTTATGCTCACTCGCGTTCCCGGTGCGTGCATATCGCGTTTCGTCTCGCGCGATGCTCGTTTTGCGCCGGGTTACGCACACGCCCAGCGCGCTGCACTCCCGAGGTGCGTTCGCCTGCTGCCTGCCTGCCTGCCTGCCTTGCTGCTGCCCACCTATGATTATGCGCGTTACCTGAAATCGGCTCGCCGGGATTCGTCGCGCGGGAGACAACGGGATTTCGATTATTAAACGTAGCGGTGAACCGAGATAGGATCGTCGCGAAAACAAAGAATCCGAGGAGCGGCACTTTCACCGGGTCGCGGGACCTGACGGCCTCGTATAAAAGAAAACCGCATCGAACGGTGGGCAAAAACTGTCTGCCCCGTTGGAGGTTGGCATCTCTCAAANAGCCGAAGGAATCTTTTAATTCGGGGCGCGTTCCCGCGCGTGTCGTTAAGCCGGAGATTTTACGAGGCGATCCGAAATAACGAGAAACCTGAGTCATCCTCGCGGGCATAACTTATCCCCGTCCCGTTTCGAGCGTTCGGTGCCTCGATTTGCGTGACCCCCCGAAGAAGAAAACCCACACGACGACGATCGTAATCCCGGGGACCCCCGGATCCCGCCCTAGATGCGTCTCGCGTCTAATTCAATAACCTTTTTCTGGATCCCGTTCGAACGAGCGGAATTAAAAATAATTACCGCGCGCAAGACGAATCGCGCGGCTGCCGCAAGCTGTTACGATCTCACGAGGATTACGAAGATTTGCAATTTGCCGTTCGCGAACGACGACGCAGCTAGCAAGAGGAGGCTGCGGAGGAGGAGTAGGAGGAGGAGGAGGAGGTGGAGAGACGACGCGGTCCTGTTCGCTCGGGTATTATCATAATTGAAAAATATAATCCGCGCGCGATGCTATCGTTCTCCGTATTATATACGTATGCATGAATATTCTCGTTTCTATAACGTAATCCGCGGCGGTCAGCGTGCCGCGGGAATAAAAAATTCCATATCGCCGGCGTTAAACGACGGTCCCGGCTGGCAGAAGAAATTTCCTAGCGATTTTACCATTACGATGTGGGTAAATGGAACGGCGCTTAAAACGTCGGTCCCGCTTGGAGAGGAACGCTCGCCGGGAATGCAGCGCGGCCGTTTTCGATATGTTAGAACCGCGACTGCATCGTCGTTCATTACGGGAAACGTTGTACATCAAATATTGCATCGAAGCAAGGAGGTAATAGAAGAAGCGGATCAGAGACGCGCGGTTCGGCGTTTGGTAGGAGCAGCAACGGGTGTCAGGGGTTAATTTTAACCAAACGATGGCGGGTGATCGATGGCGCGTGGTAGAATCCTATTGCGATCGTGAAAGCGCGGGGAAAAGGTTAAAAGTTTCGCAGGAGAGGTATATACGTATACGCGCGAGGAGGAGGTTGTCGCGGAAATTCGCCTCGGTGCTTAGGCATGAGCGAGAGAACGCTTCTGCCCGTGTACCCTTAAACGCGGCCGTTTAGCTCCTAAACGCGGATCCATTATACCGTACCGCCTTATAGAAATACATACATCGAACGGCGCACCTGCGCGCACACCGCACGTACACGAACGCGATATCAAACTCGTTTCAAAGCGCGAGAGACCTTCGCTGTACCAGATCTGGACATTCCATTTACCGAGAGGCGAACCTTGTACAGCCTTATTACGTTCTCGCCTATATTCCCTTAACGTCTTATTTCCTGGGAAACCTCGGCGATTTTCATTTATCTACCGCGTACACGCGGGGAGGAGGAGGAGGAGGAGGAGGAGGAGATCGCGGCCTGTCCGTCCGAAAGATTTTTAATCGCCGATGCGGAAAATAAGAAAGTCGCGGGAGCGGATCGAAGTTGGGGGCCACGAAAAGCGAAGGTAACGGTAGTCGGTTAGTCGTAAAAGCCACCGGCCAGAGCTAATAGACCTATCCCTGGGAGGAGAAAGAGAAGGCCGGCACACCGGTGGCAAGAAGCGAAAGAAAGGAACGCTTTATCTCGGAAAAGGGAAAATTTAGGGGTCTCTCCCTTTTGCCACTCGTCTCGCTCTCTCCTGACCACGTCCCACCCGCACACGGCGGTCTGCCATATTATCACCGGCCTCGAACTACCTGTATTATTAACGACGGCCTCCGGGCACAATGGGACGAAAAACAGCCTTGGGTTATCTCGCCTCGTAAAATTCTATTGGCTCTGACGTACACTGGAAAACACAGTTGCCGCCCGCCGCGCGCTCCTGCTCTCTCTCTCTCTCTCTCTCTCTCGTCGTCCCGCTGTTCCCGCTCTGCTATTTTCTTATCTGGCTGCTGCCTCTCCTACCGGTGTACCCGTGTCCTCCAACTTTCTATACGGTAGCCCCGCGGCTGAAAATACAAGCTATTTTCCCCATTGTTACCCCCAAGGAGCACGCGTACTTCCCAACTTCTCGAATTCGATAACGCCCGAAACGATCGGAACGCGATATCATCCCATTATGCCGGGCCCGTGAGCGTGCGTGATTCGATTAATCTCGGATTTCCTCGCAGTTAAACGCAACGATAACGATGCGTTAACGATTCGACAGATCGATCGTCGTTCGCTAAATTGGCGTCGAATTAAAAGGAACATCCGTCCGCGTCGCGGGACAACGTCGATGAAAATATCTCGCACGGGGTATATATACTATATATTCGCGCGACTCCGGAGCCGTCGCTCCGGGGGGAGGAGGGAGATCTTTATCCGCGCGACGATCGCGGAACGATAATTCTCCGGATTCGGCGGCGGGTGACTCGTCAGCGAAAAAAGGATCGATACGATCTCTGATAGTCGGATAAGTGGTATCGGGGGCTGCGCGAACGCGGCACCGCCGCCGGAGTGAAGAGCAAAACCGAGAGAGTGCCGTCTCGTTGAAATTTATTTTGGAGTACGCGTGCACCGCACGCGAGAGAGAAAACCCGACCAGACGACGACGACGACGACGACGACGTCGCGTCGCGTCGCGCGGCTCGGCTCGGCGCGTCGCGTTGCTTCGGCGTGTTCATTTATTGCGAACGGAAGAGCCGTGGGAGAAGGAGAGACGGATAGCAGGCAGCCACCACGGCTTGTACGCCCAACGGCTCGGCTCACACAGGTAGAGAAAGAGATACACACCCGGTTGCCCCCTTCCCGCCCCGCGACGGCTTCTTTTCGCGGATGCGGCTGCTGGATGACGGAGGGAAGTCACAAATTTTTTCATTAATATGCAGCGAGACACCCTCCTAACTCCCTGCTCGGGAAAGGTAATGTAGTAGCAGGGGTAAAAAGGGAGAAAATGCAGTCTGTCCGTGTGCCGGGTGGGATCCTCGCGCGCGCGCGCTCGCGTGTGACCGTGTGCTCCGGGCACGGCGCGGCGTGGCGGCGGCGGCGGCGTGGGTGTACGAGAGAAATAATGGTCTGCTAGGAAATGTAACCAGCCGACGCTCACGCCCTCGTCGCGACGCCTCGAGAGACTTTACGGGGGAGAGAAATCGAAGAAAAGCGGCCGAGAGACAAAACTGGATAAAGGGGAGCAACGGTGACGGAAAACGGGGTGCGAAAGAATATACACGCGACAGCGGAAAATGTTGCGCCCGATATATATCGCGTTCGGGAGCGAACCGTTTCTCTCTCGACGTTTCCCTCAAATTAAATTCTTTCGCCCGGAGACCGCGGGATTAAAAACCGATGCCGCGCCGCGTGTCCTCCCGCTCGAATTTGACCGGATCTTTCGGTCGCCGTAAAGAAACGATATCGTACGCGCGGATCACGATCGGCCATCGATCTCGATGATAAAACGCGAAGCGGCGGCGAACGTTTGCTTCGTTAACTACTCGAATGCACGCGGGAACAATAGTGTAACATTCGTCAAGTGGAAGCCCGGCTTTAACGCGGTCTCTCCTCTCTCGGCTCCTCCTCGTCGTCGTCGTCGTCGTCGTCGTCGTGGCTATATACTCGGAGCCCCGCTATTCGAGGCGCGTTTTACTCGTCGGCATACCTAACTTCTCTATATATCTCTATACCCGTCTCCTCCTTTCCTTATTCAGGCTCGCTGCTCCCTCTCGGTCCCGCTTGCCCGAGATTTTTCTCGGCGATTAAAATTTATGCTCACTCGCGTTCCCGGTGCGTGCATATCGCGTTTCGTCTCGCGCGATGCTCGTTTTGCGCCGGGTTACGCACACGCCCAGCGCGCTGCACTCCCGAGGTGCGTTCGCCTGCTGCCTGCCTGCCTGCCTGCCTTGCTGCTGCCCACCTATGATTATGCGCGTTACCTGAAATCGGCTCGCCGGGATTCGTCGCGCGGGAGACAACGGGATTTCGATTATTAAACGTAGCGGTGAACCGAGATAGGATCGTCGCGAAAACAAAGAATCCGAGGAGCGGCACTTTCACCGGGTCGCGGGACCTGACGGCCTCGTATAAAAGAAAACCGCATCGAACGGTGGGCAAAAACTGTCTGCCCCGTTGGAGGTTGGCATCTCTCAAAGGGACCACACGGCCGCGAGACTAGCTTTTGATCGATTTGAGCGAAGGACCGCGGCCGGAACCGATTGGTATATCGTCGTCCCCGGGACCGAATAAGATTGGCATTAAAAGCAAAGGACGCGGTTATGTCTGACCCGGGCCAGTTTCAGCAGGAAATATTGATTTTTAATCTGGCCGGTTATACCGCACCTTTGTAACCGAGGAGGATGGATATTGCGCCGCCACGGGATGGATATCGAAAATTTAAATCGACCCGGGTCACAGAGAGACCCGTCGAGAGAAATATCATTTGAGACGGGAGAGGACCGTGGAAGTTTGAAACGCACGGAAAAAAGAGAGAGACCGCGATCGGTTCCCTCGGGACCCGGGCTAGAACCGTGCGAGGTTACCGCTTCGAAAATTCCTGCGGACGATGCCTCTCCGCGTGCAGAAGTTAAGTCGCGGTTTCGTCGGGCGAGCAGCCGTGCCTCTTTCGCGCTCGGTCAATGAGGGTAGCCTACATTCCGTGTGATCTTTTGCCCGCGCACACCTGGCGAAACCGTAAGAGTCCTCTCGTCGTTCGTTGCTTTCAACCGGCACACGGCGATGTACGCGGAAAAAGCGGAAGGAAGGCTCTCGGCTAGCCTGATTCAATTTTGGAGCGAGTTCCCTCGGCGACCACGTTTTTCCCCTGTCCGCGTATACGTACGCGTACCTCTCTCTCTCTCCTTCGGCCGCCACGGCCGATTTCGAGAAAGGACGGATAGGAGGAGGTCGAAGAATTCGTAGCCGCGATTTCGGAGCGAGTTCTATCGTCGACGAGCGCACAGCCATGGCCGATAGGCGTACGAAAGGACACGAACTCGGGTACGTGAGTACGTTCTCCCGTGAGAAGAGACAGCGGAGCACACGCAAGGAAACGCTCTAAAGCTAGAGGAGGTGTAGTGGTGCGAGCGAGAGAGGAATCGTGCCGGCAGCACGCACCGTGCACACGTCTCGCTTTCTCTTTCCGGCGTTCCACCGGCGGCCGGCGGCCGTCCTCGTCGCTCCAGCGACCGGCAGGGGGCAAGTTCGAGAGTCGGTCCTCGTCGGATGCTGCCAGGCCTGGGTACCTGGACCCGGAGTAGTAGGCTGTACAGGTATGCACGCGGTGGGCTGGTCGGGCATTCCTGCGGCGTTGCCGCGTCTCTTACTCACTGTGGCCCCGTCAAGGATGAAAGAGACGAAGACCCGGAGGAACGAGGATAACAGGAACGGCGACGACGACGACGGCGATGAGGAGGACGACGACGACGACGACGACGAGGACGACGGTGGCGGCGGCGGAGAGAATCGAGAGAAAGAAGAGAAGGAAGAAGAGCGTATAGCCACCGTGGCTCGAACGAGTCTTTCTGCCTTTTCGTGGAGGCAATCGAGTTTGTTCGAAGAGAGGATCTCGCCTCTCCCTGCGACTTCTCCCGCTCCCGTGCTCCAGAGCTCCCGTGGCCGGACCCCTGACCGCGACACATCGCCGCGACTACCGTCAACCATTCGCCTCGCACATTCTCGCGAAATTGCATTTGCGAAAGTCCCGGGGTCGGAGCACGCGAGAACCGAATTTGCGGCCGAAACGTTAGATTCCCGGTTTTTTCATCCCCGTCCCTGCGGTGGCCGGGGGACGGCACGGGACGGGGGCCACACGGAGGGACGAGAGAACCGGAACCGAAATCGTATCGGCAGTTTCGTCGAGCGTCGTTACGGTCCGCGATTAAAGGGAAATCGAAAGGGACGGAGTAATCGAGCCCTAAGCGTGTCCACGTAGCGAACGAACCGTGGAGAGCACCGAGTGGCTCGCTCGCTCGTTTCTAGAAAGTAATCGAGTTTCGACCGCGCCGCACGAGGGGTTCGGGTCCGATTCGGACGGATGGTATACCCGAAGAAGATACCGAAATCGATTTTGCGTATCGACGAGACCTCTTTGCGTCGCGCCCGTCGCGAATGGGAGAAAAGTTTTGCGGCTAGGCCCGCCGTTCGCCAGAGAGAACGGATTCATCGTGGAGAATCGATGTTTACGAGGATAGCGCGCACACTGTAACGCGAGTAGTAGCCGACCTCTCGGGATCCGGTCGAAGAATGAAATTCAGAGATATAACGGGAGAAGTCTCGGGAAGAGAGATGGAGAGAGAGAGACGGAGAGCGAAGTCGAGATGGCCAATAGGCAAGGGTAACGAGGAGAGCTCTCGGGTTTCGTGCAGGTCGAAGGAAACCGAGTTAGCAGTCTCCATTGCGCAGACACGGTCCACGGGGAAACGCGTATCCTTCGCAAGTTCCATTAAACGCGTTACGTACCGAGGAACTCCCCGAGGAACGCGCGGTACAAGCACGAGGGAAAGTTGCTGAATTTGAATCTAAATTGGAACCCGTCGCTCCCCGCCCTTTGAAAGAAACCGTCGCGAGTTTTGAGGGAAACGTTTCGGGGGAGAGAGAGAGAGAGAGAGGAATCGATGCGGCCATCTATTATTTCAATCCCGCGGCCATAGCTATTCTTGAGATATTACGTATCGTCGAGATTAGCCGGGGTTTCCCGCAAGTTTACCGACTCGCGCGAATCGATATGCATTGATATGCACGCCCGGTACCGTCGAAGATGCGGGGAATCAAGCTTCTGCGAGAGGAACTTGCTCGATGTTAGCCGAGGCTACATAGAACCCTCGAACGTACGCGACTTAATCGGTATTCTCCGTGGTAACCCGGTAGCGTCGATATTTGCCGAGAACTCGATCTCTGTGCCCTGTCGAATATTTACTCTCGCCCCGGGAAAACTCCAAGAATTTCTTCCGCGATCCGCGCGGCTTATTTAGGAAACGATGAGTCTTAACACGCGCACTCGAAATCTCGTAGTTCCCACGGCCAAATGGGATCCTGATCTACGGATCGTGACTTTTCCCTACAAAATAAAACGTCCGTCATTGTCAATTTAGAAAACGAGACCGAGAGAGAGAGAGAGGAATTTCTTTTACGTGTTTCACAGTCGATCTCTTCGGATCGTTTAAAAGAGTCCGCGCGGTCTAGTGATCTATAACGACGGTAGAAATTTATTCAGGGGCTTTAGAGTTAGCCGGAACGTTTTCCATATTTATACCGAAAAAGAGGGGTCGCTGGCGCCCCCGGGGTTCCCAGGTTCCGCACCCCTTCATCCCTCGCCCGGGAATAACGATAATTTCGTAATGTGGGCCAATCTTCCGAATTGCGGGATCGTTCGAAGTTGCCGGTAGTTAGTGCCGCGGCATTAAAAGGGGATCATTTCGACGCGAAGGAGCACAGGAAGGAACCCGGTGGTGGTGGTGGGACATGCATAGACTCCTCTCTCAGAAATTGACCGGCAAACTCAGCAGGGCCTGTTTACTCTACGTGAGCCGATTTCTAGATTAAGGGTCTTCTTTCGTGGCCTTTTTGGACGCTCGTAGATTCAAGTCACGAACATCGGTTACCATTTTGAAAAACCGAGCGAAGCAATTTCATCAAATTTTTAACGCGACCGGTCTCGGAATTCGTAGTCGAGGAGCAGACTCGTCTTTAGGATTTTCAGGATTGGATAAAGAACGTTCGAGCGGCGCGAACGTCGATCGTAGTCGTCGGGGGAAATCGAAATTCGTCGACGGTAAAAATGAGAACCGAGGAAACTGGCAATTATGCCGTCTATAGAACGACTCTCCGAGTCGTATCGGGGGGGGGGGGACTTCTCTTTGCATCGCGATCGTTCCCCGTGTCTGGCGGGCGCGGGCATACGACTTAATCGATGCATCTAGCTAAGTATACAGAGGAAAGTAGCAATCGCGATCGCGCATCGTATCCCGAGGTGTTGTCCTAGACCAGGCCGTCATCTCGCTTTATGATCGGAGCAAAACGCGCGGCTACAGGTCGATTCGATCGTACAGAGATTTCGTCGCGACGACCAATGACCAATCTTATCGTTCGCGTTCGATTCTGTTTACATTATATACCGAACGAAAAAATCG
This sequence comes from Ceratina japonica, assembly GCA_019453355.1. Taxonomy (NCBI): domain Eukaryota; kingdom Metazoa; phylum Arthropoda; class Insecta; order Hymenoptera; family Apidae; genus Ceratina; species Ceratina japonica. The sequence goes on along the minus strand of SMSR01016111.1, from coordinate 60,955 downwards.
TCCGCATCGATCGACCGGGCTGGATCCGTGCGACTGTTGCGAGTTATTAATGGTCGCCGCGGTATCTAGCGAGGACACGCGGTTGAATCGAGCTGTAAAGAATGGTAGGGTCGGATAAAGACGGAAAGAGAGCGCACTCACCTTGTTCCGCGTGGGTCCCTCGCGGGCAGATCAGCAACAGCAGCAACGGCAGAAGGTGGGCAGCGGAAGCAGCAGCGGCGGCGCAGGTGGCTAGAAGGCCTGCTACGCCCGCCATATTGAAGGGGGCCATTCTTATCGCAGCAGCCCCACCGTGGGGCCGCCGGTCCTCTCACGATCTGTGCGAGGCTGCAGCTCCGGCAGCAGCGTCGTCACTCTCTCCTCCTCATGCCTCCTCCACGCTTCGTCTGCTCTTTCCGCACGTCACGCGACCACGACGTGCAACAACCACCCTCCTCGTTGCTGCCTCCTCCAGCTTCGAACCACCGCCACCCTCGTCCTCCTGCTCCTGCTCCAGGTCGCGCAACCCCTTCCGGATGCGACGCAACGCCGTCTCCCTCCCGAAAGTAGCTTTCGACCCTTTTATTCTCCGTCCACGAGCTTCTCGAAGAACGCGCGATCGCCTCTACGCCATCAACGGCGATCGGGGGCCCAGTCTGCTTCGTTGAAAGCCGCTCCGACGACCAAACTCACCTCGCCACCCTCTCCTCTCTCTCTCTCTCTCTCTCTCTTATTGTTCGCTCGGACTTTTTATCGGCCGCGGACTCGTTCTACGCCATCAGCGACGATTAGGCCGGTCGTTGAAAGCTCGTCGCAGATTTGGCCGCGATTAGGCTCCGCGGAACTCGCAGACTTGGCTGCATCTACCGTCTGTGTAGCCGGAAGTGGTTCGGGTGTCGCCGCGCGACTTGCCAGAAACGCGTTCGATTTTTCTCTCCCCCGCGCGCCACCCTCTCGGTCGTTTCACCTACAAAGGGTTGCTTCTCTTAATGACGAGCCGAGATTCGTCGCATTTCCTCCGCCGCGGATCCTCCCGGCTCTCACTCGATCTCTCTCTCTCTATCTCTCTCCGTTCCCCACCGGTTTCGTTTTTTTCCACCCGGCGACGACGGCTGGATTCCTCTCGCGACTCCTCTCGTCTGAAAGAAACAAAGATGAACCGCATTAATTAAAATCCGCGAAATATCCCCCGTTCGAAAGCTTCCACCCTCTCGCCTTCTTCCCAATCCGAATAGAGACACCGGCGACTCTATTTCCATCCCCTTTTCGCGCTACTAATGACATCCCTAAATGGAAACAACGCCACGTTTTTTGGCGCCGTTCCACGGGGCGTTGCGAACTCGCGACGCGATATTAGCTAAGATACCGTCGTCTCCAGGGAGGGGGAAATGAGTCGTTAATTAGTTACACGTTCGTCGAAAAATTCGGTAATAACTTTATACGTCCCGGCGCCCCGGTTATACGAGGCCCCCCCGTCTAACTTCGAATGGTCCGCGGTATGGGTAAAAGTTTGCGAATTTATGAAGCGTGCTTTCGAACGGCCACCGGTACTACTCTGGTTTTTTACTAGTACAGGGCGTACACAGAGTGCAAAGTTGAAGTGCAGTTTGGAAAGCGGGTAACGTTATAACGCGTAAAGAATACACCGCGCTCGTAAACTCCAGACTGGCACACAATGCGAAATTCTTGGCTGCGTAAGAAACGAATAAAACCTCGTGTATACCTCTACGTATACTGTGTACAAGAATGGTCTGGGGAGAATCGAACGGCGGTAAAAGTTTTCGTCCCGAAGGTTAAGAACGACGCGGAGGTTCGATCGAGTTAAACCCCGAGGAGGTAGGAAAACTTGGGCGACGCTTTTCCCGTGGCTTTCCCGAGCGGTTTACTTTCATCGGACCCGCCGAACCCAGTCTTTCACCCTCGTGGCTCGTCCGACCGGGACCTCGTATACCGAGATTCATCGACCGGAAACGAGCTTCTTTTATAGCAAACCGACCGCCGATCGCTCATCCGTGTACAGAGAGAGAGTTCATGAAAATCGACTGCGCCAGCGAGAAAGTTACTGCATTAAAACGCGTCTCGATTCGGGAAGATATCACGGGTAATGGTAAAAAATGCGTAATAATCCGAACGGTGTGTCGGCGGGGTTGCACGGCATCGGTTCTTGGAACCGACTCGGGCAAAAGAATAAACGTCCAGTCGGCCACTATATATTTGTGATATTGGCTCGGGCCTCGATCGGCCCGTTAACGGCAGGGATCGAGGATCGTTTGGCACCTGTACCGTTAAGCCCGATGACTGTGCAGGGATCATTGTTTCTCCGGATATTTCTCGGAGCGTGCCAAACGGCGACGTGGTGCGAGGCAGATACACGCGGTTCTTTTATTTCCGCACACGCGTCACGCGTATCGGCTACAGGCTTTTTATCTCCTCGCGTTCGATCCTGTGATTAAGTCCGAGTCTTTTGTTCTCGATCGATTAGCGTTTTTCACACGAGACCCGTGAGGGAGAGAGAGAGAGATAGAGAGTTGGATAGAGAAATCCGCTTTGGGACGCGGAAGGGAGGAGAAGCGCGTGGCGCGCATACGTGAGAGTTACTTCAAGTTCAAGGTCGACTCGCGTCGCGCACACACGTAGCCGGTGCACAAAGCGTGCATATCTCGGTGCGAATTCGCGTTACTCGGTGCACCAGTCATCCAGCCGAGTCTGAAAGGGGGAAATACCGAAAGCGAGAAGAAAGGGGAGTGGAAGAGAGAGAGAGGCCGAACGCAACTTTGGGGTTGCTCCGGTAGGGGTGTCAGGCTAGGGTTTGGGAAGAGGAGCAAGGGGTTTCAGGATCAATACCACGCGTTTATCCGTCTCGCTCGCCCGAACCCTCGTCGGCCGCACACGCGGAAAGAGAGGGCGGGAGAGAAAAGGGACGCTCGTCTTCGTTCGATTCACGAGCAACGCTCGATCTCTCTTTCGCGCCGCCGTCGTCGTCGGCCGCAGGGTCTGTCCGGCGTCTCGCTATTCTTCGGCGAAAAGGGACGAAGAACATGGGAAAAAGAGAAGCGAAAAGAAGGGGATGAAGGAGACGGCGAGAAAAGAGGAGAAAATAAATAGAGAGAGAGAGAGAGCGAGTGAGAAAGAAAGTGGTTCGTGTACGAGGGTTCCGAAGACGAAGAGAACGAGGAGGAGGTGGAGGAGAACTAGAGGAAGCACGAAATTCTAGAGTACCAAAATATAGTAGAGTGGGAAGGTGGACCGAGGGAGAAGGAGGTGGAAGGCGCGCTTTAGGAGTTCTTCTAAAGCGGGCAAAGACCTTCCCGGCCTCATCCCCCCCCCGCGCGCGCGTTCTCTCGTTCTAGCCAGTAGACCAGCCAAGATGCATCCGCGAAATTGCAGACTTCAGTGAAATGCTGCCGCTGCTTCTGGTAGCCTCGCGCGCAGCGCCTCCTAGGTCTTCCAACGGCTNCGCGCATACGTGAGAGTTACTTCAAGTTCAAGGTCGACTCGCGTCGCGCACACACGTAGCCGGTGCACAAAGCGTGCATATCTCGGTGCGAATTCGCGTTACTCGGTGCACCAGTCATCCAGCCGAGTCTGAAAGGGGGAAATACCGAAAGCGAGAAGAAAGGGGAGTGGAAGAGAGAGAGAGGCCGAACGCAACTTTGGGGTTGCTCCGGTAGGGGTGTCAGGCTAGGGTTTGGGAAGAGGAGCAAGGGGTTTCAGGATCAATACCACGCGTTTATCCGTCTCGCTCGCCCGAACCCTCGTCGGCCGCACACGCGGAAAGAGAGGGCGGGAGAGAAAAGGGACGCTCGTCTTCGTTCGATTCACGAGCAACGCTCGATCTCTCTTTCGCGCCGCCGTCGTCGTCGGCCGCAGGGTCTGTCCGGCGTCTCGCTATTCTTCGGCGAAAAGGGACGAAGAACATGGGAAAAAGAGAAGCGAAAAGAAGGGGATGAAGGAGACGGCGAGAAAAGAGGAGAAAATAAATAGAGAGAGAGAGAGAGCGAGTGAGAAAGAAAGTGGTTCGTGTACGAGGGTTCCGAAGACGAAGAGAACGAGGAGGAGGTGGAGGAGAACTAGAGGAAGCACGAAATTCTAGAGTACCAAAATATAGTAGAGTGGGAAGGTGGACCGAGGGAGAAGGAGGTGGAAGGCGCGCTTTAGGAGTTCTTCTAAAGCGGGCAAAGACCTTCCCGGCCTCATCCCCCCCCCGCGCGCGCGTTCTCTCGTTCTAGCCAGTAGACCAGCCAAGATGCATCCGCGAAATTGCAGACTTCAGTGAAATGCTGCTGCTGCTTCTGGTAGCCTCGCGCGCAGCGCCTCCTAGGTCTTCCAACGGCTCGGTGCTCGTCTTCTTCCGTTGCCATTGCTCTAGAGTGGGCTCGTAAAAAATTTAAGATGTCCTCTCCTCTCGCCTCCCGCGCGTTCTCCTCTCTCCTCTCGTCCTTCTCTCTCGCCGCTTTCGTCGACGTCCTCCGATGGTAGCGGTGTCGGTGGTCGACACGGACGGACGGCGGGGGGGGCTAGAAATCCGGTAGTGCCTCTTTTCACCAGCCTCTCTCTTTCAACTTTTTGACAAGACCCAGTAGCAATTGCCGAAAACAGCGTCCGGGTCTCGAGAGAAACCCGGGAGAAGACCGCTCGAGGAGTAGCCGGAGCCTGACAGAAGAGCCCGGAAGCTTTTTCACGGGGGGCCGAGTATCTAGCCTTTCCTTTGATAAGCCACGATTTCCCATTTTTCCTCCTCCTCCTCCTCCACCCCGTCTCCCGTCGTCTTTTTTCGTTAGCTTCCTTCGGAGCAGATGTAAACACGATGGAGAAGGATCGTCTGGGGGAGAGAGGAGGCGCGGGGCCGGCCACTCGGGAGGTGGTTGGCCACCTTCTTCAACGTGCAAAGGCCTCGCTCTTTTTTCTCTATTCTCTTCGGGAACGCAGCAGAGACTTTCTTTCCGAGTGCCTGGCCGCCTGCTTACGATGGATCCCGCCAAATTGCAGATTTCGGCGGAGGCCCCGGATCCCTCGAGAGGCTCGTGAAAATTTCAAGCCGTTCTCTAATAGTACTCGAACAGGTGCAACCGGAGACTACGCAACGCTCGCCGCTGCCTCTAACGAGCACTTCTTCTTCCCGTCGACGACACGGCGACGAGCATTATAAAACGTCCTTTGAACCTTCTTTCCAGCGCACGAGACGTAACACCGGCATTTAAAATTTCAATCCGACCCGAAACCTCGTTTCGCTCCTCCTTCCCTTTCGGTCTCCGAAACGGCCGCCGCCGCCGCTCCCTCGTAAAATACGGCGCGGATATTTTAACATCTCGATCCTCGATCGTAAATCAACCGGATTTGTTTTCGTATTCCTGCGAGAAAATTAAATTCCCCCGGCCCGTTCTTTCCGCCGTCCCGCGTTTCCTCCTTGGGCCACGCCGTTTCGGAAAACCGGAAGACTTCCTGCCTCGCGAATTCCCTCAATGAAACGCCGCTTTTTCGCCCCGGCACGCCGTCCCTCCTCTTCCCCGGGAGTTCCTTCGCGCTCTCCTCTCTCTTTCCTCGCGCCATTGGCTTCCGTGACCGCCTCGAGACAAATTCTATTTCCGGTTGAATTTAAGACCCTCCGGAATATACGGATTTATTTCACGGCTACGCTGCTCCCGGAGAGGAACGAGGCGGCGAGCGAGCGAGCGAGGAGGGAGGACAGAAGCGTGTTGCCGAGAGGGTGAAGGGTTTCGCTTCGGAGACTCGTAAACGTAACAAAGGAAAGACGAGTATACTTCGGCCGAAGGAAAAAACGAAATGTATAGGATAAGATAGGGGATGGAGGTTCCACGAAATTATTATACCTCGTGGCGATCGCCACTCCGGAGTTCGCTTTCGTTTTCCCGAAACTGTACCGAGCGAGAACCAGTATTTTTCTCCTCGCGACTCCCCTCTCTCTCGCTCGGTTTCGATGTCGCGAGACCGCAAAAGACGTCTGCGAGACAAATTCTATTTCCGATGAATTTAAGACGAGAAAGAGAGAGGGAGGCAGGGGGCGGGTAGGGAAGCTGAAAGGATCGCTTTGACGGAAAGAGAACACCGGTCGTTAGATTTATTTTCCAAGGATTCAGCATCGTCGTCCTCCTCGTCGGATTTTGCTGCTACGAATTTAAAAACAGCCCTTTGAATTTAGAACGTCCTCTCTCCTTTCGCATCCCACCCTCCCTCCGTCTCTCTCTCTCTCTCTATCTCTCTCTCGGTTTTCTAAGAAGGAACAAGCGAGACGGGGGATAATAGAATTTTTTCGACGTCTAGCTGTGTAATTCGTATTCGCCGCGGCTTCCCCTCTTTTTCAAGCGGCGCGGCACCGCCGTTAATTAAAAACAATAATGTTGGCTGGCACCCGCGTTTCGCGATCGCGTCAGCATATTTTTGTTTCCTCGCGAAAACACGCCACTCCAAGCCAATTGGCGTTACGAAAATACAGGGGTTACGGAGGGAAACGTTCCGCTGGCTGCACGCTGCGCGCGGTCCTCTAAAGGCCCGTATCCACTTGTATCGTATCCTCGTATCGCCGTTTCCGTATCGTCGTTCCGTACGATCGTCGTTCTCGGAGATAATCATTTCCAACGACGAGAGACTCACTGATTCCATTAAAGAAATCTCGGAAAAATGCATTTGCCAAAGTGCAAGAGTGCATTCGTTGCGCCAACTGTATCGAACAAACAATTCGTGTCCAACGTTTTTTTTACCGAGAGACGAGAATAAAGCGATCGTTTGATATGATACTCTCGATGCGATACAAGTGCATATGCACCTTAACGAGAGAGCGGCGCGTTTCGACGAGCGAACCCTCGTAAATCACTCGGAGCGCACGCGGATCTACAATATTTGTAATGTTTGCAATGTTTACGCGATACACAAGCCGGACCGGCGTTTGTCCGCGCCGCCGGTCAAACATTTATAGGTCGCAAACTAATCAACGGAAACCCGGTATTTCCCATCGAAGCTGTCCTTCGCGTTTTATTCCCCGGGGATAGTTTAAAGCGTTGCGTTAGCCTGTTAACATTTCATTGGATAATAATTACGAGCCGAGGAGAATGATGAGACTAGGTGTATCGGATATCTCGCAGATACTCAATCATCCGATAAATCCACACACAGCCCTGTGCGTTTCTTCTTTGAAATAGAGACTCGACCGTCGACCCAGAGGTTCGCATTTCATTCGCGGATCGAAACAGTTTTCGACCACTGCCTAAGTCGGTCCACTAACGATTCGTCGTACGCGTACGAGAATTACGAGATTCGTCGAAGAAAGATGTAAGGCGGAGTCCTAAGTATTTCTAATAATCGATCGTCTAATAAATTGGCGGCTCGCGTTTCTCGGTGGAAATAGAGACCCGATGCAGAGAACCGTATGCATCTTTCGCAACCGGGTGCACGCGGTCGTTTCCATCGAGTGAAAGTGAGTCGCGCGAACTCTACGCTTCGCAGCAGCTCCGAGAGAAGGATAGGTCCGAAAACGAAGGATCAACCTCAATTAAGAACGTATGAAATCATTAGACGCGGAGTTCTATCGAGGCCGATAATTACGAGGTTTGATGGCTAAGCGGATCTCCAGGCTAATCGAGATTTTCGTCTACTCCGCGCGTTTCCATCTCGATTCGAAGGATTTTATACTTGCGCAACGCGTCTTGTATCTCTTTTATCTCTCGCGTTGCATGCCGGGATTTTCTTAGATTATAAGAGTCCGCGAAAATGATCGGTGCACGGTGATCCCAGGCCTGCGAAATCGACCAGTTCACGCAAGGGAAGTAGACACTTAACTACGCGCACCGAGGGAAAGAACGAAATCCACGTTCCACGATAATCACCCGTTACCTTCCGCAATAACGATCTCGTCTATTTTTCTCGCACCTGGACTCTCGCTGACAATAAACGACGGGATANGTACGCGCACCGAGGGAAAGAACGAAATCCACGTTCCACGATAATCACCCGTTACCTTCCGCAATAACGACCTCGTCTATTTTTCTCGCACCTGGACTATCGCTGACAATAAACGACGGGATACGTTGAATTATCGACGAATTCCCAAGACCCAGAAATGTTCCGCGAACTTTTACGTAAACCACCGAACGAGGACAGCCAAGATCGTTCACGTATCGTAGACGCATGTCTAATTCGATGAAAATTTTGGGAAAGAAAGAATTCTGAAACGTTATCGGGAATCGTGTGCCGGAGTCTCGATGATAAAGCTAATGGTGTCTCGTCGGAGCGCGTCGCGTCGAGTCCATCAGCGATCAGTCACGCGATCCCTCCGGAGCTCGGCTCGTTCTGCTCGTTTTCTGGGCACGGTTAGAAAGCGAGGAACGAACGAACGGTGCAGCGGACAACGTGCCGTTATCAGGTTTTCGCCAGGTGACCAAACCCAGGAAAAAGAACGGGAAGAGAGCGAGAGACAGAGAGAGAGGGAACGAGGAGAAGCGTGTACCGGTGCAGGTGATAGGCTAATGGTAATCCGCGTTCCTCTCTCCTTATCCCGTCGCCGGTGACAAACGCGTACAACGATCTCGCGCGTCGAAGTAGTTCGACCATTAGCTGTGCCGCTCTTGTTTTTACGAGAAAGAGCGGAAAAGAGACGGCGTCGTTGACGGCGGGTCATTCTCCGAATGAGCCGTTGGTCTTCGCGCCTCGGGGCAGCGCGTTAAACGCCAGGTACGCGCGTTTCCCATCGGGAGGAGGAAACGGTAGGAGCGCGGGTGATATACTCGTGTCTTTCGCCGGCAATAATGCTCTCGAGAGTCTCGCGTGCCTCGTAAACTTTCCTCGCGAGGCCTACACCCAGCCAGCCCTATATTTCACGGAGAGGGTCGTGCCCAAACTCGACTCCCCCGTCCGCCAGTTTCTTTCCTAGGCACGAGAGGGCCATATGGCTTTCGTTTCCTCCCGGCCGGGCCGAATCATCTCTCTCTCTTTCTCTCTTTCGTCTCGCGACCTCGCGGATCTTTTGCTCTATATTTGGAGCAGATAACTTCCGGAATACCGGGCCGCGCGGACCACCCTGCGCCTGCCTGCCACTGTTTATCACCGGTCGGATGTTTTCTCACATTGATATCACCCGTGGGCGCTGGCAACCGTAACGAACGTTGATCAACCCCTGTACGATTCGTGTTTCCTCCGATTCCGAGCTAATTAAAAGTCGGCGGAAGGGACGTTCGATGAATTTTCATCGGCGGAATTTGCTGTTTCGCGAGCCGAGACAGTTTCTCCGAAAGTTTCCCGAAGCATCCCTCGATGAAGCGAGTCCATCCCCGGGTTTTTAATTACCGGGAATATTAATGTTTAAAGTTAAATTGCGTCTAACGAAGGATCAAGTAGGAGCCGGAGGTCGTCGTCGCCGTCGTCGACGTCGCCGTCGGAGTCTCGGGCTTTTCACGAGAAACGCGACGCGCACTTACTTTATCCAATAAATACAGACGAACGGAAAGTTCTCGACTGGAAAGTTTGAAGCTTTTGTCGGTCGTCTCCCGGAGTTCCGCGAAACGAAATTATTCCTCAAAGGACACCATCGTTTCCCGTGTTTTCCTCAGCCCGGAGCATTATCAAGCCCGTTCGTAATCGCGCACAATGCGCGAAGATTATTCCTCGCCGCGGGGGAAACGATCAAATTTGTCGCCGCCCTCCTTCCTTTTCTTTTGTCGTTGGAAAACAGTCGGCTAAAGAAGAAGAAGAAGAAGCGGAAACGATTCGTCCTGGAATTCTAGTCACCGTTTCCGGATTATCTCTTTGTCGTCTTTCCCTTTGCCGGCTTTCGTTTCACGGATCCCTTACCCCGGCCGCATTTTTGCGCAGATCAGACCAAACAAACTTAGGGGGGCATAGTCATCCCGTGACATATGGCGATCCCGAGAGGGATTCGAGAACGTATCTGACCAGATATTTTCCCTCTCCGCTCGGAAGATAGAACGCCGGTAGAAACGCCTCGGGGATTCACAATAATAACAGATCTACGACGACGCGAACACGCAGCACAAAGCTGCGACGACGACGGTCGGAATTTTTGTGTCTGACGTCAGGTGCACTAACTCACTAACTTGACCTCGGTACGACCATTACCGGCGAGAGTGTAGGACTAATGAACGGTTGCTCGTTAATGGAACGATTCCCCCATTGTGGATCGCGCAATGGGGCTGCGGGCGGAAACCCCATGCTGCCTTTGCTTCCTCTGGGATGAGTTTGACGCACGGTGACCGTTCGTGGGACCCCCAGATCCCAGCCGGTGCCCCCGCGCCGTCCCACCGCGTCGCGGACACTCGGGTGTCGTTTGCGGAAAACATCCTCGGTACGATCTCGTTGCGCTCCCGTCCGTCCTCGGCTGATCGAGGAGATTGAAGGGTGCTCGTCGTCGGGGGAGTTATCTTCCCGATCATCGGACGCATACGCGTCGTCATTATCGTCCGTCCTTTGTCTCGCTTCGGGCTTCGCCCGGGTTCAATTTAGCGGCGCATATTTGCTCCGAACTTGCTTCATCGACCGGCGTCGGCGGCGGCTGCCTGGAGCTTTGAGAAGTTCCCATTCCCGATGCCAATGGTCGCCTATCTCGAAATGAATTTTTATTGAAAAACGACCAACGCGAATTTGCATCCCTCGGCGCGGCGCGGTATATTAAAATTCAGCGAATCGAACTTCCCCGGCTCCTTTGTCGAATCCCGACGAAAATTCACCCGGAGAAATATTCGATACGTTTCAAAAACCAATGTACCCATCGTATTTTCATCACCTGTTCCGATTACTACGACCTACGGGATCGATGAGGGCCGCCGGTCGTATCCGATCGAACGGAGGACGGACGCCTCGAAACGGTACTCTTCGCATCGATTCAACCTGTATACGCGAGGATCAACGAACCCGCTTAGGGGCGCGATTTAAATGCGACGCGAGGCGTAGAGAATCGCGAAAAGAAAAACACCGCGAGCTGGAATTCTTGAGAGCAGCGCATCACAGCCGGATGGTTTCTAGGTCGAGAATTGTGAGAATGTACACCGGGCGAGAGAGAGACTTTGTCGCTGAAGGACAAAGCCGCAGCGCGCGTGAATAGATGATTAATCCGGCGGGAATGAGAAAGAGAGGAAACTAACGGCGCTCCCGCGAGAGCCGTGTAAAGCGATCGTCGAAGGATACACACAGGTTTTCGAGGGCCTTTTGGCTCTCGATCGAACCGCCCGATGGACCGGGAGAGACTTTCACCTCGGCTAGATAAGATTCCGTATGCACGCGATCGCGCGCCTAACTTTCACTCGTCATCGATCCGCTCGAAGAAGACGTCACAGCCAGTTCCGATGACTCGGCCGACGGTATTCTCCTCGTGCCCGTCCGTGGCCGGAGGAAACTCGACCCGGTGGCGACGGTCGTCGTTCGAATCGACGCGGGCCAGGGATTAATCGCGCGTCCAAAACGAACTTGAACGTCGGCCAAATAAAAACCGAAGATTCCTCGCCGCGGCCATGTAATACAACATATTCCGGCATAATTCCCTCCGTTGTATTCGAGGGCACGTAATCACGTCGCGACGTTTCCGCGTATTCGTCCCGATCTAACTATAGCATCGCGTACGCGTTATGTCATTTTCTCGAAAAACACGTCGACGTAGAGAGAGCAGAAGACGACGGAAACATACGTGCTCGGAATTACGATTCGTCCATCAGCTCGTCGGAGAGGCCGAGCGAGCGCGCGATCCCCTTTCGCCGGGCGGAAAGGAAGCGTGGATGCGCTGCTGCTCCGGGACGACGCCACCTGCCAGCCTCGTGGCTGGCTACGTAGTTTATATTTAGTTTCCCGAGTTTGGAAAACTCTTAATGGATTCTTAATGACCCCGAGAGCTCGCGATGGCTGCTGAACGAAGAGGAGCGGCGGCGGACACGCGGCAGGAGAAGCAACAGCTGATGCTGATACAGCTCCCGTCTTCTTCTTCTTCTTCTTCTTCTTCGTCGTCGTCGTCGTCGTCGTGGTGTTCGCCTCTTCGTTCTGCGTTCGCGTTTCTCGTCGCACGACTGATGACGATGGCGATTACCGGCTCGTCAGGGAGGAAAGGCTACGGTTCCAGCGTTTCACGCTCGATTTCGAACGACTCTCGCGCGAGACGCAGCCGGTTTCTGGCTTAATCTTCGGGGAGGAGGAGTTTTTCCACGCGGAACACGCGGTTTCGCGTCCCGGGACAAAAAACGATTAACGAGGCCCTCCCTTTTCCAGAGAACTCGTAACTCGAGGCCAGAAAAACGTCCGTATTAATTCTAATGGGGGCGATATTTTATCGGGATAAAGCCGTCATTCGACCGGGGGACATTCGTTATAATCTCCGAGGCCGGAAGAGAGATTACCGTCTACTTTGCGCGCCGTCTCGGGAGATGCTCAACCCTTCGACCGGCAAACCACCCATATCCCGAACGATCCCACTTAAGACGATAATGAAGACCGACGGAATTCCCACGTAATCCTTTTCTCGTCGCCCGGATGAAAAATGCCTCGGCGCCCACCCCCCGACTACTCGCCGCGGCCCGAGACTACTCTCTCCCGTTCAGATATCGTAATAAATTTTTCACGAATTTCGTGCGAGACCGATCGAACCGAACCGGTCTATTCGTCTCCCGTGCAATTTAATAGGTCTGCGCGAGCCTCGAAAGCATTTTTCCGGTAAAACGATCGGAGCGTGACGGGGGGAGGCGGGGCGGAAGGCGGGGGGGGGGCAGAACGCGAGTATCTCGCATCGGCACGGGGGTGCTTTTCCCCGAGTTTATCGAGGCGTCTGATTCCTTTTTTTTCCTCGATTGGCATCGATTTGCGTCCGACCGTATATACGCGGCCATCGGTCGTACGGTGTCGGCGAGAGCGATAAAATGAGAGGGAAAAAAATTGGAGGAAGTAGACGCGCGCACGGAAAGGGTGGAGAGAAAGGGTGAGCGCGCGCGGTTATAACCGCGCAACTCAGCCGCTTAAATAATGTCGAGCGACCAACGAGGCGTAATTCACGTCGGATGAGCTATCGGTTCCGATATTTCCTCGTCGAGGAGTCAAAAAAAAAAGGACCCGGCCGCCCCCCCGAAACCGGAAGGGGAGCCCAGCTATTCCAAGGATCGATCTCGCAATTATTGGAAATGCAACGATCATTGCGCTGCACCAATCAACCGGGACGCATCGGCGCGTGCTGTACCGCGAATAACTCGAATAATTCGGCACGGCTTCGCGCTCTTAAAAAAATCCACCGACGAACCTCGTAAACTTATAATTTACAGGGTGTACCGTCCGGTTCGATAATTCGCGGTTTCCTACGAAATCTCTCAACGATCTCCTATTCATTCGGAATTACGCCGAATATATATACAGCCGCGAGCCTCGTCCGCGTTTCTCCGTCGTCGTCTCGCTCGCACGCTTCGGAAACGGAACGAGGAATCGAGAAGAGATCGAAGGAATAAGGTGAGAGATCCGTAAGCAAATTGCAGGTGGCAAGACTCGTTTTAAAGAACTCTTAAATTGAACGAAGGCGACTCCGAAGGGATGAATGTAACGAGACGAGAAGGCGCCGGGAAGTTCCGAGACAATCGGCAATAAGCGTTACTATGCAAAGTGACTGGTTAGTTTTAATGAACAGCTTAAAAATAGACACCGAGGAGAGAGAGAGAGAGAGAGGAGCTCTCGGTCGGGGTTTCGGTTAACTAGGAAATCATCATAAAAATACACCCCTAACGAGGAAAGAAAAGAAAAAGGAGTGGAGGAACGCGATGGTAAAGTACCATCTCGTCACGGCGAGTTCATCAACTGAAACTTTTCGAGATACAAAGCACGCCGGGGATTCATACGGCAAGTTTTTCCATTTTTGCCCGGGCACAATCTTCCGGCTCGCTACTACTACCACCTCCGTGGGAAAATCGCGGCGAGGAAAATCCATAATTCGAGATCGCCGGTAACCGGCAACCTTGCGAGGGACAGCGGAGGCCTCGAAGGACGCGATGCGAACGGAGGAGAGTCGATCGTCTGCACACGCTCCGTTTCTCCATCGGAGCTGACCATAGAAACGAAGGACCGAGAGAGCATGTCACGCCAATTACGAGAGACGCCGACGGAGGAGGGAGAGGGAGAGGGAGAGAGAGAGAAGAGAGGCATCGCGACAGAAGAAAGAGTTTCGACGGGGAAGAGAGAACGACCGAGAGAGGAGGCCTCGGAGACTCGTTCGTACACCTAAGTCGGGGTCTCCGAGATGGAACGAGAGAGGCGAAAAGAGCGAGGAAGGGAGAAGGTAAGTGCCGTGTTCCGAGAGATGCTGGAACGCCGGACCCGAAGAGAAACGGAGAGCGAAAAGACGGAGCGAAAGAGAGAAAGAGAGAAAGGGGGAGCGAGAGAAGGAGAGGAGGTAACGCGAGACAGAGAAAAGGTCGAAGGAGGGCGGATAAAGACGAAAGGTGGGCCGGGGGAGGGTCGGAGGAAACGAAAAAAGAAACGATCGAGCTCTGCTCCCGACTCAGCGGCTCTCATATTTAATGATATACTCCAGCGTGCCAGAGTCCCGCTAATGCACGGACACTACACAATATGCCAGGCCTCTTTTCTCTCCTTCCACGACCGCGATGGCTTTTTCCCTGCGCGCTCTCTTCGTGCCGGCCCGATAATGCGTCGCTGAAAGTTCTCGTTATTTCGTCCGCCGGAATTTTTCGTACGCGAGCCGAACCCGAGCCACGAAGGATAAGCGTCCGCCGCGGAGACTTCGATGCACAAACGAGAACGACCGCGACGACCGCGAACGAACGCCGGCCCAACTGGAACGAACGAGGCCCGTCGTCCGTCGACGTTGAAAATCTGATTTCGCTCGGAGTTCCCGGGGGCTACCGGTCACCGGTTTCCATTCTTTCGGCTCTCGTCTAGCGCTTAATTTATAGCGGGAAACGTATAATTTATCTCCGATCGGGATAATTGTTAATTGGCCGGCCGGGCATTGTAAGCGACGAATCAACCGAATTAACGGTACAACCAGAGGTGAATACGAGCAGCGGAATAAATTAAACGCGGTTGTCCGCGCGGCGCTGGCTTTTTTGCACAATTTCGCGTCTACGGGCACAGGCCGGGAGAGAGCTAACTCGGCGAACGTGCGGCCGTGCTTGCGACAAGTAGAAGGTGCGAGAGAAGACCTTTCGAGTCGGCTTTTTTTACACGGGGCTCCCCCCTTCCATACCCTTTTTCGGTTCTACGGCGTAATGGGCCTCCGCGAATGAATGATCCTGACAATGAAAGGCACTCGGGGCGATAATTAATCGAGCCCTGGGAATAGTAGCCGAACCGGCGGGGATGTTCGAATTTTTAATTACTGGAAAAATAAACCAGCTACTCTCTCTCTCTCTCTCTCTCAGGCACCTCGCGCGCGCGCGTTCGCCATCTAGCCAGTCTCCCAATTAAGGACTCGCCGACCGGCGATGTACGCTCGCACGGGATGCCGGAAACTATGACAAATCGGCCCTTTTAAAATTCCTTAGAGACACCCGAAGTAGCGGACTTGTAAAGCACCAAAACTCGTTTTCATTTCGTCGGTGGTTTCTGTTCTCCCCGTACACCCGCGAGGAGGAGCGCCGTTCAAATAAGGACGAGCATATAAATTGAGCGGCGTCCTTCCTTCTTTTTACGAGCAGAGCGTACACCACACCACTCCCAGGTATTATAACTGGGCAGATGTTTGCGGATAAATTAAAAATGCACGGGGCGGCGGCGGCGGCGGCGGCGGTCAACGTTACGCGAATCGAGAATGCCCGAGGAACGCGCTTTAAACCCTCGCGCGAATATTTACGGGCCTGCTAAAATACTTAGATACCGAAAAAGGAGGCCTCTCCAAATTGCAAATACCCAGGACCCGTCGCGGCTCGCCCCGGGCCGAATCCGAGTCATCGCCCCGTGCTCGTTTCAAACGCTGCTCCTCATTCGTTCACACCCATGCGAATAATAGTATAATTATTATAATAGTTCTCGAAATCGCAAATACCGTTCAGCCATATGTTCGGAAACGTGGGTTTTTAGAAACGCTCGTCGTTCGAGTGCGCGCGGCACCAATAAAAGTGAACAGTGTAGGCAGTGCGAGGGAGACGACAATAAAAGAAGAAACGTAGGTAAGACTCGGAGCTTCGCCAACCATGCAAAAAGGTAGATTTTTCAGGATCGGTCGTCACTGGAGCGCGCGGCACCGGTAAACGTAGGGTAAGCACGAGCGACAATAGAGAGGAGACGAGAAGACGGCAGATAGATAAGACTCGAGAGGCTCGTGCGGGCCGAGCACTACCAAGAATTAAGTATACAGAACGCTACCGGACTCGAAATACCGCGCGAGACTGGAAGACGACGACGACGATGTCGTCCGATTCTGGCCGATTATTCGGCCGGTCCTCGTTTCCTCGAGGACACGGGCGAGTCGGCGAAAAAGGAAAGTAATTGTAACGCGGCGCGCTACACGAGAGTGCACTTCGGGGTTGGCGGTGGGGTGGAATTTCGAAAATAGACCGAGTCGCCGGGGAGTTATCGCGTATATACGTGGTCTGAATTGCCTCTGGTCACAAACACAGGGAGCCCGGCGATGCGACACCGGTCCCAGGAGCGCTGTAAAAGTTACTTTTAACGCGTATCCAGGAACAGCTGGTACACGCGAGATCACCGGATTACAACGGACCAGAAGAATGAAAAGTCTCTCTTCAGAAAATCTTTCTCCGATTCGCCGAGTGCTGCCCGCCTCGCGGATAGAAAGTTATCAATTTATTAGGGACATTGTGTNGCGGACCAGAAGAATGAAAAGTCTCTCTCTTCAGAAAATCTTTCTCCGATTCGCCGAGCGTCTGCCCGCCCCGCGGATAGAAAGTTATCAATTTATTAGGGACATTGTGTGCCGAACGATTGTCATACGAAGTCTGGCGGCTATTAATTGTGGCCGGCCGCGTGTACGGAGATGCAAATGGGTTAAAAACGCGTAGACATTTACGCGGTTGAGGAGAAATCCTGGTTAAATAAAGGTCAAAGTTCCCGGTGGAAACGGAAAGCGAGAATACCGATGCGCCGGTGGTTTCTTCTACGAAATCTCCTCTTTCTTTCATTAGGCTAAGAGTGAAAGTGAGGAGACTGGTCGGAAAGGCCGCGGACATCGGCGCGGAGTCGTAACTCGTCGTTGCATTCGCCGCAGCAGTTTTTACGACTTCACCGAGACTTTTACGAGTCGTACCCTCCTCGATTTTTCTCCGCCACCCGCCGTTTGTTTTCGTTGTAAACGTTCCGCGAGCTTTGCGCCGCGCGTTTACCCGAAACCTCGCGTCGCCCCGACGTACGCCGGTGGGCGTTTTATTTATTTATTCGGACCTTTTATTAGGGAAAAAGGTTCGGACTCGTTTTTACGACTGCCTATTAATAGACGCGAGAATTATCGCGCGCCGGCCACGACGTAAAAAGCGCGCCGCGGGCTCGTATAATCGACGCGATAAATTCATTATGAATAGTTACAGATATTTTCAACGCGCACCGCGTTCTATTTTAAGAGGATTAGCCGGGAAAATCTTGAGCGGAGTTGTAAATATTGAACAGCCGCGGCGAAAGAATATATCACCGGTTAAAACGGCCGCCGGAGGAGGCGGTGGGGGCGGAGGGGAAAAAAAGGAGCAAGGATAAACGTCCCGCGGAGCTTTTCCTCGGGATTTTCACCGGGAAAACGATACGAGCAACCACTTGGCTATGGAATTTCGCGTGGAAAAGAGAAGCTCGTTAATGCGAACGCGCCGCGTTTACATTGGGAAGTTGCTTGCAGGTTTATTTATTTAAACGACGCGGCCGGCCCACACCCGCGTCGACGGTATCTCGCGACAATGGGAAAGCCGAAGCGAAATGTTTGGAGAATTTCCGGGGCAATCTAGCATATGTATATATGCGGGTGGACACGCGCGAAATAATATTTGCGCGTTTGTTGGTTTATCCCGGGCGACATTAGGGCAATGGGGTGTCTCGGTAGGCGCCAGGTTGCATAAATATGACGCGCGGCCCGTGGACCAGTTTCGCCGCGGAAAAATATCACCCCGATGGGAACCGGTTTCATTATTTATTCAATCGGGGGTATATCTCCGCGCTTACGTACGATTTAATCATTTTTCGGCAAACACTCGCCCCGGACATACATACTATTATAACGCGACGTAATGCGAGCGCGCGGTGCGATCGAAAAATCGCGGCCTCGAGTAATTCTTCCCAGGTAAACGAGCTTCGATCCGCAAATGTATGGCAATTGTATGCACCCCTGTTACTTATCTCGCGCGAGGGAAACGGTTACACGGTCACGGTACATTTTTTCACTTAGCGCTCGTTAAGACGTATACGCGCATCGTTTTGAGTAAAGGTTCGGGAACACGGTGTTCGCGACGTAACACCGGAGTTCTCTCCGGGGTAAAGAGAGAGAGAGTCGTGGGGAACGACACGTTGAAGATTATCGCGTCGAGAGCGTCGTAGAATCGCGGTCGCCTCGGGACAGGAAGAGGGTTCGTAGACCACGTAACCACGGGGACACCGGTCACAATGGCCGCTGTTTTACATACGAAATTACAGCCCGACGCATGACACGTATATTTCTCTATGCGCGACATTGTCATTACGTTTATTAGGTTCCGGCGGCCGCGATACGAGCGCACAAATTATTGCTTCGCACGTTCGGCCCGGACGACCGACGACTAGACACACCGTAAGAAATAGACGCGCTACCCGCGATCGGCTAAAACGATCGGCACCGATAGCCATTAACCCTCCGATCGGTTTTATTGCGCTTTATCGCCGCGCTGACATCTAATGAGTCGCGTGTCTAATTGGGAATCGGCAAAAATTATGATACCCATCTCGATACGCCATACGTTTCCATCGGGGAGTATAATTAGTACCCTCGGACGGGGAGATAATCGACGCGCGAATATCTTACTGCTCCACTGTTCCGTAAGATATCCCCGTGCGGCAAATCTCAATTAAAAACGTGCCCTCACTAATTTGTCAGATTTAAAGAAACCCCGACGCGAAATTGCGCTCGAACACGGAAGCGTGTACCGAGAAAAATCGAACAGGATCAGGAAGCGCGGTTATCGATCGTTAAACGAGACGCGGTATCAATTACCCCGTCGACCGTTATACTCGAAATCTTACCGATTTCGATTATAATATATATTTATGGGTGGCGGAGTACGATGCAAATGGGTTAAATGGAATTTTTCGAGTCTCGTGACACGATTCGTGTCCGAGGTCTTAAAAAGAAGTTGTTTCATCGGGAGCGGTTATTACCGGTCGGCTCGTGACGAGGAACCGCTTGCACACGTACCACTCCGCTGATATCCGGTTGATCCGCTGGCATTGGCAGGCCTGGAAATATCCAGGGGCACTTAGCGCTATCTACAAAGGCTAATGTAGCCGCCCGATAGGAAGGTAGACGTGCCCTCTGTATATATCCTGGCAGCGAACGAGAAGAAGAACCAGAAGGGGGGAAACACGCACGCGGCCACACATTCTCCCCTGCACGCTCCTGATTTCTCAATCTTCCCGGCTCCCGTGCCCCGACACCGTTCATGAACTTCATCACAAATACATATATACCGGAATTACAATCGATCATTTTTACGGAATACGATCGCGACCCGCGCCCTTTCGCCAGCACAGATCAATTAGAAATCTAATGAGGATCGCTAATTTTTTTACCAAATCCTTATTGCAACGACGATTCCGGTACGCAGTATCATCCCTTTTCCCAGGACAGGTAAATTGGAAGTCTTTAACGTTCGAGGATTATTTACCCGTTGATCAAATAATTTGCGGAGTATAAACAGCGGGTATAATTTTTCTTGCCACTCGCAAATCCCACGGGACCGCGAGATAAACGAGCGTGTTAAAAAGGGGGCGTAAATCAAACATAAACGAAGGAACGTCGGTCGGTTTCGCTGCAAAACCTTGGCCACCGGTAATTATGAATAAATAGGCGAGTCGTGCGTCCCGTTAGACGCGGGCTCGGTGCGTGCACGTGTAAATAGAGTGCACGGCAACCAGTGGCCACAGTGTGTACACGGCTGTGTTATATTTCCTTTCATCTTTTCTTCGAGGGAGTTCGGAATCATTAACCTTTCGGTACGCCGACGATGGTATCTGCGATCATCGAGAGAGACAGAGAGACTCGGGCTTATCGGGCAGGTGGTGGGAGGCTCGAGAATAAAGAAAGAGGTCGGCCCCGACTCCTGTAATAGTGCTTTTTAAATAGTCCTCTCGCCGAACAGTGACTTAACCCAGTTCTCCGAACGAGCGGAGAAGAGGAAAAGCCGGGGGGACAAAGAGCAAACGGAATATGGAATTGATCTCGGTGAATTGAATCGTACGAGGAGAGATTCCTTCTTCGCTCCTCCTTATCTCCCGCGTTGATAATGAACATAGATAAGAGTCGTCTGTAATAGCGTTTCTCGGTATTATTAATAATATCCGGCGTAGAAAATTGAATCACCGGTTCTACGAACGGCGAAATGAACGTCGCCGATAACGATCGTCGTAACGACGCGCGGAGTTAAATACTCGTGTATACGACTCCGACGCGACGAATCGAAGGGAGAGAGAGTAGGCGGCGAAGGGGATCGATTCGAAATATCGCGCGCGTGAAACTCGCGTACAATGGGATTTAGCCCCGTACAAATTGACCCGCAGGATCCACCCCGTCGCCTTTATTTTCCGTCCGGCTTTTACACGAACGGACGGCTTTGAATCCGGCGGTGTCAATTGGAGGAAATCGTCCGGGGACCCCAGGTGTCCCGCGGCTACGTTTACGCTTGGTCACAAAAGTCCAAAGAAAAGTTGGAAAAACGCCTAAGCGGCCGTCGCGCGGTTGCACGCTCGCTCGTCCTGGAATTTCCACAAAGGCCGGGGCCCGTTTGCGAGGAGAGTCCCTTTCTCACACTTCGCCGCGAATCGTTAAATACCGTAAAATTTCTGTGAAATCGACCGTCTGATTTCCTCGAGAACCGATATATCGGCGATTCATTCCGCGCCGTCGCTCGGACGTCAGCTGCGAGCTAAACCACAGACGCAAATTGCTTCGTAGGCTCTTCCGCGCCGCGAATGATCGCGTGTTCCCGCGAAATTAATTTCGGCTCCCGCGGGTACAAAAGTTCCGGCCTCGTAACCGACTCGCGACTACCAAAGAGACGTGGTATCAATTAGCGTGTGAATTATTCTGTCGGCCGTTACCTGAAATGTACTGTATTAATTTTTGTAAAAATATATTTCCCCGACGCTCAATCTCGTTTCCTCGAACGCGGCACGCCGTGGGACGGAATGAGAAAGAAAAAAAAAAACGAGAACAAGCCCGCGCTATGTGACGGATCTGTTCGCGGCAGCTGTTCGCACGTCAAATATTTATCCGAAGATTCAAGGTGCGACGACGTCGTGCACGGCGCGGTACAATGAGGGAAGGAGGCGAAGCTACCTTTCGATTCTTCGGGAAGTTTTCTTCTTCCCGCGGACACGACAGGCGAACGGCAGCGATCAAAGATCCCGTGAGCAAACACGGCCGAGCGAACGAGATCGAGTTTTTCTACCCGGGATCGGTTTCGATTAACGTGTCGCTCGATCCGTGAATTTTCAAACTTCCCTTCGCCACGCTCTAACGAGTTCGCGAGCGGAAAAAAAGACGGAAATTGGAAAGCCAACCGGCGATCGTTCGACCGTTGGCCGAGGGCAAATAAACCCCGGGTACACGATTTATCCCCGATGGATCGAGTGAACCTGGAAGAGCGCGGACGATCGGCGTATATCGGGAAAACCGAATTCGGCGAAAAAGATATTCGTCGGAATGAATCGCAGGTGCCTTCGAAGATTAACCTCGACCCGAATCTTTTGATCCTCTCCGCGAGATAACCGTTCGCCGGAGAGGCAACAGAAGCACCAGTTCTAACGGTTCATTCTCCCTGCCTCGAACTGTTCTCCTCCGGCCGAGACTCCTTCCTGAAAACGCGTTTCGTCGCCGATTCAACGGTCGCGGCTCGCGCGCGTCTCCAGAACGAAACGGGCCTCGATCGAAGCGACGGGATCGCCGTGGATCGGGAAGAGGATAGTGGCGGGCGCGGCCCTGGAGAGGGCGGCGGTAAATGTATCGAACGAGAGAGTCGGGGGCTGGAAAAATAATTAGGCTGATTCTCCGGCGGAGCGAGGCGGAGGAAAAAGTAATGCTCACGGATGAGGAAATCATTAATTCGAGCGTGTCGAAGCCAAGTCGAGAACTCGCTCGATACAGGCCAGCGTAAAAGGGTCTTTCTCCCTCTCTCCTCCGGTCGTTCCTTTGATCGCGCACAAAAAATGTCCCTTTGTCTCGAGCCACAATGCGAGGCGAGCCTTTCTTTTCGACCGGGCCAACCTAACCTGTACTTTACGGCTTTTTCGAATGAAATTGGCCGACCGAGGCCCCGCGTTTCGTCGTCGTCAACGGATCTCTATGTATATCTCGAGTGTCTCTCCCAGGTGACGAGAGAACGAAACGATGTCCGCGCTTTCATCCGGGTCTAATGGGTTCCCGCAATGCGGCTTCGTGACCTTAAAACCCGCCACCACCCGGATCGTTAATTATCAATTATTATAAGTAATGGCCGTCCCCGGGATTCCGCGACGAGAATTTGTCTCCGCCGATCGGCTACAAGGCCCCGAGACACGCGTGCAGCGCGCGCGACCACACGACTACCTAAGTACGCGAGAGAGCGAGCGTCCACGCATACCAGTTCGGGTACATTCTTGGCGAGGAGAGAAGACGAGGAGCAAGAGGGAAAAACAGGAAAAGAGAGAGGAACGACGAAGAAAGAGGAGAACAAGAAGAAGAATCGGACAGGGCGGAACACAATGGGCTAAAAACCGGAAAGAGGTACGCCCACTTCCCAAAAAAATGGTCCCTCGAATGAAAACGAAAAAACGCAGCCATATGTACATCGGTAACTGCACGGTGCGTGCAAGAAAGGTAGGCAGGCAGGCAGGCAGGCAGGCAGGCGGGTAGGCATAGCGAGCGAGCAGCGGCAGCACGAGGAAAGGGGCATGGCCATTGGCCAGATTCCCATGAAACTCGAGCACCGAGAGTATAAGGCGAATCTCCATTCACGCTCGGCTGTCAACGAGAAAATAAACTTTAAATTCTATCGTCATCGGGGCGACTCTCGGGCTCCGTGGGGCTCGACCGAAATCCTGGTAATTACCGGCATTGTCCCGGTAATTCGCCGACGTGTGCGCTAAGCCACCCGAGACAATGAACATCGGCGAACATTATACTTTAAATTCCGAATTAGCAGCTGGGAGGAACGCCGCCGCCGTGCGGCACCGCACGAAAAAATGAGCCGGTGCCGGTTTCGGACGAGACTTCATTTTTCCAGAAGGCCCGATCCTGGGAAATCGATTTGCGATTATCGTTTAGAGAGACTTGGACGTAAACTGCGCCGGCCGCGCAAAAACTATATGAACGCATCGCTGTAACAAACCGATCCTTCGACTGGCTCGTTCGCTTTTTCAAACGGGCCGGCAAAAACTGCGACGCGAACCTCCCCGAGCTCGAATAATAATGCACCCCGCCGTCTAAGATTTAAACGAAACGATTTAACCGGATTTATCGCGCGACCGTGCGTGTCTCTTTCGTAGGAAGAACGAATCTTGGTAATCCTCGGCCTGAGCGACGTTCACGATCGGACGAGGATCGCGCATTAAAAGGGAACACGTGGCCCGTCGTTAAGCCAGAATGCACGGCCACGTGGACACAATGAATCGTCGTTTACCGCCGGCAGCGGGGAAATTCATGAGCCGAAAAAAAAAAAACGTAGCAGGGGATTTTCCCCNAATCTATGGAACTAGCCCCACTCCGATCACGTGACGCGACTACAGTGCCATACGACTAATTTTTGGCGGGCTGAATGCCTTCGATCGATGCATGAAATTCAATTGATATATGTATATTACCTAACCCCGCTATGTTCCTGTCCCTAATGAACGATGACTTCCATCGATGATGTCCACGATGATGTCCGTCTTCAGTTTCCTCCCCTGTTGTCCTNCGAGCTCGAATAATAATGCACCCCGCCGTCTAAGATTTAAACGAAACGATTTAACCGGATTTATCGCGCGACCGTGCGTGTCTCTTTCGTAGGAAGAACGAATCTTGGTAATCCTCGGCCTGAGCGACGTTCACGATCGGACGAGGATCGCGCATTAAAAGGGAACACGTGGCCCGTCGTTAAGCCAGAATGCACGGCCACGTGGACACAATGAATCGTCGTTTACCGCCGGCAGCGGGGAAATTCATGAGCCGAAAAAAAAAAAACGTAGCAGGGGATTTTCCCCGCGAGTCCGACTGCCAACGATTAAACCGTTCTTATCGGCGCGGGACCAAAGAAAGATTCGATAACATCGTGATAAATTTCCTACGACTTCATCGGCGGATCTGCATCCTAATTCATGCGAAACTGTCAACGACGATAAGTCTTCCTCCCCGGCAAAAACGTCGGCTCGGATAACCGGAGCAACGGAGTCACCGTCGCCGCCGAGTTATCGATCAAAAAGACTCGGCGCAAACGATTCGCGATAAATTCTTCTAACTCCCGACGATTGTCTCGAATTCTATGTTTAAACCGACGAGCCGTATATCCCAGATAGATAAATCGGGAGACCTTTCACCCTCGCGCGATATTCGCGCAACATCTTCGACGACGCAGCGCTCGTTCTAATTATCGTTACGTCGCACAGGTGCTCTCGATTACGTCGTTCCACGAGTAAAAGGTCTGACGCACGAAATATGAAAACCGGATAAGAATTGTTTTATGCGTATATGCACCGGCAGCACGAGGGGTACGGAATAATTACACGTTGCGCGTTAAACATGTTTGACGAAATGCATTTAGCCGGGAGAAGCGGCCGATCGAAATCGATTCGCCCTCTGGCAGATCTCTCGATCTCGTTTCCGCGCGGCTACGTACGGGGGCATAAAAATTCACGCGGCCCTCTCTCGACGGTGAAATAAAAATCCTATGTAAATGAAATTGCGCAAGACTGTTTCTCCTTGGTACTTGACTTTTTATGAAGGAATTAATAATGCCCGGCCCACGGTTGATTCCTTTCCACGTTCTCTCTCGGGTATTGCGCGACTGAAATTTGATACGCATCAAGGTATGTACCATCTCCCAACGAGCGTAACAACTTTTCTCGGCCGGAGCCGTAAGAATTTCGAACGGTATTATTCCGAGTTCGAGATGGTATCGTGACTAATATGTTCGCGGCGGCACAGTGGCGAGTTTTAATCAAGCTTATTAATTCAATCGCGCGCAATTATTAATTCGCCGTCTCCGCTAGGAATCAATCCCGGCTAGAAGAGAGAGCGTATATGCAAATCTATGGATTCGTCGAGCGTCCCGGTGGCAGAGTCGGTCGTACACGTGGGTCGTTGTTTGTCGGGACAAAATAAAATCGATTCAGGTTTCTAAGAATAGATACGTCCGTATCTATCGGTCTCGCGATTATCAAGCGTACAAGGAAAGTCGCACAATGCGACCTTGCAATCTGGGAGATACGAGCATACATCCGGTGCACCGGAGTGTACCAGAGTAATCCTAGATCCCCTACGATCACCGAGATTAGATCTACGGTACCTGTTGGAGACGTAAAACGAGATTCGAATCGGCTGGTCGGCGACCGAAATTTTTGGCTGTAATTTAGGGGGACGGGCCTCGCGAGTAAAATTTCCGCTTCCTAGCTCGCGTTAACAATTTCCAGCGGAGCGCACGTGGGAAGGAGTTGAGTTCGATTCCTGGGAAGCGTAACTCGATAGCGCGACAAAGAGGCACGGGCAAAGGTACAAGTGGTTTTCAAAGGACGAGCCAGGTGGTTGCACTACTTTCACTATTTCCACGGGCCTGCCAACGGCTCGATCGACGCGTTTCCACCAGCGGGGATCGCTCTCGAACACTTTCACGATGCAATTACGCACCAGTGTGCGCAGAACTCTACGTGTCCGGATCCCTAACCAATCACGCGCGCACACGATAACCGCGGCTCTAACAATATCGCTGATCACAATTAATCGCCCGATTCCTCGATATCAATCGGAAATTGCTTTCCCGTTCCCGGACTTTACGATATCTATTCGAAAAGTGACCAATTTCGTTTTTCTCTCGCGGGAAAGCGTTGCGTTTCAATCGAATCGCGAGGGAAACGCGTCGGACAATAAGTCCCGGAGATTTCAGGCGTTATCACCTCGTAGTTGCAACGTGACTTCATACGGTTCCTCATTGATCGTGTTTGCCGGTTCTTGGATCGTTTTCGTCTAACGGTGTACGACGATTATCGGGGGGGAGATCTGACGGTGCCAGAAAGCGTGGAGACAAACGCGGCGGATTCGTTCTCACGTCGGGAAGAGGAGACAAGAAACGTTATGTACCACGAATTAGCGGGCTTCAGACGGAACTCCAAATTGAGGCTAATTACAACGAATGTCTCCCGGCACGCGGTCGGATACTAGAAAATGAAATTAAACTCGAGAAGTCCCATCGATCACGGTGTTAGGTTACTCGCATTTTAGCGACCGCGAGATTATGCAAATAAACTGCGCACGGGTGCGTGCAACCGTTAGGTCGCATCGGGGAACGTTAATTGTTAAGTCGGAACAGTTAATTAGACGATTCGTAAACTCGACGCACGGGGAAAACAGGATTCCTACAATTTCGTCACGTCCCGAGACGTGACGGGCTCGATAAGCCTGGCTTAGGTAAACTACCACGCTACCTGATGCCAACAGGTAGACAGGGGTTGCTGCCTTTTTTACCATTCTACCTGGCCACGACATGCTCCATCTCGATAGCGATCAGCTACCCCGAAGCCACTATTCGTGACGATCCTGACCCACCGAAATTCGTTTCCCCTGTTGCTCCGATGCCCCATTGCCCACGTAACAATTCCCTCCTGCCGACAACTCGAGAAAAATGTAATAAACCGACCGCCGAACGGGTCGTACAACGGTCCGACCTACAAAATACAATAAATTTTTGTTTTTCGAGGGTTCTAACCCAATCTCTATTATCACTACATTGTCCGAAAACCTTTCGCCAGGGGTAGTACAAGGGTATCGCGTTTCCATATACAATGGAATCTGATTACGGCGCGATCCAACGACGATGCGTCGATGGCTCCTCTTTCCATCTATGATTTACGACTCTCGGATTTCGAGCGTACAGAGGGTAGAGCGAAGCGTTAACGAGTCGCGACGAGTTTGTTCGCGGGGATTACGCAAAATTCAGGACGATGTATCCCGTTTCTTTGGGTATAAGGTACGAGCCTCTAGGAGAGGGCATGATCCGTCATGGCGAGTGTTTGCCCGCGCAAAATATTTGCACGAGGAGGTTGCGAGCTCAAACACACCGGCTTACCGATGGCCTGTCATTTTCCGAGTAGTACATGTATGTAGCCGGAGCGTACGAAGAGAGAACCGCGCGTTTGGCACGTTTAGGCGCGTGCGAAAGCGCGTGTGTACCCACCGCGACTGTGCACACACGCGTTACCTATGTACACATCGTGTGCGTGCGTGTCACTCGGACTTTCAAACAGCCGACTCCAACCCTTTCAGATTTATTTGCATAATTACGGAATCGTTAACGCTGGGACACGTTCGAAAAAAAGAACGTCCGAAAACGTTCAAAGCGAAAGAAAAAAAGAACATCGGCCTATCGATCGTTCGCTACTTGTTGAAACGGAGTAACTTTCAGCCTTTTCAGGATACTTTCAGGACTCGCTAACACTGGAACATACTTAGCGCGTCCTAATATGAATATCCAAAGGGGATCGGTATTATAAATCGGCTGGCTACTTCGCGGCAGCTCGGAGAAGGCAACGCGAATGAAACGGCAAACCTGTTCGAGCGGAATCCACGCTCCTGACACAGCATTCTGAGGTTCAACGAATCAATGCCTTTCACTGCGATCGTTAATATCTCCCGTGTCGCAAGCCGCGGATAACAAACGGAAAACGAACATTTCCCTCGACGCTGGTTACCGTATTTATTCGTGACGCGAGTATCGCAATTCGCAAATGCTATCCGACGTTAACAATAGGCCAGGTTCGACGTAATAACTTGGTATCGCGGAGATCGCGATACCCCCGAGAGAATATCGTATGGTATCGTACGTAAAAGGACTCACCTTGCTGCGAGCGACGCGTGGTTCCTCAGGACTCCCGAAATTTCACTCCGGATCGTCTTTCTTTAGGTATCCTCTTCGGAACTCGTGGCTGGCAGCGACGCAGCAGACAAAAGAAGGTTCCGGGCGCAGAGCTGGGGAAGCCTCTCGGACGATGTTTCAAAATTGTCGTGTCTCCCGTGGCCACGATTCCGGCGACGAATTGTTTGTTACGGTCGATAGAGGTGCACGGACGAAAGCAAGCGCCATTTTATCCCGTGCACTCGCGGCAACGCGAAAGGTGGACGGACGGTGCACCGCGGCGACGGCTACCACGGCGTATATACTTACTCTCCCTTGACGATACACCGAACGAACCGCGTACCGGACAGAATCGATCCAATTGACCGGACCCTCTGCTCTCTCCTCGAACCCGTCAGAGTAGCACAACGGACGCGTGTATTCGCGCACTCTCCGGTTCACCACTTTTTTTTTCTCCGTACACAAGTCACTCCGAAACTTTATCGCCGGTCGGGGCACTGTACGACCTCGTGCGTCGAGACGCGCGTTCCCGACTTTGCTATCGTCAACAAATGTGGCACAGTGTCTTGTTTACCAACGGTAAACACCAAATCGCTACCACGCTGGCAAAGTAACAGTTAGTTTTTCTTTTTTTCCTACCTCCGTTGCTCCGATATTAAAACGCGAGACCCGTCGCGGTCCGAGGGTACGTCCGTCGTGTGCTGCGAGAGAACACGAACTAACGCGTCGAGCCGAAACGAGCCGAGGTCGCTCGGCTGGTTTCACCGAACCGCTATTCGGCCGGTTTACACCAGCGCCGCCATCGGGGCTGCACCCTTGCCTCGCCGTCCATTTTCTCGCCTCTCGTCCCTGCTCCGGATGGAAACGTTGCTTCCTCTCGTTCTGATCGGCCCTCCGGTCCACCGCGCGACCCTCCAGCCCGCTCCCAGATACGATTCTTACACTATGATACTAAATAAAAAGATGCGATCTTACCAACGACTGAGCGGGGTCATTGATTTTTTGAGCCCGTCAAGTGTAATCCGCGCGCATGCGTCCTCGTCCCGGCGGTATGACAGCATTCTCGTACACATCCGCGAAGTTCCGGACTTCAACTCGAACACGAACACGAACCGGACGAACGGTGACTTCCATCGACGGCGACCACGACGAAATCCGTCCTCAGCTGACTCCCATCGTCCTCCTCCTCCTCTTCCCTCGATCCCGAAAGCCTGGCCGACTTCGCGGAAAGTTCGCGGATCATACCGTTCCTACGCTCGATAACCTGTTGGCTTTAAAAACATGAACATTCACGCAATTATTCGTATTGGCACAAAATCCGCACTCGCAAAAGCTGGTTTCGGTCACTGGGGAAACTTTGCTTGATATATGAGATAAAACTTACGATTACATATTGAAATTCGTGAAGTTGACGACGGGAAAGACGAATGTGTCGTCCTTTCGAAAATCTATGGAACTAGCCCCACTCCGATCACGTGACGCGACTACAGTGCCATACGACTAATTTTTGGCGGGCTGAATGCCTTTGATCGATGCATGAAATTCAATTGATATATGTATATTACCTAACCCCGCTATGTTCCTGTCCCTAATGAACGATGATGTCCACGATGATGTCCGTCTTCAGTTTCCTCCCCTGTTGTCCTGTTCCTCCGTCCTCGATGCTGCAAATCTGGTCAACCTCGCAAAAAGTTATGGCGCCCGTACGCTTGGTAACGGAAAACGAAATATTGACGTAATTATTCGTATTTATGCAGAGCCTATGCTCGCAACAGCTAGTTTCGGCGTTAGGATGATGTTTCATGACGTATACAATGCAATATGCAATTATTTTTACCTGTAACTTTTAAAATAGACGATAGATAAAATGAACTCGTCCTCCCGAAAATCTTGTTTGTAACTACACCGCCCCCTTCGGTCACGTGATGTGTAACGTACAACTCGTTTTTGGCGAGTTGGACTCGTCGATCGATTAGTGGACATCTATCGATAATATCGATAGAGGTCAGCTTACCGTAAACAAGAGACAGAAAAATTTAACGGACGACCATTTTGTTCATTGTCCGTGTAACCGTCGTCGGTTACTTCTCATTAATTAACGTCGGTAATGAGTTTACCGAATCAAATTGTGTTCTAAAGTGTCACTTATGATTAAAAGGAAACGGTTAGACGATACTTATTTTCATAGAGTCGCGATTCATATCGAATTATCAGAATAACCTGATTCTTTCAGATTTCAGCAAAGTGTTCTCGTATGTTCCATATTCACCGTGTAATAAACTCAACTGCGACTGTAACCGCGTGAAGTGTTTCGCGATCAGTGATAATCGAACTGCTAACGCAACGAAAGATTACACGAGTCTGAATCATTACCGGAGCAATCGTTATCTGGCGGATCCTGTAAACGTTCCTATCGCATCGATCGGCTTCCCGGAATTAGCAAGAGGTTCGGTCAACGCGATTGTGCATCGTACCGGTGAGTAAACTCCCTTTTGCCAATGAGTTAGAGTCGGATAGACGCTAAGCAGAATAAGAGCAAGGGGGGAAATACATTCTTCTATAGGCATTTCATTTATAAGATCTATATGAAATAGCGTCTACGTGCTATGCGATTCGACGGTACGTCGATAGTTTTATTATCTTCGCCCTCGTCGGCGATGCAATTACATTAAGAGTAGGAAATTAATTGGGGAAAGTGATGTTAATGAGAGTAGTCTGCGGATAGGAGAAGTATGGGCTTGGATGATCGCGCTAGTGGGCTATAAACGATAGGAAAGATTGCAGGGTTGAGAAGAAAATCGAGCGGAAAATGACAGGGATTATTGTTCGCAAACGAAGTTTCGTTGGCAAACGTATCGGGTCCTCCGGTGCCCGAGCTATACGTATAATCGTTCGACCGATCAANGTACGCATTTCATTAATAGGATCTATATGAAATAGCGTCTACGTGCTATGCGATTCGACGGCACGTCGATAGTTTTATTATCTTCGCCCTCGTCGGCGATGCAATTACATTAAGAGTAGGAAATTAATTGGGGAAAGTGATGTTAATGAGAGTAGTCTGCGGATAGGAGAAGTATGGGCTTGGATGATCGCGCTAGTGGGCTATAAACGATAGGAAAGATTGCAGGGTTGAGAAGAAAATCGAGCGGAAAATGACAGGGATTATTGTTCGCAAACGAAGTTTCGTTGGCAAACGTATCGGGTCCTCCGGTGCCCGAGCTATACGTATAATCGTTCGACCGATCAAGATTCCCCGTTACCCTTTCTCTGTCGGTGGATACGTAGACGGACGGCTATTTCCGCATGACATCACACCGCCCGCATTTAGGAGCAGCCACGATTTTCTATTTTCTTGTCGGTCTACATTGGTGGCCCGCGAAGACCTGCAAGGTCAGCCCCACCGAAATGCGCCCACGACTTTTTATTCCCATTCTCCCATCCGTACGTCGTCGTCGCGTTACCCCTTTCGAGACAGGCTCGCCCGCAAAAACGTCTTATTAACCCATCTGCATCATTATTTACGCACAATTAACAATCATTACGGGAAGCATCAATCAGCGTACGAATTATTGTATCAAACATTGTATCGAACGGTCCAACAATTGCTGGACGAACTGCTATATGAAATATTATAATAATTACGGCCGACAAACAGGTTGTGCGAGCGAAATTTCCGCGATTAGGCCAGCGTTCGTTTTTCTCGTGCGTGTAATACGGGCCGGGTAATCTGGCCTGGGCAACGATCTCGCCTAATCGAGAAATAATTGTACGAATTTGTTCGGGGGAACAGGATAGAAAAGAAATCCTCGCGTTCCCGTTCGGCTCTCGGCTCCGTGCCGTTTTTTACCGATTCATATTCTCAGGTGGAACAATGGATTCGGCGAAACAAAGGAGCGGCTGCTCTTGCTCCGACACCGGTACGTACCGTTCCTCGCGCTAACAAAGTTAGCCGTTCGTTAGCGGAATTAGAAACGATGGTTCGCGTGAAAAGAGAATTTCGTAACCGCTGGCTCGAGCCACGTACTTATTAGAACCGTTCGGGCAGCGCATCGACCGTAGAAATTAACAGCCTAATTTCCAAACCTCCGTCCAGCTTGACCCTTGGCTGCTACGAAAAGATCGCGTCTACATTTAGTGTCTCTAAAACGTTCCCGACTCGCGGGCAAACAGTGGATAGAACTCCTTCCGATTGTTTCTACAATTTTAACGCAGTACAAAACCCGTACAGAGTCAGGGTGCCACGAAAACGTTTACACGGCAAGGGTTAAATTGGTGTTTATCGTCCGAGACGATCCCCGATCGATACGTTAATAAAGTGGATCCACGCGAGCACGGAAGAGGATTTCTGCGTGAATAGTTCCATAACCACCCGCCGTACATTTTATATCCCTACCGTTTTATACGACCAACAAGATAATTTATTTCATCGTAGAGCAGTTAATTATCTATTGAATTATAGGCGGATCGTGGATAGATCGTTCGATCCGATTAGGAAACTTTTTTATACTCAATCGTTTGCTCTCGTTTATTGCGCGATCGTATCGGGTTTTGTGAGTTTCCAGAAATTCCCTCGAGTCATCCGGAGAAATTCCTTCGAATTTCTGAGAGGACGCGCGGTGATTAATAAGTTTTCATGCGCATTACGCCCGCCGTGACAAATCGATTTCCGTCGTTCGTCCCCATTGTGCCTTACAATTGTTTTGTACGAATCGACTTCCGTCGAGAAATTCCCTGGTCCTTTCTGCTCTATTACGTTGCATCAAATTCCTCCGATGTTAGAAGGGAATAGCGGCGCGTAGAGAAGGAGACGACGGGAGAGGGATTTCGGTCGTGTCGTGAAGTGGGAGGATGCAGAGGAATAAAAAAAAGAACGGAACGCGTTAAACGTGGAACCAGGGGTCATAAAAATCCGAAGCGCAGGTATAAAGCAACGATCTACAAGTCCGTGCGAGGACGATCCTAATCTCCGGGCGTAGCGGGAATTGAAACTTCGGAAATCTAAAAAAGAAGCGGGAGACGAGGATGGCCGGGGTAAATTGCCGAGCCGCGAGTCTGTTTGAAAATCAGCGGAACGCGGGCCAAAGCGAGAACCACTGGGCTCCTCGTAGACATTTTCTTATCCTCGTTTTAATGGCTCCGGGGTACTTGGGAAATTTTTACAAAAGAATTCTTCCTCCTTTGGCTAACGACGAGTAATTTCGTTCCCTCGAAAAATTCTATGCAGCATCCGCGTCGCGATCTTCTTTCTCTAAGACAAAAGAGCTTTCACGTTCCGCCGTGCCATTTTTGGGCACCGTGAATGTAGCTCCAGGGTTTCTCGCCGGTTGATTCATGCCTCGCATCGACATTTTTATTTGGCCAAGCCGTTGTCAAAAGATATATTCGTCGCGGAGAAGTGACAGTAAAAACAGGCTGAAAACGTTGATCCGTCATACGACGTCTTAGGAGGTAATTAATAGAGGAGAGGCCCGGCTGCCGCCGTGGTTCGCTCGTGGCCATAAATTTCCGTGGAAGGTCGACGCATAAATTTCACTTGGACGCGAGAAACCGCGCGTGAGCGCGCGCGATTTCGCGAATCGAACGGCGGGGAGGCTAATGGTTTCGTAATTGAATAAATGTGGCCGATTAGTCGCGCAGCCTCCGACACGGTTAACGAGCTACCGCGTCTATCCGAATCGAATTTATAGTTAATCGGTATTTAATTTAAATACGCTCTCTAACAGACTTATCTTCCTCATCAGTCGCGCGACGATCCGATCTATCTTCGCATTAATCCATAATCTAGTAGCGATCTCGGAGGTCACTGACTCCTGCGACTCTCTCAGGCACAGTATCGAACAACAGTTTTTTTATTTCATCCTTTTCTTTTAGGCACAGATCCCTGTGCGTAATCTCGATACAACAATACCTCCGCGGAAAAAGAAATGATAGGGAAATGTTCATCTTTATGAAAACAATGGACAGACAAAGAGATATTATGCACAAACGTACACTTCCGTGCACGTATACAAAGTCCTCGTGGCCTTATTTCTTCTTAAACCTTGCTTTCTTCGACACCACCACCGCGTTCGACGGCGACTTCGGGTTCGACTGATTCTTGTGTTTCTTGCTCTCCACGTGCTGAGCAAACGTACTCTCGGAATTTAAGGATAGATTGCACGGTGCACAATAATACTGGCCTGCAAACAGACAAGTTCGAGGACGATTAGATAACGTCGCGTCGTTTAAAGCAGCCTACAGCAGCCTACCTTACCTGATGGTGTTCGGTAAATAGAATAATCTATGGGTCCAGGAGTGGCAGGTGTCGCCTCGCTTTCGTTAGCTACAAAATCCGTACGGTAAACGTAAAAATTGACGAAAGTGAGATTTCTCTGTTGGAATTCCATTCACCGTTTCGTTATCGCGACATGCATTCGGGTTTCGATAGACTCACCGAGCTCGGGCACGGGCAACCCGCTTAATCTGAGCATTCTCAGATGCCTGGCACCTCGCTTATGGGTTTCTAATTGGTCCTGCCGATTAGCCGAGACTCCGCACAGGTCGCAACGCAACGGCGTTGGGTACGGCGGAGGGGTGTAGATGGACCCTGGAGGTTTCCCCGGGGCTGGTACCGGAATGGCACCGTCAGGTACTGCCGGCTGTTGCGCCGGTGGTGATTGCACTTCTGGCTGAAAAGCCAACCCTATCCCGAACCGACCGCTCGGATCTAATGGATATTGATTTTGATTTTGCGACTTCTTCGATGGCCTGCAGAATTCAACGCTCTGCTACGATGATCTTGGCTGACACAGCTACCATTCTAAGAATAATTTCAGACAAGTATACATCTGTGTACCTCGCACGACGTCCGCCGTTCGCCGCTCTAATATGTTTTTTACCAGCGTAGTGTTGCGTCGCGTCCGTTTGCGACGTGAACCAAGTCTTACAGATCTGTAAACGAAACGCGAGTTCAATCGTCAGGTCACCTAAATTATTACGTTCCGACTGCTCTTACATCGCAATAGTTCTGCCAGTCGTTGGTTGTGCTGGTCACTTGGCCGTCCTCGGTCTTTTGTCTCTTCACGCTCTGGTTCAGAAACATAGACACTTTTTTCTGATGCGGCTTTCCGTCGTAATGCAATTTCGCTTGTAACGTAGAGTTCATCTGAAATTGTTCATTCTTTCAAACAAGCTGCGCGCGTGTTAACGTTAAATAAATTCAGACGACATTCAACAGGGTTTTTTTATCGTTTAAAGTAATCGAGCCTTACGACTGCATTGCACAGATCGCATTTCAGCGGTTTCATTAGTGTCGACAGTTCCCTCTGGGCGCTCGCAACTTTCTCTACGAAATAGAAACATAAATCAATGTTTAATTAGCTAAACTGCCGCAGGAATCTGGAATCTGATTTCTCGATGATACGTGACACAATTAGACTGCGGATTTCCGTGCAAAATAAAAAATATATACGATATCAGTTTCAGAAATGTATTTCGATACTCTGGCCAATATAGTTCTGCGCATTCGGCGAAATTCACAGTCTAGACATAATACAATGAAATTCTCAATTTCTATTAGGTAGTATTTCACTTGCACAGCAGTCAGCGGAACGATGTTTCGAATTACCTGCGTCCTGAGCGGGATCGATGAACTCGTTTTTCCGCTTGTAATACTTGTTCTTGACTTTGTTCTGTGCCGTTGACGATGCAACCGTCGCAACTGGCTTGTAGGTCGTGTCGTACCATCGCGCGTAAAGTTCCGACGTGTCCGCGTCCGTCGGTACCCACCAGGGCGTCGGTTGTCCAGGAGTTTGCGACGGTATCGGGTGCATCACGTACGGCGGCGGCACCGGGAGCGGTGTTGGAACCGTCGTCGTCGCATTTACCGCGATTTCGTTGGTCGTCGTCGCTTCTATAGCTATCGGTTGCTGCTCGCTCGCAACCGGTACGCTGTTGCTCTTCGTCGTTGCAACAGGCGGTGGAGGAGGAGGAGGCGGTGTCAGGAAACATTCTAATCCTAAGATTTTTTCAAACCGTTTACGAATCTCGATGATAAAACGTACAAGAATACGTAGTTAGATATGAATAATATAAAACAATAAAAGTATTTTTAAACTGTCCTTTATCGAATTCTGTTAAATTAGGTTTAGCACGATCTATTGACGCGTCATTCTAATCTGTCGCTTAGTTACTGTTCGAAATAATTAATGGGCATTTATGGAATTTATACGGGAAAGTAAATAGCCAGGATGGGAGGTTTAGTAAAAGCCATAATTAAAATACAGAATGAGAATGCATAATTGTCATCGGTAAGGTATTTAATGAGACGCTGGGCAAATCAGATACTTTTGAGGGCCAGTGTAAGATCGGATTTAATCGGTTGTAACGCTGAGACTAATTCTGTTAATTTCGAACAAGCTCGCGTACATAAAAGGTTTAATGTCGGTCATTTTTACTGGTAACATCTCAGATACGTTTCCCAGGACGACAGCACGCGCATTTCGCTTATCGAGTGCATATACACCGGTGCCTGCGCTTCCAGGGCCAAGTGGGGCCGCTTCGACACCCGCGATTAAGTTTACGCGATCGAGATAACGGCGGTGATGTATCAGGCAAATTAGACGAAAAAATTAGTACGCATCATGCAAAACGGGCCGGGTCGGACGCGGCGCCGATCGATGTAATCGCCGTAAAGTATCAACAATCGTATCACGTTCCGTCCGACCGGTAACCGAAACGATAGTACGCGATACGAATAATGTACAACTCGTTCATATTTCCCCGCCGACGTTTCATTTATTACCCATTCATAAATGTTAATCCCGGGTTGCGTACGTAAAAATTCGAGAGACCGGGCGGCCGGGTTCGTACGTGTCTGTTATTTTATATTTTCAGCAATCAGCTGATCCCGACCCGACGGTAAACAAAGGGACATTTGATCCGTATTTTAACTTGGAACTCCACGTGCTCGCAGGGCGTGCTACGCGAATTCCGCGGCTTGTTTTGATAATTGATCGATGTAGATGCATCCGGTTATTTATAACGATACTAGCACATTCTCGCACGCTCGCAAACGGTATGCACACGTACGCGTTTGCCTCATTTAAACTTTTTGACGGATGCATCAATGGAACGTATAGGATTTTAAGGATCGAGGTGTGCACGGAAGATCGTCGACAGTTGTTTACTTATATTTTAAAAGATTGGATTTTGCATGGGCACATATGAGAACGCGAGCCGACGGGGACGACTCGTTTCCCAGGGATCGAGACTCACCCGGTATTTCTGGATTTTCGATGATCTTCGCGCTGGACATTTTCCAACTTAAATACCGCGATAGTCTTTATTATTGTCAGAGAAATGTTGACAGCGCGAGAGTGTAATTACGTTTTGATAAGGCAATATTCGTTTTCTCAGAGTTTACACTCGCGGATCAGCTTTGCTCTCGGTCGCTTCTTGGCACTTCCCACGATTCGTTGCGGCATGATATCGTCACGATCCGTGTATCATGTTTGACTGTCAATTATTCGGTCGGATAGAAAAGTTTGTGAGGTTAACACCTTACGTGCGATTGATGATGGCATATGACATCATTTAAGCGCCATCTACTCGGAAAAGTATTGTCAAAACTACAGGCGGTCCCTTTGATCCTGTTTATCACCGCTTTCCTTCCCATTGTTAATCGATTAAAACGTTGAGCATCCGATGCATACTCATAGAGTTTATGTAGATCCCTGTGTACTCTGAGTACACAGGAACGTCTTCCAGGAGAGGAGACACTCTGTCTCATCTTTGTCCACGTGTAGCAATTACCACAGAGATGAGACAGAAATAGGTCTCTCGAGAACAGTATACAAGCTCCACGTGTGTATCATACATCAAAGATTAACTTTTCTAGCAATTACGGTGCCGCCGGCAACGCGTGCCGTCGGAAACAGTTCGTGTGACTTAAATAAAGTCTAAAGAAAGTCTCTCGAAAAATCTCTGAGGTCAGGTTTACAGAATATACTATCCCTTCGATTGTTTGACGTTTGAACAAATGACAGGATAAAAAATTGTTTGTATTGGACAAAACTTACGCGACTACTTTGCATATGTAAAAGTAGCAGCGAAAGGTTTTGACAACCGATCCGACGGACATTACGCGATGTCGAGCTTTAATGCAAGATGGCTACTAAAGCTACGTACGTCGGTCGTGAGCTGTTCGAAATTATTAGAATTGTCACAAGAAACTACGATCCTTCGTGGCCGAGTACTTGAGAATCGCTTGGCCGAGAACGATGGAAGAGAACGTCGAACTGTTGAAATGTCTCGAAGAAAAGATAAACAGTGGCAAGGCCACGGTAGATCGATTGAAACTTCTGGGAAAGATTGACGGGGTCGAGAAATTGATACGAAAGATTCAGCAAGAGATTAGGTTTTTAGAAAAGGTACGTCTCCTCGGAATTATCGCCGAGTTACAAAGTATACGCTTGCATCTTTCATCGGTGTCTATAACATCGGGAAGTCGTTCGAACATCATGATTGTAACGCTGTAAATGTTTTCATAAAGGTACAATGTACGGGGAACGTAAAGAAAGAACATCTGCAGAGCACAAATTTGATTCATTTAAATGCGATCGTGGCACGGCTCTTCTGTGCCAGTCAACCCACCAATGTTATGAAACCTTTCAAGCATAAGAAGTCGAGATTAGAAGTAGATATAGTGTGCAATGGTGGTGCATCGTGGGTAAAAGTTATTGCTAGAAATGCTAGAGCTCTCACATTAATTTCGATGGGTAATGGAGAATATGGGCAAAAGTCTGTGCTCGATCAGGCCTCCAGTTACTTGCAATGTGCAAAATGTTATCCACACTTATACAGACCACCTGATGTTGTATTTCACTTTGCTTATGGTATAGAAATTCCATTGGCCAGACGTTTAAAGCAAATGGGAGTGATCATTGAAGGGGAGATAATACAGTGTGAAGATGTGCATGGTATCAATTTTTATTAGAATCTTACATGCATGGACAATATCATTTAAGGTACTCATTATTGTGTCTATTTTTTGGAGGCAGACAATGGGGATACATTGTCTACAGAGATATATAGCTTAGAAACTGCTGAGGAATCTGTAAATTCGGATCTAGTTGCTTTTAATGCATCTTCTTTGAAAACTGAGATAAAACTTCTTAATCTGGATGTGTCAACTCTATTGGCATACGTGACGAACATGACTAATGGGTACGATCAGTTTATTTATCGGGAACCATTGCTCACGCAACAAGCAGAGATGGAAAGAAAACGGCCGGTGAAACCTATTCTAGAGGAACTGTTTCAAGGGAAAGAGCTGATCGTTTGTCAGACTGCGTATGAAAATTTTATGAACATCATCGGTGTTATCGGCGGGCCCAAAGAAACTGTCAGGGCAACAGAATTGACGAGCAAAATACGCATTGTCAGTGATGTGCCAACCGGTCGAATAATGGAGAAACTGAGTCTAGGCGGCAAAATTAAGAATAGATCTAGATTAGTTTTTGCGACTGGGGAAAATATGAAAAGCATCACGGTATCCGCGAACGAAGGATTCGTTAGAGCAGCGCGTATGCAGGTACAAGTATTTAGGTATATCCGTAGGGCGTAACAGTTCAGACAATTCCATTAATCATTTTTCTAGGGCATCGAATGTACAGTCTTTTTGCACGAACCTAGATCTCTCTCAGAGATCAAAGAAGGGTATGCAACGAAACTAAGTCCGTCCTGATGTTATTGATAAATGCATTTTAGATTATTACAAGAGAAATGTACATGAGAATTATTTATTACAACTTCGATGATTGAAACGCATGTCCAGGCTCTCCTCAAATTCTGAAAAAATAAAGTTCGAAAGCTCAATTGTAACATGTTTGCGATGTAAATCTATCGTACCGTTAATAAATTTATTGAAATGTGGATTTCTTTCCTTTGCTAATCGAATGTACTCTCTACACTTCATCTCGTTTCCAAGTTGCTTGTAACATTTAGCACTGTTCAGGAGGGCTTTCAAATTCGTATTATTTACTTTCAGTGCCCATTCGCAGTCGGCCAAGGCTCTCTCAAATAATCCAAGCTGAATGTACGATAAAGCCCTGTTATTCCATAACACGACCGAGTCTTTGCGTTGCTCAATCGCTTTCCCGTAGTATGTTACCGCTTTCTCGTAATTTCCCTCTTTAAACGCCCCGTTACCAATTGTTTTCAACGTTTCTGCTCGCTCGTTTCGAATCTTACGATCCTCCGATCTTTGCTTCGCATCTTTTTCTACGCTTCTCATGAACACCTCTATGCAGAAATATCTATGATTTCGTAAAGTTCACGAAAACTCAAGAAATTAAATACCTTGGGACGTTCGTTCCGGATTTTCTTCGACCGAACATTTATTAATTACCGTACGATCAGTTTTTATTTTTAATTCAGTATCTTCGCAAATAGTTTGTTCCGATCGGCTTTCTAAGATTTCATCCGCCAATACTTGCCCTTGTTTTTGTTCCTCGAGATCAGAAGATGCCAATTTCTTCACAATTTTTTCTTGAATAATTACATTTGCTTGATAGATGCACTCGTAACCCAGAGAATTAATACTTACCAACTTCGTTGACTCGCTGCATAAAATTCTGGAACTCCTCCTCTGTTCCATGCCGGTCGACCGACAGATTGTCCATAATTTGTGAACTTTCTATCATATTTTTATCGAATTGACTATGTTTTAACGTGTCATCCATCTTTCAATAGATAAACTCAGAGTAAATTGATTTAACTTAAGCTAGACAATAGTTCGTTTCCATAGAAACGCTTACGTACATTTATTGAGTGGTGGATGTGTAGGATAAGGTACAAAAGAAAGTATGTTATTTTAATTCGATTTATTATAAAAGGAACAAGATCATGTAAGAAAGTAAGAAGTCATACATAGATGTGATGAGCTATGGTTAAT
This sequence comes from Ceratina japonica, assembly GCA_019453355.1. Taxonomy (NCBI): domain Eukaryota; kingdom Metazoa; phylum Arthropoda; class Insecta; order Hymenoptera; family Apidae; genus Ceratina; species Ceratina japonica. The sequence continues at coordinate 19,831 of SMSR01016111.1, read as the reverse complement.
TTATACATGTTAAATTTTGCAGTGTTTTTAGTTTAAAAAAAAATATTTAATCACATGAATCAGTCTAAGTGTTATAGTCAAAGCAACATATATTAATGACTTCAATTAGAAAACATGATTGTTTCATTCATTAACCATTGGATCCCTTTCTTGGAGGATACTCTGAAAGTGTCGTGGAACTATAGAACTTTGAATCCATATTTTTCACAGGAAACATTTGAGACGTTCCAGCTAAGATCTCGGCGTTTTCATTCTCAATTTCTTCAACCTCAAGGGGATCCATATCGGCATCTTCTTCTGTCTCAAATATGTCCACTTCGTCTTTTATGAAAACTGCACATTTCATAGATTCGTTGCTCTCTGAATTAGTTCTCGGTTTCCTTCTGTCCAGAGGTTCGTTTCTTTGTGGCTGTTGACTCGACGACACAGTTGATTTCCCAGCTGTGATTTCCACTTCGTCCATAATACATAATTTCTTTAAGGGCAGAGGCTTATCTTTGCATATAGCTGATAAAACCGTGGGCCAACTAATTGCAGGTTCGCAAGATTGTTTCCTCTTTGGAGGCGGTGGATTCCCGATTCTTCTACTGGTACTTGGCATATCGTTAATGTCTACAATACTGATCCCTGATCTGCCAGTGTCTAGTCGTTGATTTAATAAATTAACATTACCCTCCTCAATCTTCTTGGCAGCTTCTTGTGGAATTTTGTTTCCGCACTTGTGGGTATGAGTAGACGGCGGAAATCTCGGCGTTTGGCTGTTCGTTTTATTTTGCTGTCTAATATTCGGGTCATGATCAGGTACTGTTTTAGTGGGTAAACTTTTCGGTTCCTCGATTTTCAACCGGGACACCGTGGTTGTTTTCCTGGGCGAGTCGTGAGGCGCTATGTTCGATTCACCGCCCAATACGGAGGTCTGGATGTGCCGTAATCCCGTGACTTCCAAAATTTCGGCCAGTTTCAGCAGTCTTCTAACCTCACTTTGAACAACTTGTATCTCGCCGCAGTACATAAAATTAATGATAGTCTTTAGATCGTCCGCCTCGACGTCGTGAAGAATGATCATAGGATGAGGATGCTCGTTGGCCACGAGTAGCCGACGGAAGAACGAACTTGAATTGGCCAATACCATCTTGTGACATTTTAAAATCGTCCCGTCCTTACATACTAAAGAAAGATCCACAAACTGTTGCTTCTCGTAACACGTATCGAGCGAAACGGCTAAATGCGACGGGAAACTGTGCCACTTTAAACTCAACACGGTGTCCTCCCTCATTTTAATTATTGTAAGTAACTGATAGCCTTCGATCTCGGTTAAAACTTACGGACACACGACTAACGTTTATGACAACAGACAGCCATGACACGTGCCGCTGTCACTGTAACTATTTCTAAGCGTCTACGCGTTCCAACGTATAGACAGTATTTTCTAATTTCTGAATGTAAAATTCAAAGAAAACCGTCGTAGGTTCGACCGTACGACAGAAGAATACGGAACGCGATTCACACGGCAAGTGCGCTTGAAATTATTGCACGAATTGTCTAGACTCGATTGAACAGAAATTCTGCTTTTTAAAAATAACTTGTATAGGAATCGATTTCTAGCAGTTCGATGCCAAAATTATCTGTCAGCTCCTGCCTAGAGACCGTCTCTAAAAATAACGCTTTGCTACGAGTTTGAGATGATTTCAAAACGTGAAATTGTTTCCTACGCGATTAACAATTTTATAGTTTACGTTCCAACTCGGACCAGAGTCATCGAAACTCAATAGTTGCATAGGTGTATCATTATTTTTTTATATGAAATTTAATTGCATCGATCCATTCACTGTACAGTACTTCTGATAGAAATTACAAGTTCGCATACTAGATGAAATTGAATTTTGATCGTGGCGCCAGTCGGAGAAGATGGGCAGCGCCATCTTGTCCTCGCGATTCGCGATGTCTCGAAGTCGACACACGTTCCGCGACTCTCGATGCCAATTGAGTTCGATAATAGCAAATGGTCGTTTAATAACAGATGATTGAACGCGTTCCGCCGCGCGGCCTAGCATTTATCTGTCAAAAGTGTTGACGGCCGGTCGTTCGACGATGAGCCGGCAAACGCGTGCCTATTGACTGTACCGCGTCACGATTGTAGGTTATCTAAACGAATACATTGATGAATAGTCGTGCGTGTACGTTTGTGCGTTGTACTTTGCGTTTACCGAGCGGCTCAAACGCATCGACCGTAAGTGTCCTTTGAATAATCGCGTTCATTATTATGTGATCGAGAACAGTGACTGAAAGACGGATAGAGTAGACACGAAGAGCCTGACGGTACGAGTGAACGAAACAAGGGAAAATGCGAAATCTTCGAGCCGATGTTTCCTGCTATCTCATCGTGGCATTGCTTTTTCTAGCGCCATTCGTTTACGCATCAGGTACGTACGGATGGATTCTCCGAAACGATTTCCTAGCGAATCAAACGAACCGATGCTCTGCGCCGAGCGAGACCGAAATTGGTTCGTTCAACCGAATCATTGGGGTCACCCCTGTAAGGCTACAATAGTCTTCTTCCGCTTTTTCTTCCTCCTTCCCTTCGGGTTTCTCTCTCGCCTCCTATCTTCTTTCATCCCATTTCTCTCGGAGCGCCCGTGTCTCTTTTCTCGTGGTCCAGAAATTTAGTCCCCTCGCGTGCACTTTTTCGATCCGTTGGATTGCGTTTCTGCCTCCCTCTTCTCTTTCAATTAGACCCTACAGAATATCGTACGAGATAAATAATTGTCGGATCGGAAGCTCGTTAGAGCGTGATCAATTCATTAACTCGATAATTAACAGATGTCCCATCACGATTATAGTACACGCGACGCTTTATCAATTTTTGTGAAATACGTATTTGCGAAATCGTCTCACAGCGGATCGTCCAATGTATAATATTATAGCGTGTATCATTTCGCAACGTTGCACCGTCAAAAGTAACGAGGTTGTGCAAGAGGAAACTTTTTGGGAAAAAAAGATCGTATTCCTTGCATTTTTATTTGTTCGTGACAAGGACGCTCATAACGAATGAGATGACTCAACGTGATAACAAATACCATATATAGCATTTTAATTTCCTACATTGAACCAGTGGTAATAGTAGAAAGTAATATATGTTCGTTCGTTACAAACCGTAAGCAAGGCAAGTAGATGTGCAGTAAATTAATTACACGGCCATTCCGCTAATTATTCCACGATCTTCTACGAAGGTATAATTTACTTAACGGTTATCAACGTTGCCTCATTGGTTAAAGAATTCTCGGTGTATTTACGTAAAGCATTTACACTCATTTCCAACCAGTGGAAGTCGTTTCCAACATTTTATTTCATACACGTTATGTAATTACTTTCGGCTGTGTCTTTCCTCGGCAATACAAAGACCAAGAATCTTTTCTCGAAGCGCAGATGCACGAATGAAAGCTCTCATTGTCCCGGCCGACCTATGAATTGTACGTTATCACTGAAAAAGTTAGCGACTGACATACGAATCGTAGGAGATCGAAGCGTTCGGGTGCTCCCGATGTCTCCGGGGCCCGCGAATGCTAGTAGCTTATCGAATTAATCCGACACCATCGATTTAAATCAAGAGAAAGTTTGTTAATTCGCCTCACTCAACCTCGACGTAGTTAACCCTTGTGTTCCGACTGATAAAATGAATTCGCCTCAATTAAATGATTCAGCCAATCTCGCAGTGTCGATAGAGTCGCAAAGATACCACTCAAAGGTACTACCGAGGTGCCTTTATGTCTTTTGTCCAAAGGAAACGAAAGATAACGGTGTTCGACTGATAACGATAAGCAGTGACGAATAGACTCGTGATCAACGAATTCATGCGAAATCTTCAAGCGAGCCAATTAACGAATAAATTGTGTAAAACAAAACGTTTACTATAAAAGCTGAAACCTAGACCGTTTTAAGAATAATGATGCTTTTGGTCCGTCGCAACTGAACGCAGTCTTTATGTTCTTTGTAAATCCATAAAATCTGCGTTAATACGTTCAAATTGACTCGCGCTCGTTATCAGTATTAAAATACTTGAACGGCCGATTCGTCACGAACGAGGCCCTCGTTCGCTTCATTGTTCCGTCGTGACTGATATCCATATCCATTAACCTTTGTTTAAACGAATCAACCAGGGAAGCCTTGCATGCGCTCAATCTTATCTCGACGCGATACAACTCGTTGATAGCGTTCCATCGATCAGGGATATTTGTTTCTGTGTTCGCAGGGAACGAGACGATCTCAATTAAATCGTGCGATACCCACAACCTAGAATGTGGCGAGAACGAGAGATGCTTTCAGAATTCGAAGAACGAAACGGGAGAGTGCGTATGCAATTTGGGGTACGAACGGGACAATGACACGTGTGTGCAGCTCGCGACGACCGTTGCCGTCGTCACTGTCGATCCACCAGACGTCCAGGAGAGTTCAGGTGGTAAGTACATGAACTTTTTTACCCGTTCAAGCGGTCGTCGCTATTTCCATCGATTCTTAAGACTCTGTGTCGTAAACTTTGACAAGTGCATTTTATACAGAAACTTGTTGAGAAACGTACGTCGGTGAAATGAAGTACGTAACAGTAAAACAGGACATCAGGGAAAATGAGATTGTTTCTGAATTTTGTGTAGGTGGTTCCGTAGCCGCCGGTTTGTTAATACCGACCTTCCTCGTAGTAGTCAGTGTCCTGTTATACTTTGGCGCGCGACGGTACAAATTGCTACAACGGGTGAGACAGCTTCGTCCAAATCGTTACGGTAATGTCCTAGTCACGCGAGACGACGACGACGACGACGATCCGCCGATAGCGTAAACAGGTATTCATTAATCTCTGCGTGTGCCGTGTATAAAGTTTTTATCGAAAACGCTCAGTTACACAATTCGTAATTAGATTCGACAAGCTTTGAGTTACCACAATGAAAATATATGGTACCGTTTCATCTTCTGCTTATACGAATCCCTGGCGGGAAGCTCTCTATCGAACGTAATAAATAGCAACAGACAGACGAAGCGTTCAATGTTTCTGTGTCCAAACTGCACGTGCAATACTTGTTCTCGTATTTTTATTTTTCACGGTCTCTTACTCACCGTCTATTGCCGAAAGACGTTTCGCCAGGGATCTCGTTGAACAATTCTTGAAGCTCGTCTCGCTTGGGGAACAATATTGTGTAACTCTGTGTACATAAAGTTTAGGTACAAGGTACATGAGAACGTCGTCGGGAACTGAATTAAGAGGCTAAATGCAAAATAAAGTGACGGTATAAGTGGACGCGTCTCATGCTCTCATCGATTTTAATCTCCTCGTTTAGCGATCCCACTGACGATTAATAATTGCNGAACGGCCGATTCGTCACGAACGAGGCCCTCGTTCGCTTCATTGTTCCGTCGTGACTGATATCCATATCCATTAACCTTTGTTTAAACGAATCAACCAGGGAAGCCTTGCATGCGCTCAATCTTATCTCGACGCGATACAACTCGTTGATAGCGTTCCATCGATCAGGGATATTTGTTTCTGTGTTCGCAGGGAACGAGACGATCTCAATTAAATCGTGCGATACCCACAACCTAGAATGTGGCGAGAACGAGAGATGCTTTCAGAATTCGAAGAACGAAACGGGAGAGTGCGTATGCAATTTGGGGTACGAACGGGACAATGACACGTGTGTGCAGCTCGCGACGACCGTTGCCGTCGTCACTGTCGATCCACCAGACGTCCAGGAGAGTTCAGGTGGTAAGTACATGAACTTTTTTACCCGTTCAAGCGGTCGTCGCTATTTCCATCGATTCTTAAGACTCTGTGTCGTAAACTTTGACAAGTGCATTTTATACAGAAACTTGTTGAGAAACGTACGTCGGTGAAATGAAGTACGTAACAGTAAAACAGGACATCAGGGAAAATGAGATTGTTTCTGAATTTTGTGTAGGTGGTTCCGTAGCCGCCGGTTTGTTAATACCGACCTTCCTCGTAGTAGTCAGTGTCCTGTTATACTTTGGCGCGCGACGGTACAAATTGCTACAACGGGTGAGACAGCTTCGTCCAAATCGTTACGGTAATGTCCTAGTCACGCGAGACGACGACGACGACGACGATCCGCCGATAGCGTAAACAGGTATTCATTAATCTCTGCGTGTGCCGTGTATAAAGTTTTTATCGAAAACGCTCAGTTACACAATTCGTAATTAGATTCGACAAGCTTTGAGTTACCACAATGAAAATATATGGTACCGTTTCATCTTCTGCTTATACGAATCCCTGGCGGGAAGCTCTCTATCGAACGTAATAAATAGCAACAGACAGACGAAGCGTTCAATGTTTCTGTGTCCAAACTGCACGTGCAATACTTGTTCTCGTATTTTTATTTTTCACGGTCTCTTACTCACCGTCTATTGCCGAAAGACGTTTCGCCAGGGATCTCGTTGAACAATTCTTGAAGCTCGTCTCGCTTGGGGAACAATATTGTGTAACTCTGTGTACATAAAGTTTAGGTACAAGGTACATGAGAACGTCGTCGGGAACTGAATTAAGAGGCTAAATGCAAAATAAAGTGACGGTATAAGTGGACGCGTCTCATGCTCTCATCGATTTTAATCTCCTCGTTTAGCGATCCCACTGACGATTAATAATTGCTTGATATATCTTACGTTGTTCACGAATTAATCTATTTTTTATAACGATAGAAGGGCATGGGCGTGCCGCCACTTGCACCGATCACTGATTCTATGTTTATATACAATGGTTGTAAGGGATGCGGGATGAACGACTGCATTTTCAATAGTTTTTAAGAACACATTGAAAGCATAATTTTTTACGATGATATTAATAAGCTGGTCAGTAAACTTCACGCGTTAATAATATCTTGCATAAAGGACGGTGATTACCCGCCTTGCTACGTGCAAAATTAGTATCTATTTATGTTCTTAACAAGGTTGCAATTTCGATCGAATTTTGTGCACGCGATGCGATCTATCATTTTATTTTCTTTTAAATATATGACAATTAGTATACGAGCATTTTTTATCGATTCGGGAGTTGCGTCGCGTGGATACGTCATCCTCTCCGAATGTCTTGTTCTTTCTCTCAAAATACGTGCGTTACTTTACCAAAGAATAAAGGTTCCAGGATTGATACGGTAAAAAGTTCGAAACGAAATTAAACGAATCGAAAGTAAGTTCTACGCGATTGGACTAGAAACCTCAAGGCTTTAGGAGTGATTGCATTTATACCAAAACGATGTTACACTGTCTTATCTCTTGTTCGATACAGTTTTATTTTTTTGTAATATATAACAAAATTTGTAAATATAACTCTCCGCCATTCCGCGGGTTGCGTATTCTTGCCAGTCAATCATTATTTTTCCTATAGCATAATCTAATCGTGATTCCGAAGAAAATTGCATCGTCTATAAATATTCCTAAAAGAAAAATGAGGGCTCGCGGCAAATGATTGAGATACGTATGCGAGATTTATATATATTATATATCTATATATATATACATATATATCGTATATATATATAAATATATGTATATAAATATTTAACCTATTCTTGTACTCTATCATTTTTGTACAGAACTACGCACTAGAAAGCTAAAAATCACATAGCAATTAGCCGGTGCTCGATCCGATTCGACATCGCGAGAGACAAGATTCCATATTTTTATAGTTCGCGGGTACAAATCGGGGAAACGGTGCGACTGGTACTAGCGAATTTATTGTTTCTTAGTTACGCATCGTTGCGATACATCGTGAATAGCATCGCTCTCTTTTCACTCGTTACACTTCTAGGCAAGCACTCTTACGATTTGACCACCGAAACTTAATTGTAATTGTTACCATTTTTTCAAACACAGCCACGTTCACGATCTCTCCAAATTGAAATTCATAGAGAATATTTTGTTACACGAATCCGATCGTTTCTCAACGATTCTTCAATTACCACTTGTTCCCGCGTGCACGTGGCTCTGTTGAGTTGCAAATTCTACTCTGTGATGTATTTTACGTTAGATCCTTGACGGAACCCACTCATTATAATTCACATTCTATACGAGCACAATCTGTCTTCGATCGTAAACAGAGAACGTATTGTTCTTAGACGGTGCGACATTATTTACGCAGCGAAACTTGGATAAACGTTGCTTTCTGCATTGTAACTTCGGTAGCCGATTTGTGGACAAATCGAGTTTGTCCGCTTTTAACAAATGCATGCGAACTGTATCACCGAAATTAGATCGGCAGCGACCGCGACGAACAATTTGTAAATATTCAACTTCGATAAATATGAACTAGGAAATAAAGAAAATAACAGTGCAAGGGTGTGTCGTTTATTGATCATTAATATATCCTTTTCAATTTATCCTGTCGTTTGTTTATTTTTTAATACATTTAAGGATCGTAGGATTTATTTTTGTGGGCCTCTTTCGTAGCAACCTCCACGCGGTGAGGCCCGGGCAATTAACATTATTTTGCAATATAATTTATTATATTGGATAAAATAATGTTAAGCAGATAGCTACGACACTAATCTTCTACATTGCCTATCAGAATTTTATGATATAACAAATTTTTCTTATGCGTTAGTCTGAAGTCAGCGTAAAAATATTTGAATATTAAAAGTTAAATTGGGAGAGTAGAAGGTTTGTGCATATATAATTACATTAATCCCCGTCCCTCCCCCTTATCACCGTTTAGCTTCGTCATCGTTTGCGTGCGTCCGCGCGTGTACCTGCCTGTGTGCCTGCCGAGGTGCGTGCTGGCTCGATGAAAATGAAATAAAGGAAAATGAAGATAAAAAAGTAAACAGGTATACTTTTTTCATTTTTTAATATCGTACGTCAAGGCTGGTATAATTTACAATGCGTTAGAGGTAAAATGCGTATCCGAGAAAACTTACTCGCTACGAAGAAGAAAAAAGAACGATCGAGACGACGAATGTGCTTTCGTGGAAAACTGTTTTACACGCGTACCACGCTTGGGGTAATAATTTAATTGTTAGGAATGACAATAATCGTGCGCCTATTTACAAGTCCAGCCGAAAGTAGAAAGTAGATTACCATCTATAGTAGAACATTTTTATCGTTGCGTTTGATTCGTTTTTCTACTTTCAAATAATCTAATCAACGAAAACTATCTTCCTGTCTCCTCGTATGAAAGACATCGAAAAGTTTGACCACGCGATCGAAGGTCCGATAAATTCATTTATCCCGAGGGAAACTCTCCTAGGAGCGTTTCCTTCAAGTACGATTAGATGTTACCGAGCGTACCTCACTCGTTGTCGCACAGCTTACGGAGGAAGTTCGAAAGCTTTTTAATATTACTTAGAATTTCATTCAATAGCCGGTATAATCGTGCCACGGTCCTCCCCTCTGCGGCCTGTACTGTGCCCCGCTTATCTGAATCGTCTCGGGCGTTCTGTAATACACGGTTCTCAATCTGTCGTTGTTGTTCACGGTCGGCAAAAATTGCGGACTGGGCACGAACGGCTTCTGCTGCTGTTGCTGTTGCTGATTGCTCACGGGTCTCGAGACTTTGTAATTATTCTCGGACGATTGCAGAACCGCGTCCCTCCCAATTTGTCTGTGGAGAGGTAGAACGAATCCACTCGGTAAATTAGTCTCCTGATTCAACGTGGGCGTCAACGCGTCGTTCAGAGTTACGTCGTACTCGCTCTCCGGGATATCCTGCAGAGGATGAGTCACCTCGTTCAGCCTTTGCTTCACCCTGAAATTCTGAGGACCCGTCGGCTGTTCCTGAGTCTCCTCGTTCTTAAATCCCGTGGTCCCGTAAGTGTTCGGATTCTCGTTTATCGTCAGTCTTCCCTTCGTGTTCCGGGAAGAACCCGAGTTCTGTACGTTTCTCTCACCGTTCTGCGCGGGATTCGAGTAATCGTCCGTGAGCCACTTGCCCAATCCTTCGTCGTAGTTCTGTCCGTCGTCTTGCTTCGATTCCCTGATAAAATCGTCGATCGCGGGCTTCTGTGCCTCTTCGCGTTGCCTGTCGGTCGGCCTTCGAATCGCAGGCCTGGACAACGACGTGTCGTATTCCTCCGGCCTGCGCTCGTTTTCGATTTGCACAGTTTTATACGGATCGTAGTTCTCCTTCTCCTCCACTTTGGATTCCTGATTAGATTCGCGGCTCGTTTCCTGCTCCTCGTGCACGTAATAACCTTTCGGCCTCTCTTGGACAGATGGTCTGTCCGTCGGTTTCTCCTCCTCCCTCTTAGGGGTGGTCGCTTTCACCCCGACCGGTGACAGACCCCTTGGGTTGGGGTTGCCACCCCTGGAAGGCAAGAAGGGTCGTTTAACGACGCGAACGGTAGTTCGTGGCGGCGGGGCGGGTGGATCTTCGGGCTCGTCGTAGTAATCCTGCGAATATTCCTCGGAAGCGGTCTCGTAATGAGCCTGTTGTCTCTCGTCCTGGTCTCTCTCCTGATAATCCTGCTGGCGTGGTCGATACTCCGTGTCTTCGACTGGAGCCTGTGTCGTCGGAGCCTGAACTGGTTTCGGCTTTTCCGTAAGGACTTGTCTCTCGGGTTCCTTCGTACTCGATTCCTTGTGAGCCAATTGCTCGGGCGTGCACGTGGTGGTAGTAGACGTCGTCGTGCCAGTCCTCTCATAATTACTGCCTCGTCTGGGTGGTAAATCGGTAGCTTCTGGGAGGTCTTTGGACCTCGAACCGGTCCTAGGACGATCGACTTCCCTGTCGGGCGGCCGATACGGTCTTTCCTTGTCGTCCTGCATCCTCGCTCGATCCTTGCCGCGATCGAGGGCTCGATCTCTTCCCCGATCTCTGTCGTAATACCGATCTCTCGGGCGATCGTGCTTCCTCGGTCGCGGATCGTCCTCGTCGTCCCGATATCGAGGTCTGCAGCGAAACGTCGACACCGTAAATGAATTAGACAGTCGTCTCATCGCCCCGGCAGTGTTAAAGGCATGTATGGTGTTATATACTTGTCTCGCTGTATCGTTAATTGCGACGATGTGGTTACGACGAGCGAAGATAATTGTACCAGTGTTGTGTACGTACGTTATCTTACCTGAGGGGTCGCACCCTGTCCCTATCCGGGAAGTCGTAAAAGTCGTCCCTGTCCCTGTAAGACGGTCTCCTTCTCAGCGGCCGTCGAATCGGTCTCGGATCGTCCTCCTCCTCGTAATAATCGTCCTCTACGTCCATGGGCCTTCTCCGAGGCTCCTCTGTAAAACAAATATCTCTATTTGTCGAATTTGCCCCTCGACGATGTTCGCGCGGCGAGAAATAGGAAATTACCAGTGGGTTGAACGGTACTAGTTTTGTAAGCGAATTTATTTTGCTCGGAAAGCGGCACTGGTCTCCGAATTTTAGGCGGTGCTCTAGGCTTCGCGTACAAGGAAGACACAGGTGCCGCCGGCTTCACCAAACCGTCTGCAATCGTCGCCGCGCCTACTGGTACAGCACCGGCTTCCTTGTCCTCGTACTCGTCCCTGTATCTGAGAAACAGTTCTTTTTTTTATCCGTCATTAAATCAATTGACAAAGATGTAATACCTTTTGTCAGAGTGTCGACGGTCCTCCGGGTCTCTGACCCTTCTCTCGTCCAATTCCGTGTCCTCGACTTCTCTAGACGCGGTTCTCCGCGCTTCGGGATCTCTGGCTCGCATTCTGGCGTCCCCTTCTACAGGACTTCTAGACCTCGCAGGATCTCTCCTGCTGCCCCTATTAGGAAGTCGGTCCCTGGCGCTCGTGTCTCGATCTCTCTCGTCTCTCGGCGCTCCTTCTCTNTCAGAGTGTCGACGGTCCTCCGGGTCTCTGACCCTTCTCTCGTCCAATTCCGTGTCCTCGACTTCTCTAGACGCGGTTCTCCGCGCTTCGGGATCCCTGGCTCGCATTCTGGCGTCCCCTTCTACAGGATTTCTAGACCTCGCAGGATCTCTCCTGCTGCCCCTATTTGGAAGTCGATCCCTGGCGCTCGTGTCTCGATCTCTCTCGTCTCTCGGCGCTCCTTCTCTAGGCCTCGGGACGTCCCTTTCTCGGAAGTAAGGATCGCGGTCTCGGAACTCGGGATCTCTGTCCCTCCGATACTTTCCGTCGTAGTCGTAATCGTAATCGTCCCTTCCGTATCCGTGCGGCCGACTGTAATCGTCGTCGTAGTACTCGTCGTCGTAATAATCGTACGTCGGGCGTCTTCTGAGCGGTCTCCACCTCCGCGGCGGCGGGTCTCTGTCCCTCGACGACTGACGTCCGGCTGCGGTCGTCACGGGGGCGACGGTGGTCGTCGTCGACGTCGACGTCGTGGACGTGGTCGTCGCTTTATACAGGGCATCGTTCCTGTGCCAGTACTTCTTCGAATTGACGCAGTCCACTTCGGACACGAAGTGACAGATGAAAGTCTTCTGGTCGAAGGCCGTGAAGTTCGCGCAGAGGAAGTCGTACCGCGTGCCGTACAGGCAGTGATGATACACCTTAAAAAAAATAGGGAGTATTAGGAAACCGCAGATTTGACGGTCACTCGATTTGCATAAGAATCCGGTGTCCGATCGCGAGTGAAATTTTACTGTCTTCCTATCGTTTGGCCAAAATTTCCGACTTAACGACGGCGTTAACATACTTTTCGATGCGACGCTAGGCCGTAGCTTTCACGCCGTGACTACGTGAGCGCGAGTAATTGCCTCGGGAGTACATACACAGTCGTAGGGTCTCGTTGCACGTACAGGTGTACCCGGCTCGGTACGAGTATCTGCGATTGTCTGGCACGTATCGCGTCGCGGCGGATTATCTAAAGGAATCATCTAGAATCATTCAGAGCACGTCTCCGCTCGTTTCGGTTTCGGTTTCCCTCGGCCGTCCTCTCCGAGAGTCGGACTTTTCGCGATCTCACCGGACGACGACGAGATTCCACTTCCGTTTCATTGATCGTTCTCGAAATCTTTCGTCGCGAGGGGAACATTTTTTCCCCGCCGCGTTCAGCGAACTCGAGTTTCTCTAGGCTTTGGTAATTTTATTGGAAAGTCCTCCGTTCCAGATTGCAGGAAGTGACTCGTTGCGCGTTTGCATGACAAGAAGCCGGCCTCGGCTCGAATTTGTTCTTCTCGCGTTTCACGATGATAGATCGCGGATCTTGCTCAACCCGTTAAATGTCAAACGTGCTCGAGAATTAGCGGAGCCTGACCACCGAAACTCGCCGATTACTAATTCGCTCGAGCGGAACTCTCCCGTTCGGTTGCAAAACGCGATTTCGCGCGATACATTTTTCGCCCGATATCCGGCGTCGCCGGCCCGCGAGATCTCCCGGCATTTGCATGACAATGGCTCGTTCGGGGCGTAAGACAATCGATAAGGAAACGAGTACTTTGCAATCGCTTTCACGATCCACGAGATAGGCGAATCTCGAAACGGTCAGGGACGGGAAGTGTATCGGACCGCGGAAATCTCCCCCTTTCCTACATTTTCCAGCGGGCTCTCAGCCGTTAACGGGAAACTCGCGTTTCCTCCCGAGCTAAGCTCCGAAATACAGGCAACGAGTACCGCGTACGATAATTCACCGTCCACGGACCGCGACCAACGGCCGATTTCAAATATCTCGTCTCGTATCTTCGGGTTGTCTGAAAGGGGAAGCGCGCGCGGTTCGGTTTTGGATCGCTGCGCGCGACGTCAGAAAATCTTTCTCCGTTCGTCCAGATGACACTGACTTTCCTTTTCACTAGAGCGGTCACGGTGCCCACTTTTACTCTTGCAGTGGACGCTCGATCGGTCCCGAACGAGTTTCCAGAACGAAGCGCGCGTACACGAAACTCTCGTGTTCCGCATTTATTACGGCAGATAGAGATTTATATGGAAGTGCAGACCGTCGCGCGATATGTGCTGATTTATCCCGAGAAACTGGACCTTATTAGACCCGCTCTTAAAATGGGTAGCCGGTGATTAGACGCGGCTATTAGCGATCGCTTGGCTACGTGGATCCCCGTTCGTCCTTGGTCTCACGGTTTTTCGCGCGATTCATGCCCCCGACCGTCTAAGCTCGGAATAAACTCGTTCGAATAAATCATCGCGAAGTTTGAACGCGGTCGCTCGGACGCCGGCGTGCATATTGCTCGGCGCGCCGTCCACATAGTCGAAAGAAAGAGAAAGCCCGGCGTCGCCAAGAATAGCAATTGATACTCGTGCAATTACGAAGAGGCTTCGTCATTCTCACCTGACATTTGTGAGGCACGCTGGCGTAGAATCCGTCGTGCAGCCCGTCGCACTTGAAGTCTATGTCGTCCGGTATGCTGTTGTAGAACGGGTAATCGCTCAGATTGTAGCCGTTCAGTTCGCGGGGCAGATTCGGGTCCCAGATGTAGTCGATCTGCGGGATGCCAGTGAGGACGTGACCGGTGGTAGCGTTCGCCTCTGCGGTGGTAGCCGCCGCCGCGGTAGTCGTCGCCTGAGGAAACATTCAAATGAGAGGCTGCCAGACACACACGAGCCGTGCTTTCGGCGCCCGCAGCATCGTCTCGAGGCGGTGGTTATTCAACGCTCGGCAGATTAACTCGGTAACGGTCAGAGATGAGCTCCCGGATGATGTCACTCGTAGTTTATATGTGAAGGTAAACCTGTCGCTGGTTAGACGTTAATTAATTTCACCGTGAGACGCGTGGATTATTATTAGTCGAGGAAAAATTGAGAAAGCGGTGCCGCTCGCTTCGGCGACGAACATTTTTGTTGTTGTCGATGGTAGATAGAAGTTCGTTTCACGGTATATTCCGCGCGTTCTTCTGACGTTAATTCGATTTGTCTACGAACCCCTTCTGCTCGTTAAGCAGACGAGGACGTAACTGGATAACCGGAACAAACGCGTGGTCGTGACTGTATCATCGGTAGGGTTTGCATCATCGAATGATGAACGATCTGCCCGTTCTATTTCTGTGTAAATAACAGAACCGAGATGCATCTCGTAGGATCCGTTGTAAGCGATCACGTTTACGTCTCGATCGGAACAATCGGAGGTGATTAGAAAGTCGTGTCGCGATGAATTTACCTCGGCATCTTCGTTCTCGTTCTCCTGAGCGCGGCTCCCCTCGGTGCTGGTAGTCGTCGTCGTCGTCGTTGACGTCGACGTAGTGGCGATCTTGAATTTCGGCCTGTTCGGCTTGCGCTCGGCCGCGAACGCGTGGGCCAAGAGGATTCCTGAAATTCGGTCGGACAAACATCGTTTTTATTCGCCGTGCATTTTCTCATTTAATGGGAACGTCCTTTCTCGTCCGCGAATAAACGAAATAAGAACGAAGAAACCGGTTGCGAGTACCGGTCGAATGAGTCCCGTGGCCCGATCTCTTTGGGTTCTCTCCTAAATCGTGGGCACCGTTGAAAACAGCAAACGGGACAGACGGGTTCGTGCTGTTCGTTAGCTGGTAAATAATCAAAGGTGTCCGTACGCATCCACGTGGATTGCGCAAGCGACGAAGAAGCGTCGTCTCGTTGCGAAACCGAGCACTCGTGGAGAGAGAGACTCTCGGCGCGAGTGTCGCAATTTTTCGCGGCGCAGGTGAACGCGTTCGGTTGGGTAATAATTGTTCTCAAGCAGATCAAGGCTGTGCATTGATCGTTTTCGTTGATTTACGAGGAGATCGTGTGTGATACTATCTCGCCGGACGGCAGAACCCGTCCGAGGAAACGTAACAAGTCGTTTCGTGCACGTCTGCACATCCCGCGTCTGCACGTAGTAGCAATTTTAGGAACTCGGTTCATGTTCGCAATCGTCGTTCCGCGATGGCGCCTCGGCTTAATGAACTTTAATTAACGGGAAATCTCTGCCCTCGAGGCTCGAACCCAATTAGATGGAACCGGTTCAAGGTCTCCGATCGGCGAGAACTTCTCCAGAACCAGATACGACTCGTCGCGATCGATGCAAAAACGAAATACTTTCGCTCGGGCTTTCCACGGAGGCGTTCGAAAAGATTCGACGCGGGCATGCGGGTGTCTCTTTACGGACGCTGGACGTTCTCGACGCTGAAAAAGCACGTAGTCCGGCGATCGTTATAACGGGACCGCCGTTTTCCGAGCGGGGAGATCGATGACGGCGTTGCATAAAAATGAATTATGGGAACGCGCTCGCATTCCGTTTGTGGGAAACGCTCGGCGTGGGCACACCCCTCTATTCACTCTACTGGAAACGTTACGATTTTCGTGACGAAACTACGCCTACCCGCGGTATAAACAAATTGCTTAATCCCGATCTTTATCGAACGATTGTCTGTCTTATTCCAATGGGAACGTCCTGACATTCTCGTTAAAAACGCGTCGACATTGGTCGCGCACAATCGGGCCACAGGTTCTGATCGAAGGGGAAGAATTCGCGGTATCGATCGTAGAAATTGTGACACGCGTATGTGGGTTTTGATATTCGATGAATTTTAAATGCATCGCCAATGACGACCGGTAATTTCGATCGGTGAACTTTTCGCAATCGGCGGTGCTTTCGAACGAGTTCCCGAAGGCCTCGAAATGCAAACGGTGGCCGAGCAGGTGAAGGCGTCGTCGGGGGCACGCGATTTAAATGTCGAAGTCGCGAGTCCACTCGAAATTCCACGTCTCCCGACAGGGAATTTCGGAGTCGCCCGAGGACAAAGGAAGACGGGCTCGTTGATATGCGCGCCAGGTCCATCCTTCTTCCCCTTCGTGGAATCTTTCCGCGAAGCTGTTTCGCGCGTCACGCGCATCCTCGCGCAGCGAATACAGAAGCGTCGCATCTTTTTATCGGTTATTCATGAAACACGGCGGGACGCCGGTGTGAACGAACCTTGAGATGCAAAATTCTCGAATGGAAGGTCGACCTGTCTCCGACATTCCACTCCGGATATGGAAAGTCCGAAAGATACTAAGGACGCGACTGGCCGTCGCCAGAACTCTTCTTAATCCCCGTCGAAATTCGATCGGAGATATCGATTTAAGTTTTGCCACCGGGGAGACGGTATTAAAGAGTGGCAAAGTCCGTGCAATCGTTCAGACAGCGAATGGGGTCCGATTAGGTTCAAAACACAGTTAGGAGGAAATTTTTCCAATTAACAATTTTATTTATTAATTAATTTTTGACGCTAGAGAAAAAATTTGTATGCAAAAGTTATAGGTATTAACGTCCTCTACAAGAAAGATTGTATGTATTTTTCTTCTAACTCTAGTATTTAACGAGATACGTACGATTAATTAGCATTTTATTGGTACTGACAAAATCCGGCCGTTCGTCCGTCGAAACAAGAAACTTTTGACGAAAATTTTCATCTTTCCTCAAATACTCTTAAACCGTTGAACTTACGAGGAAATTGCGTATGACCTAGTTTGTAGCTGACAACTAGAGTTACAACTTTTGCTCGAAACATTTTTCGCTAGCATCGATATTTAACGAGTATTTTACAAAAAACGAAAAAACTGTTTTTTGCGAAATACTCGTTACCTATTAACGGCAGAAAAATATGATTCATACGAAAGTTATAGCTCTTGACGGCACCTACAACTTTCATTGGAAAGATTTTTCGCCAGCGGTAACTGGTAAGCAATTATTTGCAAGAAACGAGAATTTCGAGAAATCTAAAGGGGTATCCCTTGGCAAAATCGCGAATAAATGGAAAATTTTTTTTTCAGAATTTCAAAAAATACTTCGAATAAAAGTTGTAGGTAATGCTATTACCTACCAGAAAGGTCATATACAATTTTCTTCTATCTCAAAAGGTTCAGGGCTAATCATTCAATTATCGCCAATTATTCTTTAACGACTAGACTTAGAAGGAAATTGTATAAGACCTTTCTTACATCAACTGTTCAGCACCAACTAGTGTCTTGTTTTCTATTTCTTATTTCGGTGACACTATATTCCTTTCTTTATTCAGATTTCTTCGCACGACGTAAAATCTTACAAGGCTGCCAGTCTTCGGTTATTTTACTCACCGTACAGAGCGAGCAGAAGCCACCTTTTCTCCCGCATGTTGCAGCTACTGTAACAAGCAAACATTTTCTTCATCAGTCATACGCAGGATTTAAAAGCCAACCTAGGGTTTTAACATTTTTTTACAATAGGTTCCTTTCGCGTTTTATGGGAATCTCGTTAAAGAATTAATAACCGCGTGCTAAAAGACGGTGTAAATACGATATTGAGTTGTACGAGGCATAATCGAGGCGTTGAGCGTAGACCGGTACAGTCGCTCGAGCATATGGGAACGGTTAGGAACTTTCTCTGTGCTGTCACCACTGCTAACCATATAATGCAAGGATAATGTGGGTGTTATATAAATGCACAATCACGTAATACCGGGTGTGACTTGGTCGTCACCGCGCGGTACGCCGCTTCTATTAATTGCTCGAGCAAAGAGAGAGGCCCTC